>OZ025263.1:7391818-7859047 GCA_964019135.1 Arenicola marina
ATAGAAAACAACCATGGTAACCCGATAATGATAGACGGGGAAGGGGCAATGGGGTAAAGGGGGCCGGGGGGGGGGGGGCGGTGTTGGCGGCAAGTTTGCACTCGCCGAGGCTCCACAAATCAGCATGTGATATATTAATTTAGGAATAACGAGTCACTGATTGCCACTTTGATCTATGATGAACTTAATATGCGAATATCGACTCGCTGGCTTTCATTTCGAACTAGGCCTATAATGAATTTAATACCCGACATATGGATTTCTTCTGTCTTTGTTAATAGGGTATGCAACATCATACAAAAGCGTGATTGCTCATATATCAGTAATTCTACAATGGTGATGAAATCTGGTGTTGAAGTATATCTATAATTGAAGAACAGATTTGCTTAATCAAAAATACCATTGAATATACAACAATATGGCGAAAACTGATAAGGGGCTCCCCATTGAAATGCTTTTCGCACTTTAACGAACATGGTGACATAGACTTTTATTCGTTTTTAAGCTCAGCATAATGCTCTTAAACTGATGTGAAACTTATAAAAGCCAGGAAAAAAAGAAGTGTATGAGACATCCTGAAGGAAGGTCAATCATAGCCAAGGGGACGGGGGGGGGGGGGGGGTGTCCCCTCTGAATCGCGAATGCCCAAGAATTAGGGAGAGCAATATCGAATCTCCAAGAGTAGGCCATTTTAAAGCTAGGCGGGACAAAAAACGCCTTAATGGTGATATCGAGGAATTCACAGACTGCTATAACGGATCGCGGTAAATAGAGACAGAGTCTTTGCGTTGAACCAGGAATTGTACGGATAACGATCCCCATCAATTGCCAACGGCTGATCGCGAATCTCCAAGAATTCCAGTCGTGGAGATCGGAAAAGGTTTCCCCCCCCCCTCATGTTATGCTGCATCATCATCTCCATATCGTGAGATTATGCATAAGCATGCCACCTCATCCCACGCATTCACACCAATGGACCCCTATTCCATAGATGTAATGACATCATCGGACGCGTCGATTGCAAAACCTTTAACCTGATATTCGTTTTCCTCCAGTAAAACACGTGACGGTATATATGAACACGTGGCATGTGGTCGTCGTCATTTTTACAATTTCCAGAAAGGCCAATAAGCTATTTTTGTTTTCTATTAAAATCCCATTCCCGGTAAACGGATCGGACTGATCATGAAAGAACTTGCATAGCTCATACCCCCCCCCCCCTTTCCCCCGCCCCACTTCCCCTTCCACACACACATCCACGTACAATGGTTTCCCTATTTCACTCAGATTGGTCTCCGGCGTATTAAATCTCTTTTTTTCTCGGGATGAACTCAACGCGAACTCAGAAGTCAGAAGAATACCCCGTTGATACTAATCTTTTTGCATGTTTATTTTGGGATGAAATTACCTGTATTCTGTCGCAAATGATCAAAGAAGCCTCGAAATAACGTCATCAGTGCTATCAACAAAAGGTTCGGGTTGGAAGCCATTTACTATGAAAGCTGCGTGGCGCGTTCTCCGGGTATCAAGCTTTCATGGCATCTCAATGCAATCTCTAACGTTGTAAGATCGATTACGAGACCGTTTTTTTTCAAAAGGGAGAATAGTAGTGTAGTCAGTTCATTCGTTTTAAGTTTCATTTGTCCTATCTGCTGGAGGTATTTTCTTCATTTTTTTTTTTTTGTTATTTCGGGCTATTTCGTTCTTTAGGGATAGGAAAACTGGATAAGAGACAAAAAGAAGAAGAACAAAGGGAACGGAGCACGCATTCGGACGGTGAATTCCGTAGGTGATCGTGGGTCCTAGCGGGGGATCCGGTGGGCCAGACCTCACCACCTCACAGGCCATGATTTGTCCTTTGTCCCGCCCTCAGCGTGCCATCACTCCATGGCCTGTATGCTTCATGGCCCCACCCCCTCTACTTCCCCCCACCCCACCCCATCCCACCCCCTCTACGCCCCCCCCCCACTACCCCACCCCACCCCCGCCACGCCACCATCGTCATCGTCACCCCGTCATTTGGCGGAATTCAGCAGTATGCCGATCCAATCTTACCGAACCCTAAGACCGCGCTATTGCGGCACTGCCCTCCTCCCTCGCCCCCCCCCCACCCCTCTCTCTCTCTTTCTCTCGCTCTCTCATTTATTTTTTATTACTCTCTCCCTTTCCATCTTTACTTCTTTCTTTTCGTTTTGTCTCCCTGTTTCCCACCTCTTTCTCTCTCTTACCCCGCGCCCCCTCCTTCCCCCACCCATCACATTCTCCCTGTGGCCGTTGTCTCTCTCACATATTGAACCACGTAAGGTATGCGCACGCCCTCTCCCACCCCCCACCCCACCACCCCCCACATCTCCCATTCGGCCCTCCAGCAAGACCCCGACCCCGTCAGAGTCCAATTTGATCAGTGAAAAGGCCCAGAGCTGGCCTGCTCCCCCTAAACCCCATTACTCACGTACAGAATCAATAGTCAACCCTGGCGGTGTCTGGAGACATAAGACGATGAAGATTCCGCAGTCACAGAGAGGGAGAGAGGACTTGCGAGAGAGAGAGAGATGAAGAGAGAGAGAGAGAGAGGTGGGGGGGGGGGGCAGGGCGAGACGGCGAGAGGGTGCGAGAGAGGGAGGGAGGGAGGGGCGGAGAGAGGCACAGATTAGGGCGAGCGGGGAGCCGTCGGCGTCCCGATCTCGGCTCCCGTTACATAACGACAAAAGGTAGCCGCGCGGCGCAGGGAAATTAAAGCCCAGGGACCTTGGGTGGCAACAAATTGGCACTCTGGGATTGATTCAAACTTGGGGATAAATGTTTGAATAGGACGATAGTCTTGTTTACGTTCCCTCTGCCGTCGGCTCTAATTGAGTTTACTTTCATGCTCAAGTGGACGGCAGTTGATCGGAGACTGCTGAAGTCATCTGCCGACACCCCGGGGCATGGGAACGGCTACAAGGCGGGGTGGGGGGGGGGGCTGGAGAGGGTGGGGGCGTGGGAACGGGGCTACTGGGCGGGGGTGAGGCGGGGCAGTAGAGGGTGTTGGCGTGGGGGGGGGGCTTGAGGTGTGGGAGGCATGGGGGGGGGGCAAACACCCCGGGGCATTGGGACGGCAGCGTGACGGGGTGTGGTGGGGCGGGTGACGAAGAGGGAACGGGGGAGGAGGGATGTCAGTGATGTAGGGTGGGGCGAACACCCCTGGGCACCACGGGAGCCACTGGGCGGGGCGGGATTGGCATGGCGATGGGGTGGCGTAGTAAGAGTGACATTGTAGCATAGTGACAATTGGATGGAGTCGCAAGCCCCAGGTCACAAGAGGTCCTTGAGGAGAGGGAGGGAACCATCGGGTGGAGTCGCCACCCCAGCATACATCAGCAGTTGGGGCGGGGGGGGGGCTAAATAACAAAAGGTGGACTCACACACTCCCACAGAGGTTCAATGTGGAAGGGGGGCGGAGCAGGACGTCCCCGCTTGTGGGGGTCATGGGGGGGGGGGGACCTATAGGGATTGGGTTCGGGGAGTGGATGGGGCAGGGTGTCCCCGCTTTTGGGGGTGATGGGGGAGGGGATAAAGTCGGTGTAATAATGGTAGTGGGTGGAGAGGAGGAGAGACTGACTATGAACTTCTCAAGACGAAGTCCGGGGTCATAACCTCCACCGCTAATCCTTTTTCCCAGTCAACAAATGGTGTATGCCGATGCCTCCCACGCTGTCATATTGCTCTCCATGTCCCCAGTACGACATCATAGAGCTACCAACTGACGAGCGCTCCAGCCGCATGGCCCTGCCTCTTTAATATATATAGGCATACCCGTGACGCCGAAGTAGCCGATCCGGGCGCCAAATACGATTGAATTTCGCGGCGTGTGGTAAAACTACGAATGAAAGCGCATTACCGCGACTTTCGTTTTTTAGCCTCGTAACTTAAGACATATGAAGCCTAGGATGTCGTTAAGGGTTTAATGAAAGCGAGGCGGAAGGAACTAAAATTAAGCTCAGTTTGTGACAATCGCATGACCGTAGTTGGCAGAATTCCATTATTGTGTTCATCATTGGCATTTCAATCTCACACTGGGTGGCGCTCCATACTTGCATTTGTCTGTTGTCATGGTCACATGATTTCATCACTTGAAACCTAGGCAACCTTTAGCTCAAAAATGTCAAGAAACAGAATGCATTAAGCCAAAGGCAATTTGCGGCATTTATTTTCCTCAATGACTTTTCTTATTAAATCAGTGAAAACATTGTTGCAAGGAAAATGCACTATTTAAACTTAGTAGGTCTGCTCTCGGGAATTACAACCGCAGATACATATTGAGCCGTCTTTTGTCATACTATTATGATGTTTAGTTACCTTATTCCTGTAATTCCTGTTATATATTTATATTCTTTTATATTTGCTTGGTGTATGCTTTGAATTGTTTGTGCGAATTGTCCGAGAAGAGTACCCAGGAGCGGATCCAGAATTTTGCAAAGGAAGAGGGGGGGGGGTCTATGTTCGCAAATCTGACGACCGGGGTGGGGAGTTGGGGAGGGGGGTCTATGTTCGCAAATCTGACGACCGGGGTGGGGAGTTGGGAAGTCGGTCCATGTTCCCAAATCTGACGACCGGGGTGGGGAGTTGGGGAGGGGGTCTATGTTCGCAAATCTGACGACCGGGGTGGGGAGTTGGGGAGGGACACTGGGGAGGGGGGGAGGCTTTTGTCACACAGCGGAACAAAAGGGAGACAAAGTGTCCACAGTTTACATGGCACGCTCCTACCATTGCCAAAGGGCATGTTGGCCTACAATACGCGTAAGATGACCTACCCCCCCCCCCCCTCCCCCCCGGCCCCCATTCTTGGATCCGTGCAAGGTACACTCTGCTGGTATCGTAGCATAATTGTTCCACTGAACAAAATAATTACAGCTACTTGAGTCATGCTACATATATTTACACTGCCAACATGCAACATTGGCGAAGGTACGAAAATAAAAATATTGTGATACAGCTACTTGAGTCATGCAACATGTATTCCCCGTTTCCCATGCTCGCTGTGCTTACTGAATATTTTATAAACGTTAGCACACAAATCTGCAATAAGTTGGTACGCATTCACTCCCTCAGTCATCAAGGGCGGCAAGGTAAAACAAGCCACACAGTCCAAAAATATGAACTACGGTTACTATTTGTAAGTAATTTTGTAGTCATACATATTATAGCGGTGTGTTAAATGTTTTCGTAGGCGTCGTTTTATTATGCCAGCGGATTATACTTTGCACATTAAACTATGATGACTTGTAAAACTATGATAACGACCGGTCTACACCAGCCTCGCAGTAAATCTGGCTCCATTGCCCACAGGTGATATCAGCTTGCCACGTGTGTTATGCGACCCGGTAATCGTTTGCTTGCCTTTTTATTTCATATTTTTGTGCGCTCCTAGCACAATGACCATCCCAACTTATTGTTTCTGAACTAAACATGACACAAAATCGCAGAGAATAGGTGATATTTTTGTCTCGCCCTTTTCACGACATTGATTACATGTAGCGACCCACTGATGGCAAGGGAGTCGTTCGTCATTGGCTGAGCAGACCGGAAGTTGCGAGGCCTTGGGGAGGCATTGCGACCGCTGTCTACATATTGGAACAGCGGCGTTCTCATCCATTATCGCTCATCACGACCAGCCTGGGGGTGATTACCTCGTACAGTGGCCACTTGTTTCAGCCCAGGTTTATGACTCCCGGACCTCAGCAAATGTCCTCAGCCCAGCGCTGGGGGAGATGCCGCCGGGACGGAGGGTCGAGGGTGGAGAGAGGCTGGAGGGGTGGCATTCGGCATTCGCGGGCAAAAAAGGGAACCGCGGAGAGGTTGGGATGGGGGTGGGGGCAGGAGAGGGGTGGGGGTGGGGATAGGGGTGGGGCGGAATGACCGAACCGGGAAGGCGACTTAACTCTCTGGATGGCTTCCGTGACTGACCCCCTGCACCCCCATCCCCCACCCCACCCCCCCCCCTTCGCCCCACCCACTCCCTTCCCACACACTCTGTCGGCTCTCCACCCTTTTTTTCGCCCCTGGGGTCAAAATCGTAAGGGGAGGCCGGAAGACGAGGAGGGTGGGGCTAGGGGGAGGGTGGGGCTGGGGGAGGATGGGGTGACGGGGTATCTGGGGCACTATCACTACCACGCCCTTGCCCCCCCCCCCCCGCCCCCCGCCTCAACCCCAAGCCCTCCTATTTGGGGCGGGGCTCACATATCATAACTGGTCTGTTCTGACTCACTCTGACTCGCTGGTTGTGTCGTGGCTGGTGAGGCGGCACCACCCTCACTGAAGGCTATCCCGCAGAGACGTGTTCACGTTACCAGGGAGACCTGACCTCCTCGCCTCTCTCATCGATCGCTTGGTCAAATTAATTTAGTCATCAAATTTGTTGACGCAACATTAGGAAAACAGTCGGTTGACAACAGAAATTCATAGAAAACCTCAACAATTAAGATTACCTGAAATCTGATAGTCGCCGCCGCTTTAAGCTCTGACTTGCTCAATGCGAAAAATCCGTTTGGCCACACCTAAATATCCTTTAGAGGATTACATAACGGTAACACAGTCAATATCACAAACAGCGTTTTCCATACTTACTGAGGGGCAACGGCAGAATATTTCATTAAAAAAACTTTGTTAACCTTTCTCTTTACTTAAGTAAGTATTACAAGTATCACTGCCTTATTTATATCTTGAACAAGTGGTTGATAGTTCCCTTTTATGATCTGATCAGGGGCGGATCCAGGAATTTGAAAACGGGGGTGTGTGACTGAAATATGGCAACCGGGGCGGGGGGGGGGGTGTGCGTGACAAGGCCACCCATTTCTTTACGACCGGGAGGGGGCGGGGGGCATACCTGAGATGCAGCTTTTATCATTCGGGGGGGGGGGGGGGGTGTACATCTACGCCGGGATTTTGCAGTGTATGCTCAAATTTCCAGGGGGGAAGGTTTGCAAACCCCCCTACCACCGCTCCCCCCTCGATCGACCCCAGGTCATGGTCAAGAAAGAATGTGATAAGAATGATGTTTCCGGTCGTATCAATTAATAATTATCACGAATGGCATGTCTGTGTGCCGTACCTATGGTTACGTAAAAGTGCGCGTCACGCATCTGAAGCAAGGCACCAACGTGATGCGCACTCCTTCTAAAAGCACGTGTTTTTTGGTTTGTCCCCAGAGCACCTAAACCGGAAATAGAACCCGCGACAATTGTGCAGCCGTATCGTCGCGGGTGCTCTGTGCAAATATCCATGTTTGCATCCGGAACAAGATTTCATGTCGTTCTTTGCAAATCCATGCAACTTACGTGGATCCATATGGCACAACCTTGGGTTAAGAAAGGTACATTTTATTTTTCTCTTCTCCTCAGCTTCTGCTCTCATCTGACTCCGCCGAGCAGTGTAGAGCTCTGCGTCCTCTCGCGAGACTGCTTGGTGTCTCACTGGACCAACTGGACGTCCCTGCCTCAGGGCCCCGACTCCAACCCCCAGGCCATCCTGACCCGCCGCCGCAACGTCATCCAGGTCCCCCTGGGATCCGGACGCGTGTGTCCCGATCTGCTGGAGCAGCGGGATCCCATACCGGGGGAGGTACCCTTGGACTGTCACAGGTATGTGTCGTCCGGATCAAACTTGGGTCAAAGGTCAAGAGTCAATGGTCAAGAGTCAAAGTTCTTGAGTCAAATGTCAAGAGTCAAAGGCCGATAGTCAAAGGTCAATAGGCAAAGGTCGCTAGGCAAAGGTCGCTAGTCAAAGGTCAAGAGTCAAAGGTCAAGAGTCAAAGATTAAAAGTCAAGGGTCAAAAGTCAAGGGTCAAAAGTCAAAGGTCAAGAGTCAAAGGTCAAAAGTCAAAAGTCAAAGGCCAAACGTCAAAGGTCAAAGGTCAAGAGTCAAAGGTCAAGAGTCAAAGATAAAGGGTAAATGGTCAAACCATGCCGGGTATATAATGTAGTTTAATGTCTGTGTGCGAGACATACGGACACGGACGAAGAATATGTATCATTTCTATAATGTTATATATTGATCTATATAGTATACCATAAGTTATAAGAGTTATAAATGTGTAATGCACAGTATAGCTAAAAGCGGCTTTACAAGACATGGCGATTTTGGAGACATCGCAAATGTGACCGTGTGCCATGTTTACTGAGTCATAAGCCAGGCCCTCAGAGTCGCATATTTGGTCGCTATGGGAACCCTTAGGAGACATACTTTGTCACCAGAGAAACCATTGTGTGATATAATGGGTCACCAAGGAAACAGGGAAGATGTATTTGGAAGATTCAAATCATGCAACCGTCGAAAGACGATGTTATTGCGAAAAAAATTCGCGCAAATAAATACCAGCTACAGGTCCATCTAATGCAAGGGGGCGTATTTGGAAATGCCTAACAAATCGCATTACTACAACATGCTTGGGATCGAAAAACAAGAAAACAGAGACGAGTCGTGATTCAGGCTGGATGATATACGTATGGGCTTTTAAATGATACGGCGATCAAGCCATCTTGTAACCGTTTCTTCGCGCGAACCTAACCATTTTGCCATGAAAATTACAAATCGCAAGTTTAGAGAAGTAGCTAATGACACGTAGATTTTTCCCGGTCAAGGGGGTAATTTCAAACAGATGTTGAAACTTGTAAGATGGGTAAAATGTACGAATTTATCTTGCATATCTATATATATAATTGCACGACGTTGTATCATAATGATCTGTGTAGATAACGCTTATTTCATTTCCGTTCCTCATAAAATTCCAATCAATCGCTAAACGTGCAAAGGGTGAGATTACGAGCTCGTCATAGTGTGTGAAGCGACCCCTTAAAGCAATATACTTACATGCGCCATCTTAGATTTTTTACATTTTACAATCGAGACTAAAAGTATCTCAAAATTATGATGCATATATGTGTTTTATGTCTCTGAGAGTCTGTAAAATAACAATTTCAACATAAAACTGCGCGGTTTATTTATATCGCGCGCGGACGTGGTAGCGAGCCGCGGTCGACATCACACACAAACTATCGAACAGCGAACAGGCGAGTAGGGATATAAAGCCGGCCACCGACTTCTGCTACGGTGACCAAATTGCTTATCTCCAGATAGCCCACAGGCTTTCAGGATATAAATTCAAGACAGAATATATTTATTTGACATGGGGAAGAGGTTGGTAATGCAAAAAAATACAGAATATATTGCTTTAAGTCACAGTCAATCGCATCCCAGGTATGCACACGTATCCATTGATGTTCCAGGTATAAGTGGATCCGGGGCGACTGGACGGAATGCCAGCTCCAGCTGACGTCTGACACCTGTGGTACAGGGGTGGAGACTCGCAGCGTGCTGTGTGTCAGAGCCACTGGTAAGTCATCAGAGCCATTTAACAACGGATCTTGGCCTTAAAAGACTATAAAATATAACTTATTATACATATAGAGAGAGAGAGTGGGGGGGGGGGCGGTGGGGGGGGGAAGAATATCGCCTCTGAATCGCGACCCCCCCCTAACATTAGGGAGCGTGATAAGGAATCTCCAAGATGAGAACTGTTCAAGCCTGGGTGCGAGAAAGAACCTCCTTAACCGATGTCGCGAATATCGTGCAATTCACAGACTGCTATATAGCGGATCGCGGTAAATAGGCAAAGGGTCTCCGCGTTGAACCACGGAGTGCACAGGGAACGATTCTCCAAAATTGCCGACAGCTAATCGTGAATCTCCAAGAATTCCTAGATACCAATCGCCGAGATCAGAGGAGGCACCCCGCCCCCCCCGCCTCCCCTTTATATGTCGAGTGAGACAGAGAGACAGCCCGGGGGAGACTAATGGAGATAGATAAGCGAGAACGAGTAATGATGAGTTTTTGTTTAATTCTTGTACCATACCATCGATGGCCAGAGGTTTAAGTACCGTGTGACACAATGGCATGCCGCAAATACATTTCATACTGATTAACTGTCGTCTATAACAGCCAATATGATATGGATTAGGCGAGTCCTACGGTAAGTTGTGTATTCAGCCATAGCATAACACAATCCATATATTTGATAATATACCAACAGTTCATAAACATTTTAAACGTACTATATTAGAGGCTATCACTTAGCGCCCATCACGCCAGGTAAATATTGTCGATAATTAAGGGTGTCATGACAACATTCTTGGAGGGCATTGCAATAAGCGGATCAGTCAGTTATGTGTCCCTCGGTGCCTAATTGTAACCAGCGGTAAGATTATTCGGTCCCCCTTAATTAAATGATGGCGCCTAAATGCCCTGGGTACCCTGGTCTACCGTCAGCCAGGCGTGAGACCACTAACCTCGGTACTAGATACAAAAAAAAACGCCATAAGGTGGGTATTAAATGAGTCTTAAACATGTCGATAATTCCGCAACTTCGGACTTGTGGAAGCAACCGCAAAAACAGCAACAGTCCTAGCTTCACTGCCTTATAACGATGTCACGCCTATATTGGTACGGACGGTTGCAGGGTGTCCAGGAAACAAGGAGTATTATATAGAGGGCGTTGGGTGCGTTAGGGTGGTTGTTCCCCGTGAGTGCCAATCATCCACCTCACTATCGGTAGCGCATGTTTAGTGCACTGCAGTTCACCAACAGCCGCCATCTTTGCTTTATATAGCACACCAGCAAATAAATCGCCGCCGCCACTCGTTCGGAATATACGGTCCTTAAATGAAATGTGTCCGTGTTATACTGGGGACCATAGTTTGATAGTCTTCCTTACGTTATCAGTGCGCGACACCCTCTAGGGCTGGCTCACGGGGCCCTATGTACCGGAAGCGGCCACAAGGTGGATAGAAGACCAATGTCCGTTTATCTGCTATAACAGGGTAATAGAGGCGGGGCGGGCGAGGGCGGGGAGGGGGGGTCTTTAAGGAGAGACTGAGGCGACCTACTGTATAGTATTTGAGGTTACTGGGCTCCAACCCACAGAGCTGTCTTGGTGTCTCGGAATGCTCTAATAACCCGGAACGTACCGTCATCAATGATAAACGGCACCAGCGTTGTGGCCGAAGCAATACTAAGTTAGACTATGACAAACTTCGAACTTTCGCCTGGCCAAAAATAGTAGAGAACCTCATGTTGCACTATCACTATGATATCGAAGCTGTGTGTAAGCATTATCCTCGAAGCACTATTATCGCACATTGAATCAACTTTGTGAATTAGAGAAGTTGACATTAGTATTTATTGCATATGTATAGATTATATTATTATTGGTTATATTACCATTCAGATATTGCCGCTGTATCTGTTGATGTATGATCACGTTTTCTCTTCCACCCCCCCCCCCCCCTCCCGCCCACCGCCATCACCTCCCGCCCCCCCCCCCCCCCCTCACACACACACCCTTCCCAACCCCAGACTCCGTGCCGGTGGCTGACTGGCACTCTGCGTTCCGCGCCCCCATCCACACCCGTCCCTGCACTATCCCCTGCCCCCAGGACTGCCTCATGTCCGACTGGGGGCCCTGGGGGGCCTGCCTCCCCGACAAGTGCCGCCGCTCCAGGAACAGCAAGGGACACACAGGTAAGGTCACATCAGCACCCAGGGCCTGCAAGGTCACATCCAGCATCCAGGACCCGTAAAGTCACATCCAGCATCCAGGGCCTGTAAGGTCACATCCAGCATCCAGGGCCTGTAAGGTCGCATCCAGCATCCAGGGCTGTAAGGTCACATCCAGCATCCAAAGCCGTAAGGTCACATCCAGCATCCAAAGCCCGTAAGGTCACGTCCAGCATCCAAGGTCTGTAAGGTCACATCCAGCGTTCAAAACCCGTAAGATCATATCCAGCATCCAGGGTCTGTAAGGTCACATCCAGCATCCAGCGCCCGTAAGGTCACATCCAGCATCCAGGGCCTGTAAGGTCACATCCAGCATCCAGGGCCCGTAAAGTCACATCCAGCATTCAGGAACCGTGGGGTCACATCCAGCATCCCAGGCTGTTAGGTCACATCCAGCATCAAGGCCTCTAAGGCCACATCCAACATCCAGGGCCTGTAAGGTCACATCCAGCATCCAGGGCCCGTAAAGTCACATCCAGCATCCAGGAACCGTAAGGTCACATCCAGCATCCAAGGCCTGTAAGGTCACATCCAACGTCCAAAACCCGTAAGGTCATATCCAGCATCCAGGGCCTGTAAGGTCACATCCAGCATCCAGCGCCCGTAAGGTCACATCCAGCATCCAGCGCCCGTAAGGTCATATCCAGCATCCAGCGCCCGTAAGGTCACATCCAGCATCCAGGGCCTGTAAGGTCACATCCAGCATCCAGGGCCCGTAAAGTCACATCCAGCATCCAGGGCCCGTAAAGTCACATCCAGCATCCAGGGACCGTAAGGTCACATCCAGCATCCAAGGCCTTTAAGGTCACATCCAGCATCCAGCGCCCGTAAGGTCACATCCAGCATCCAAGGCCTGTAAGGTCACATCCAGCGTCCAAAACCCGTAAGGTCATATCCAGCATCCAGGGCCCGTAAGGTTACATCCAGCATCCAAGGCCTGTAAGGTCACATCCAGCATCCAAGGTCTGTAAAGTCACATCCAGCATCCAAAGCCCGTAAGGTCACATCAGCATCCAAAGCCCGTAAGGTCACATCCAGCATCCAAAGCCCGTAAGGTCACGTCCAGCATCCAAGGTCTGTAAGGTCACATCCAGCGTTCAAAACCCGTAAGATCATATCCAGCATCCAGGGTCTGTAAGGTCACATCCAGCATCCAGCTAATAGCGTGGCACCGGGGAGTGGAGGCTTAAAAACTAACCCATTAGCTAGGTCGCTAATTGTGTGGGCTTATCCCTGAGACATATTCTACATAAGAAACGAATAGGAAAATTCCTCAACCGCAACGCTGTCGATATTCTGTAAATAATGGTAAAGGTTTACCAGGTCTCGATGTTATTTATCCCGTACTCGAACCTTGATGAACCGAAAGCCCAGGCAAACCGAATTGACAAGTCCGTCCCAGGCACTTTCTGCCTGTATATATATGTATATATATATACCATATATATGGAGTCTGCTGCACACCGAGACACGTAAATTATGTGTTATAAGTGTCATGCATAGCACTTGAAATGGGTCCAAGAGTAGAGAAAATACCTGGTATTTCTGTGCAAGTCAATATATTTCGACTTTCACCCCGTTAAATCCGTTTTTAGAGTGTGATTCCCTTTGAAATAAAAACGATCCGCGCAAGTTTCGCTGCAGGGGGAGGGGGGGGGGGGCTAGTTTGAATCAGGTTTTGCCAGTTTCTTCACCTCAGATTCGGTTTTACCTTGGGATGTGACTGCGCCTAACTCGACCACACCCACCCCGATCCTCTCATCACGGCCCACTCATGCCTAGCAGGCTTCAACAGAAACTGTAACGGCTCCGCCACCGTACATCATCGCGCCAGGATACTCTGGAATACACCGAATGGAGGGAGAAAAAAAATGCCTGAAACATGAATCAATCCGGATCGATCCAGAACTTGACTTTCTCTGGATTATGTCAGGTGCGGGGGTGGCAGGTGGAGAGCGCGGGGTGAGAATTGTGGAGTATGGGGTGTGGGGGTGGGAGGTAGGAGGGGCGCGGGGGTGTGAAGTGTGGCGTGCGGGGGGGGGGGAGTGCAGGGGAGGCAGTCGGGGAATATAGGAACTGTGAGATGGGAAGGGGGAGGTGGAAGGATGGAGCGGAAATGGAGAGGGGGGAGGGGGAGGGGGAGGGTGGAGGCAGAAGCCATCGGTCATAAGTCACGGAGGACGAATCTAACAGCCTTCCCGCTGACGGCACGCCGTGACCACCGACACACCTGGCTAACCCGGCCCTCTCCCCCGGACGCCCTCTCCTGGACCCCCTCCCCCGACCCCCTCCCCTGGACCCCCTCCCCTGGACCCCTCTCCTGGACACCCTCCCCTGGACATCCTCCCCTGCACCCCCCACTCATGCGTGACATGGACACTTAGTTTCCCGCCGGCTTCTCTGTCTATACTAGCCTCGTCCGCCCTATCTAATTCACCCCGCTCACTACTACCCCCGCTCTCTTTCCCGCTCTCTACCTGTCCCCCTCTCCACTTGCCCCGCTTTCTAACTCACCTCTCTCTCTCTCGCTCTCTCTCTAACTCACCTCTCTCTCTCGCTCTCTCTCTAACTCACCTCTCTCTCTCTCTCACTCTCTCCTCCCCCTCTCTATCCCGTTCTCCCCCCCCCTCTATCCACCCCTCGCCCGCTTTCCCTCGTCAGAGAATGGTCGTGATAGATCTATGTACCGACTTAATTCGGTTTCCTTCAACGTAGATATTATAGCTTTCATTGTAGCTGTCATTGTTCAACTGCCTCTCTGTCTCGCGGTATCTTCGTTGTGTCTCTCACTCTCTCGACCCCTGGTTGGGACAGATAGATAGACACAAATACATGTATATATAAATACATGTTTATATAAATAGTTATATATATATATATGTATATATCGATTTTGGTTCATGCTCGAGATTTGTGCCGGGGCGATTGTTTCGTGTCTCGGCCGCCGTATCACCCCACCAGGCACTGATATATGTAGCACCCATTCCATAAGTCCATGTCGGCACAACAATGGCATACATAGGAAGAAGACAGGTGCTACTACATTCCATAATTTATCTCTTGTAACTCAATCTCCACACATTACTCGTTCTCTTCTACGTATATCTTCTATATTTATCTCTGCCGCTCTCTCAGTTCTCGTTTATTGTTCATATATCTACGTATGTCTCATCCTCGATTGTCTATTTTCTACTGTCGGATTTATTTAAATAGTTATTGATTGTATGTTCAATATGTTATACTTGTATCGTTCGGCCTCTCCGTCCGCTGGTATTACTCTATCTTACTCCTCAGCTTCTTTCCTTTTCTGTTCCAAAATCCTCCGTCTCTTAACATGTATTACATATCCCATGCTGCGAGGCCTCATAACTCTACCACGTCTGCCTCTCTGTACATGTCCTTGCGTATAAAGCCTCTAAAGTCTCTAATCTCTCTCGTACTCTCCCACTCTACCTCTGTCTCCTCCAACCGCCCTCCGTCTCTCTCTCGCTCACTCCCTCTCTGCTTTTTCTCTCATACTCTCCCCCCTACATAAATAGCTCTCTTTCTCTACCTCTGTCTCCTCCACCCTCCCCCTCCCCTCTCTCTCTCGCTTACTCCCTCGCTGCTCTACCCCCTACATAAATAGCTCTCATTCTCTACCTAATGTCTCCTCTACCCTCCCCCCTCTCTCTCTCTTTCGCTCTCCCTCTCTGCTTTTCTCTCATACTCTCCCCCCTACATAAATAGCTCTCTTTCTTTACCTCTGTCTCCTCCCCCCTCCCCCCCCCCTCTCTCTCTCGCTCACTCCCTCTCTGCTCTCCCCCCTACATAAATAGCTCTCTTTCTCTACCTAATGTCTCCTCCACCCTCCCCCCCCCCCTCTCTCTCTTTCGCTCTCCCTCTCTGCTTTTCTCTCATACTCTCCCTTATACATAAATATCCTTATTTCTCTACCTCTCTCTGTTTCCTCCTCCTCCTCCCCCCCCCCTCTCTCTCTCTCTCTCTCTCGCTTTTCCTCTTTGCTTCTCTCTCTTATACTCTCTCTGCATATATATCTATCTTTCTGTACCTCTCTCCCCCTCTCCATCACCCCCCCCCCCCCCCTCTGTCTCTCTCTCTCTCTCTGCCTCTCTCCCTCTCTCCCCCTCTCTATTACACCCTCTCCCACTCCTTGACCCCTTTCCTGGAGTACCTAAACCCCTGATAATAAAATGTATAGATATAGTCTGGGTGGATGTTTTTATGCCTTATGTGCCACGACGGAAGCCCAAGTACATAGCCATCTATTAAATGTGTCCGCGGGAATCGCGTGACAAGGGGGGAGGGACGCCAGCTTACCAGCGCTGGTCGGGGACCCCCAGTGTGTGGCCTGCCACTCATAAAGCTGGGGTGAGTATCGAGTTAGGAGGCGTAAGGTATAACCATGTGCACTCTCTCTATATTGTGGTGGGGGCCCGACCATCATTAAAATGTTACCGCACGTGAAGTAAATGATTAATTTTTTTTCGGTTGAAGAGCTATTTCTCTACACACACAGATCTATACAGAGCTAGATTTATCTAGCTCATTGTCTAATATTTATCCATATTTAAATATAAATTCATAACGGTACCATAATGTTGCAAAATTATCAAGAACGTTAATAAATGACGGTGATATATATTATATTAGTTATATGGAAAGGATATTATAGAGAAAATCCCATCTAGAAAATGTGTGACATTTTATCCGGTTACTTTCTGTAAATTATTTGGCGGAAGAAATAGTGTTATTTAATGAGAAGGATACAGGGTAGAGCGAGGACATATATATGTAGAGAGGGTATGGGATTTTATCCTGCGCGAACACATTGGCCAGCACGGAATATATATCTTATCGAATATAACTCGCATACAGGCATCCGCGCAGTGGCCAATTACAACCAATTAGGTGCTGGACAGAGAAGTTAAATCGGTCTTTCTGCGATAGGAAATATACATGGGTATTTTTGCTTTGTGACCAAACGGTACATTTTCGACCTGCTTAAACATAGGCTAGTAGTAACCATTTACATTTGTATACTGAATTATACATGGGAGCAACAATGGTAGAATTTAATATCTTACTTGGGTAACCAATGGCTCCTTATTTTCCACTAACCCAGTTTATAAATCGTATTGATTCACTGTCCAGCACCTGTCCATATTTCTAATGCTTTCATGGCAAAATCACGATTCCCGTTTATCACCTTCTTTTTCCGGACGTCCTCGTTAGTGTTTATCTCTACTTTTCGCTTTTATTTTATGACACAGTGAAGTGTTACATCAATCAATCAATCAATTGCAAATGCAGTAACAGCACAATAGTGATGTAACAGTTACATGTGAATATGTGTTTGTTACCAGGTTATCGAGTGCGCGCCCGCCATATCGTCCGTCCCGGCATGCATGGCGGCAGTGACTGTGTCAATATGAAGGAGACCCAGGCGTGTGAGCCCCCACCATGCTATGACTGGAAGATCACAGCACAGGGCCCGTGCCAGCTCAAGTATCCCGACATGCAATGCGGGGAAGGAATGCGCGAGCGGAAAGTGGACTGCATCAGTCTGGATGACGTACGTCTTCGTTTTCATCGGCAAATTTTTGTGATGTAATCTATATTTAGGAGCGACCACCTTGGATATTAAGTAACTGCCATTATGATAGAAGGTACAAAGGTAATACATACTTATTGATTGATAAATAGTTACATATATACATAATCTCATCCTATATCGTCTGAACAATCATTGATGTCGTTATACGTCTAAATTTAGTAATCGATTTACAAAACCTTGTTCCAATGATGCCAAGATGATGTTTGACTATGTGTAGCCCATGCATGCACATAAACCCTGCTACATTTATTCACACCATGAAGTTCATATCGGAACAAAATGTAGCATTCAAACACGTATATCTATATCACGCAGTTACTCACTCCGGTCTAGCTAAAGAAACATTGATTTGTTCATCACGGTCTACCATAGAAAAAACCCACCGATTTGTTCACTCGGATCTACCTACAACACTGGCTTCTCCACCCCGCTCTCTGTAAACAATAACACCGATTTAGTCACTCCAGTTCACCTGAAGAAAAACCCACACCCATTTAGACTCCGGTATACCAAACAAAATCATGATATAATCACTCCGATCTCCCTTAGAAAAATCGATTGGTTCGCACCCAGGTACCATAAAAAACACCGATGTATTTACCCCCTGTCTATTCAATAAAACATCAATTTATTCACTTCAGCCTACATAAAAAAGGCATATGCATGTATATTCATTCACATCCATAGAAAGAACACGGATTTATTCACCGCGGTCCTGTGTTTCAGATCGAGGTGTCGACGCGCCACTGCGCGGACCCACGCCCCGCCCCCAGCGAGGTTTGCTACGTGCCCTGTGCGCAGGACTGCGTGACGTCAGAGTGGACAACGTGGACACCGTGTTCCAGGGAGTGTGGCACGGGGCGGGCTGCGGGGGTCACCGAGCGGTGGAAGCAGGTGCTAGCAGCCGCCGGCCCGGGTAAGGAATAATGATGGATACATATGTATCAATGATGAATCACGATCAGTAAAAAAATGAGTAGTTTCTTCTACTGTATTTGCCAGCATACGTTCTAGATATAAATTGGAGTTTATGACGGATGTTGTTGAGTAATTTGTCTAAGGGAAGGATTAGTTATGTTTTTCACCGCATGTGCTCGTATGCATGCTTTCTGTAAATTAGTTTCAGTTTGTGGTTATTCTTGTCAATTAAATTGTCTGAAGCAAAGGTCAAAATAGGATGAACCAACATGGGTACATGTTCCCTTGTTTGCAAGTAAGTATATTCTAGAATCCAACTGGACAATACACTCACGTGATTCATAACTTTTAGCATTTATGTCTAAATACAGGTAAACGAAGGATTCAAAGGAAATCTTATATATTGACCCATAATTTCATGAAACAGATGGCGCCCCGTGTCAACCAGAGCGAATGCTGATGGAACGACAAAAATGTAACGACTACCCTTGCATCACTCACTTTTGGCAACCTGGTCCCTGGGGCCGCTGTCAGCTGCAGGAAGACAGATGTGGTCAGGGACTCCAATACCGAGTAGCCGACTGCTTCAAAACGCCGCTAGAGCGGATGGCAAACAAACGGTGAGTATAGAGCGCGTTATGATACAATATTCTCCGGTTGATGTTGGCTATGTCAGTAGTGTTACGATATCACGCTGATATCGAGTGCGTTATGACTGTTCTGAATGTATGTGTGAATGTCTTGTATGCATGACGCTATAAATGATCCGCTAACGGTACGTTCACTAGGTGGCGTCACTATTACTGTATCGAGCATGACATGAAATAAACCCCGGCCTCGCATGCGTTATCCCGAATTGATGTAACGCTAAGGTTTTTTACACTAAGCTATAGATTCTGGGGAGAAGACAAGAGCAATGGGTGACTCAACATCTGCATGAAGAGAGAAATAAACTTTAAGTCAGTATAGCGTTGAGATTATATAAACGCCAACCTGTAGGATGCGTTATGATTTTACATATTTACTGACAAATTGGGTGAGTTCGGGTATGCGGGCGGAGTAGTCGGACTCCGCGGAGTGCATAACCGAACGCTGAAATTGTGTTCCGATAACGCGGTCACGTGGTACATTTTACTCCCGCGCCGTACTCCCCACCCAGAGGAGGATCACGAGGATTTCCAACATGGCGTCCAGGCCCAACAATACGTAAAAAATATATAAAGTAGTACTTCGACCTGCTAAAATGCTGTATGTAAACTATATTATAACAACTAGAATAAAATAATGAACACAACACGCATCCGTTGATTTTTAATGGTACTGTTTAACGATCTTCATGATTTGTGCAGTTTTGCAGGTGCAACATTCACACGGACCGCGGATTTTGCGTTCGGTTTATCTTAAGCCGCACATGAGCGGAAAGTATGAGTGCGCATGCTCCAAATATCTGCGCCGATTCGCATATCCGAACTCAACTGTAGAGTAAACGGCTGAGGCACTGAACTTGTCTTAACGCATGGCCAGACATTTTTATGTTCCAACTCTTCCTCATTGACCAAGTTCATGACAGCTTATGATCCTTTATTTTCCCAGTATTGTATGCGGTATCCATTGCCCAATAAAACAAATCTTCTGTGTGTTTTTTAAATTATATGTGTTTGAATTGAAATATATAATGCTAAATCATTTCAAGATGATTTGTTTTATCTCCTCGATGTAGCTGTGAACAGTCCGAGATGCCGCCGCTGGCCCAGAACTGCAGCATCCCCTGTCCACATCACTGCGTAGTCAGCGCCTTCAGCGAATGGTCTCCATGTCCGGTCACGTGTTTAGCCGGTAAGTTTGGGCTGTTTGGGCCGACTTTTGTTTATCCTTTATAAATAGGTCGTTTTTCCTTTTCTGGCAAAAAATAAAAGAGAGATAAATGTGGTCGCAATATTCACATGTTTAGCCGCTGAATTATTCCAAGTGCCTGTCGATTTAGTCACTTCCGTTGGCATGACGGTCACGTGAGTGTCTCAACCTGTCCTTGTGATAAATTACTATATCCTACCTCATGATCTTTGGCTTTTCGTTTGGTCGATCTGCTTGATATATCGCAGCAAAAATTATCACATAGCGCTTAGAGACGTCAGTCTGGTTAAAAAATCAAATGGTCGCCCATAATCACTTCCAAACTTGATGAAGATCACGTGACCTGGATGTCTCATGTCTGAATTATTTTACTACCACCAGAGGACGCCACTTCACACCCGATGCAGGTCCGTTTGCGGTTTGTTCTGGAACCCACAACCGGAGATGGCCGACCGTGTCCGGAATTAACCGAATCACGGCCTTGTGCCAATCTCCCACTGTGCACGGCCTACAGGTGGCGCTCCAGCGAATGGAGCCAGTGCATGTATGCCTCCCACTATGAGAAGTGTGGCGCCGGGTACCGGGCCAGAGGTGGGTCGGCAAACAACATATATGCCATTATGTGTTATACAAGAGGTTGATGAGAAAATTAGATTAGAATGATAAAAGTGATTTTATTTTACAAATTGAGTACAAAATGATTGAACTAATTCATTACTACATTTTCATAAGAATTTATTTCTAAGTAACCAAGAATAATTACAAGTGAATCATAACATCACAGTATAATATGGTATATGTCCCTTTCTCCTTTTACCTTCTCGTCCTTCCGTCACAACCCCGTCTCACCCATCCCCTCTGTTATCACCAATACCGTATCACTCTGACCCAAACCCCGCCATGTCCCTCCCCATCCCTCCCTCCCCCCACCATCTAATACCACCCGCGCATCCACCCGTCTTGCCCCCCCCCCCGCTCCTTCCTCCCCATACTAATTCCATTTCGCCCCAACCAACACGTCATGTTTCCTCCGCCACAACCCCATGCCATCTCATTTTCCTACACCCACCCATCCACCCTAACTGTCCCTACGCTCCCTCCCTCTCGACATCCCATTCCACCCTGTCTCCCCCGCCACAACCCCATACCATTTCATTCTCTCTATCCCGCCCTATCCCTCCTTACCCCCCTCTACTCTCTACCTACCCCTGCCCCTCCTTAACCCCCCCCCCCTCTCCCGCTTCCAGAGGTCCGGTGCGTCAGTGACCGTGATGACGATTTCCTGCCAGAGGAGATCTGTATTTCCCAGCTGGGGGTCATGCCCGCCAGCACGGAGGCCTGCCGCGTACCCTGCCATGACGACCCCTGCAAGTTCTCCGAGTGGTCACCCTGGAGCGGCTGTACCCGCCGCTGTGGGGGCCACAGGGTGCGCAGCCGCACCATGGAAGGTGGGTGTCACCATGGCAACGTGTGTCACGTGACAGCAATAAATGGGTTTCTTTAGGTAGGACTGAAGACGTTAAGAAATCGAAGCAGGGGAAAAGTTAACAAGCTTATCGTGCACACCTAGATTGATTGGGTAGCGTTCAATGTATGTATTTACCATTATATATCTACTATGACATAATTCATTAACATAGTTTCATCTATTTATATGACAGGTAAAAGGGGCACAAGGCGGGTGATTATGAGATGGTATCGGGATGGAGTAGGTGGGGTGGACAGGAGGCCGTGATGAAAAAACGTATTTTAAAAGATGTTTTGCTATTTATATCTATTTTTATTGGGAAGACCTCTGGCACATAGACTAAATCATTTGGACCTTGAAATCGCGAAATTTTTACTTTGCGATAAAGAAGATGTCAAAATTAAGACGTCGCTACCGGGAATTGAACCCAGGACAAGTAACCGCTTTGGTTGTTCAAAGATTCACCTGACTATATCATCCATGTCAGAGCCCACGGTTGGTTGGTTGGTTATTCAGGACGCTTTAACCACTTTTGGTCATATCGCGTCAATGGGAGAAGGAAGGGAGAGTGGAGCCATGTCCCCGGTCCCCGGGGGTAACCCCCTACTCTTTACGAAGAAAGACATGGGATCTTTATCCTGCGACCACATAGACATGGCCACAGCAAGGCTCGAACCACCGACCCACGTGCCGTTAGGCTCTCAGGTGACCAGAGCACTCAATGCGAGCGCTCTAGCCCACTGAGCTGTCGCGCCGGCCCCCAGAGCCCACGAAATGGGGGCGTGAGTCATACGTGAGCTGTGTTAAAAGCAATGGTTCACCCTAACATGGAGGAACTACCAAGTATGTTGCCGGTAAAATGAAATGGGCTTATTTCTTATGGATATCGATCAACTCTTATTTTGTTATCGATATACCTGAAATCAAATGTTTTATCTGTATACACTACACAAATATTTTGAGATTACTAACTGATGGTGTGTACCGCCCTGTAGGACTGACCAGCCGCCTGACTCAGTGCTACGACCGCGCCCGCTTCCCCGTGGAGGAGACCCACGCCTGCGACTGCCCCCAATACTCCCCCCGCCAGGTGGGGGAGTGGTCGCATTGCCTGCTGGAACCCTCCTCCAACCCGAGGGTCGGGGGTGCGGACAGCGCCCGCTCCCTCCCAGGCCCGCGGGGGGCAGTCGCGGAGTCGGGGTCAGGGCGAGGGTCAGGGTCAGGGTCAGGGTCGACCCTCCCCGGCGGCGCGGGAGGGGGTGGCCACCACAGCAGCAGCAGCAGCACCCACGGGATGGGGCAGCTGCGCCCCGGGGGTGGGTACTGCGGGGTGGGGCGGCGGACCCAGGCCATCGTGTGCCAGTCGGACACGGGGCAGAACGTGTCGGCGGAGGTGTGCCAGGCAGCCCGCTTCGCCGAGGAAATGTGCTTCGTGCCGTGCCCCAGGGACTGCGCCCTCAGCCAGTGGACGGAGTGGAGTCAATGTAAGGCGGCTCAGCGGTGTGGGTACGGCACCCAGTCCCGGTCACGCTACCTCATGGTGTCCAGCCTAGACGGAGGCAGGGACTGCCCACCCCTCAAGGATGCAGAGGTAACTAAGACCCCCACCCCCCTCGCTCAACCCCCCCCCACCCCGCCCTCATTGGGCAGATTTAAATCGAATCCTTTAAATTTCACCGTAAAAATTAAGGATAAGGATTTTGTATGTAACCTGTATGGGGGTTATTTGAGGTCCATCGCAAAAGAACAAAATCAGCTTAATTGGATGCGAAACATTTAAAATTATTGAAGAAAGCTGAGGTAATTAAGGCAGTATAAATAATCAGAAATACAAATTTAACGTTATTTCCCTTTGCTATCGTGATGAGGGTAATAAATGACAACGTTAGATCCGTGAAGGACGCCACGATGGCTGTGGCATCGATTTGACCTCGTGCATGCTGGTTCGCTACTGACAATGGTTGTTCAATGGCGACATCGTTCTGACAGGGTCATCATTGTCTCGACACGATTGCTTCATGATTCTGTATTGATTATGGCATTTACCAGCGATGTCTGTAGCATGGTTAGGATAATGGTTGCGTAATGATTCTAAGCTTTAATGGGCGTAACAAAAGGGACGTCATGACATGGTGAATCACGCGTATCTCCATTTGTTTGTTAGCTGTCATTTGTTAGCAGTCTTTGATGACGATAACTGTCACGCAATGTAATGATCCTGACGTCACTGTTTTCGGACACTGCCAGGAGTTCCAGACGAAGATCTGCACGGTGCCATGTGACCAGTACGTCTGGAGCGCCGGGGAGTATGCCGACTGCAGCTTCCTCCGATCCCTGTCCACTCACGACACATGTGGACCCGGACTACAGTCCAGGATAGTCAGGTAAGTATCTGATTACTCGCGATTCATCTGAACCGGTGTAACATAATAACCTGTCCGGCCACGCTTCTTTCGTACCACTAACCCTAACCCTGGCCCAAAACAAACCCTAACCAAACCCTAAAGCTAAGATACATGTACTATAAGACACAATAATGATATAGCAGACCCAAAAAACATACAGATAGATCGCAAGCCCACTCGCTGCGCTTGCGCACTCGTCAGTCGGACACTTCATCACTCCGGACAGGTTATCATGCTGCACTGGAACAACGTTGTCGGGATCGTGAAGCTAGTACAGTTAGGAGAAGGCTGGATTCAGATTTACATACAGATTCCTTGGTAAAATGAGAAACGAGGGCTTATGTGACTCATAAATGTCCACCATCACCAAGTATAAATCGATTATAGCTGTTAATATTGCTTTTCTTGCTTACAATACGATGCCAATCATTACCTTGTTGTGGCACAGTCTGTGTTGACGCGTCTCCTGATCACGATCCCATTTGCCAGGTGTTCCTAATCCTGAACCATTTGCCAGGTGTTCCTAATCCTGAACAATTTGCCAGGTGTTCCTAATCCTGAACCATTTGCCAGGTGTTCCTAATCCTGAACCATTTGCCAGGTGTTCCTAATCCTGAACCATTTGCCAGGTGTTCCTAATCCTGAACCATTTGCCAGGTGTTCCTAATCCTGAACCATTGGCCAGGTGTTCCTAATCCTAAACCATTTGCCAGGTGTTCCTAATCCTGAACCATTTGCCAGGTGTTCCTAATCCTGAACCATTTGCCAGGTGTTCCTAATCCTGAACCATTTGCCAGGTGTTCCTAATCCTGAACCATTTGCCAGGTGTTCCTAATCCTGAACCATTTGCCAGGTGTTCCTAATCCTGAACCATTGGCCAGGTGTTCCTAATCCTAAACCATTTGCCAGGTGTTCCTAATCCTGAACCATTTGCCAGGTGTTCCTAATCCTAAACCATTTGCCAGGTGTTCCTAATCCTGAACCATTTGCCAGGTGTTCCTAATCCTGAACCATTTGCCAGGTGTTCCTAATCCTGAACCATTTGCCAGGTGTTCCTAATCCTGAACCATTTGCCAGATGTTCCTAATCCTGAACCATTTGCCAGGTGTTCCTAATCCTGAACCATTTGCCATGTGTTCCTAATCCTGAACCATTTGCCAGGTGTTCCTAATCCTGAATCATTTGCCAGATGTTCCTAATCCTGAACCATTTGCCAGGTGTTCCTAATCCTGAACCATTTGCCATGTGTTCCTAATCCTGAACCATTTGCCAGGTGTTCCTAATCCTGAACCATTTGCCAGGTGTTTCTAATCCTGAACCATTTGCCAGGTGTTCCTAATCCTGAACCATTGGCCAGGTGTTCCTAATCCTGAACCATTTGCCAGGTGTTCCTAATCCTGAACCATTTGCCAGGTGTTCCTAATCCTGAACCATTGGCCAGGTGTTCCTAATCCTGAACCATTTGCCATGTGTTCCTAATCCTGAACCATTTGCCAGGTGTTCCTAATCCTGAACCATTTGCCAGGTGTTCCTAATCCTAAACCATTTGCCAGGTGTTCCTAATCCTGAACCATTTGCCATGTGTTCCTAATCCTGAACCATTTGCCAGGTGTTCCTAATCCTGAACCATTTGCCAGGTGTTCCTAATCCTGAACCATTTGCCAGGTGTTCCTAATCCTGAACCATTGCCAGGTGTTCCTAATCCTGAACCATTTGCCAGGTGTTCCTAATGCTGAACCATTGGCCAGGTGTTCCTAATCCTGAACCATTTGCCAGGTGTTCCTAATCCTGAACCATTTGCCAGGTGTTCCTAATCCTGAACCATTTGCCAGGTGTTCCTAATCCTGAACCATTTGCCATGTGTTCCTAATCCTGAACCATTTGCCATGTGTTCCTAATCCTGAACCATTTGCCAGGTGTTCCTAATCCTGAACCATTTGCCAGGTGTTCCTAATCCTGAACCATTTGCCAGGTGTTCCTAATCCTGAACCATTTGCCAGGTGTTCCTAATGCTGAACCATTGGCCAGGTGTTCCTAATCCTGAACCATTTGCCAGGTGTTCCTAATCCTGAACCATTTGCCAGGTGTTCCTAATCCTGAACCATTTGCCAGGTGTTCCTAATCCTGAACCATTTGTCATGTGTTCCTAATCCTGAACCATTTGCCATGTGTTCCTAATCCTGAACCATTTGCCAGGTGTTCCTAATCCTAAACCATTTGCCAGGTGTTCCTAATCCTGAACCATTTGCCAGATGTTCATTATCCTGAACCATTTGCCAGGTGTTCCTAATCCTGAACCATTTGCCAGGTGTTCCTAATCCTAAACCATTGGCCATGTGTTCCTAATCCTGAACCATTTGCCAGGTGTATGCGGATGTCGACCGAGAAGGATGACGTCGAGGTCCCTGAATACATGTGTGACGTCACAAGTCGGCCCGTGAAGGATAACTACTGCCTGGTTCCCTGTCCCGGAGATTGCGTCACTTCCGCCTGGAGCGAATGGTCGCCATGCCAACCGGTCAGTGCGGGTTTTTTATTGGCTCCTCTGTTGTGTTGTATGATAAGGTTGACATTCCTTCCACGGTCAACTTCATCGATAATGTGACGTACAGTTGTGTCCATTTATTGTCATAGGCGCTTACTCTGGCCAGCGAAATGAGAGATGTAAAACATTGCCATCTTTACTTTCTAATTAGTTATTTTAAGTGCAAACTTGACAAAACTGGGCGATATCTTCAAGGCACACTAGTGGTGACAATATAAGGCACAAGTTCTCAATTTGAATAACCAACTTATCTCTATGAAGCCGTTTCTTTCTATGCGGGTTCTAGAGTATACATTTATGAAGAAGTTAAGTGTTGTTCATATCGACCTTATTCGCCGTTTATCCGAATCGATAGTTTATCTATGAATCACATCATAAGGTCTTTACGTGACCACAATTATTCTTCTTGGCAAGATGCATACACCAATGATTCAATATGTATGACAGAAAGGTAGCCATGTTTCCTTCAACGAAACACGTTCTCTCCAGTTGTTTGTATGTTAAGTTGGTATTCCGTGTCTAAACAATGGCTGCATGAAGGTATCCATAAACTATCTATCGATCCAATTATTCTTCTCTTAATTTACCGTGACTTTCGATCATGTATCGTCATCACCACTTTTAACCCACTAAATTGTTGATAACACGTTCAGATTATCAAACCCACGCACAGACATACATACGTACGTCGCCATGGTTACAGGACTGCCGCAGGAACGGGACCCGGTACCGGACGCGTGACGTGGTTCGGCAGCCGGCGACGGGCAGCGGCGCCACCTGTCCGCACCTCCAGGAGGTGGAGGCCTGCTCCCTGGGCTTCAACTGCTTCGAGTACCGCTGGCACTGGGCCAACTGGACACTGTGCTACTCAGACCCGGGCATCGACTGCGGCGTGGGGCGACGGCAACGCCACCTGGTGTGCGTCCGTAACGACGGGCATCCGGTGGAGACTCGCCATTGCCAACAGGTAATTAACGGAACTATGGAGTCTTCTTAATTACGATTGATAAATTGTTTATGTGATGTAATTATTGGTCTCATTATCACTGTAGTCATTATCAGGGTGATTCTTAGAGGTATTATTAATGGTCTTACTATTATTATTATTATTATTATTAAAATCATGTTTAAAAATTGAATCGACAAATTGCTAACCAAAAACTTATCATCGGATTGAGCTGTTTTTTATTCGCTGAATAACCCAACATTAAATGTACGAATATTAAATGTTTTACCTTTATTCTTTACCATATGGAAGGTTTGGTGCCTCCTAGCGTTTCTTTCGTATATGGACGGTTTTTTGTATTTGTCTAAACAATCACAATATAATAAGCTCTCCCAATGCAAGCCTGCCTTATGGTCCAGCAGGTCGCGGGTACAAACCCTTGGACCTGCGCCCGGGGCATGTTTCATCCAAGCCACTCTCATTGTCCCGAAATGCTTATTGGTTCAATTTCGCCATCATGTGCACAAAAGTGGCCTAAAACACCAACATTCACTTTGGCTCTAGATGGCGCCCCACCCGGGCAGCCTTCTGGCGGAAGAGGCTTGTGAAGTTCCTTGCCCTATAGACTGCGTCATGTCACAATGGACGCAGTGGACGTCGTGCAGCGCCTCCTGCGGCCTGGGTAAGAACTACATATGCAAACCCTACGCGCGTCGTTCTTCAAACTGTGTTGACATTCCCTTAAACTAACTAGGGGGCCGGCCCGGTAGCTCAGTTGGTTAGAGCGCTCGCGTTGAGTGCTCTAGCCACCTGAGATCCAAACGGCACCTGGATCCGTGGTTCGAGCCCCGCTGTGGCCATGTCTGTGTGGTCGCAGGATAAAGATTCCACATCCTTCTTCGCAAAGAGTAGGGGGTTTACCCCCGGAGACATGGCTCCAATCTCCCTTCCTTCTCCCATTGACGCGATATGGCCCAAAGGGGTTAAAGCGTCCTGAATATACAACCAACCTTAGACTAACTGATGTGAATCTTTCAAAATCTTTACTTAAATAGTGAGTCTGTTCAGCGATGACGCATTTAACATCTGCCCCTTTGAAACTTGGCACGCCTCCCTGGCAGTTTACATTGAATTATTCGTCTCTCTTTTTACAACGTGTTGACGTAAATGCCATTCAGTAATAAATGCCTGGTAGCCCTTACCATTACTAATCTTAACATATATTGACATTACTAATCTTAACATATCTTACCATTACTAATCTTAAAATATCTTAACATTACTAATCTTAACATATCTTAACATTACTAATCTTAACATATCTTAACATTACTAATCTTAACATATCTTAACATTACTAATCTTAACATATCTTAACATTACTAATCTTACCATATATTAACATTACTAATCTTACCATATATTAACATTGCTAATCGAACCTCTTAATAATAACAAATGTACAAACCATGGTACAATTGTCAACATATCGATTCTGACACATGTATCACGTGTTCGTCTTTCAGCCTATCAGACTCGAGCGCGTAATGTGTTGGTATCTCCATCACTGAGAGGGCGCCACTGTCCACTGGACCTGACCCAGGAGCGCCCCTGTCCCTTTGTAGAGTGCTTCCAGTGGGCCATGTCGGCCTGGTCACATTGCCAGATAGAGGTGAGTGCACGAACCACGTCAAGACCTCGCCACCTGACACACATAGCGAGATTTTGACTAGCCACGTAGCCTGATCAATGCGAGTGACGGGGGGGGGGGGAGGCGGGGGGGGGTGTTGTTATCAATAACATGGCCGTTAAGGGGAGTTGGACATGCCAATGCAGGTTGTGAATTGTGAATATTGCTTGAGAGCGGATTTTTATTCATTCAACATTTTTATCGGGTACATATATTAAGTGGAAGCCGTTCACACACGTACGTTGGTACACCCTATGTGCCCCCATTATATGTGCCACGTGGCTTTAGGGTGGCATGACAAAAGAAAACCGGCAACAATGGTTCTATTGAAAGGCAAACGGGCTTTGGTTTGTGAAACTGGACTTGAAACGCCAATCTAGGCGTCCACCAGCCAACACAAACCTGGATCTATCGACAGGTCACCTTTGCGATGACTGTGGTAAGCTCTGTCGATCACAGATAGGCTTATTCAGTCATAAGCGTAAATGCCGCGTTACGAATCGTATAACTTAAACCAAACAAAGCTGCAAATCCATCGTCTTTCGCAGACGGACGGATGCCAACCAATCAATCAGATTATGTATAGTATATACAGGTGGCTCGCACCATGAAGCGTCAGCATGCCCTTGATACCACGATGTGACACAGGGTGTCCTGAGGTGCCACTGTCACAATGGTATCCCCGCCACTACCATTGTCACCACTATCTCTGTGTGCCGCAGGTCGGTTCCTGTGGTTACGGGACCCAGACGAGAAACCTCTCGTGCCTGCGACACGACGGAATGGAGGTGGACATCAGTCTCTGTGCCCCGGAACAACGGGCCCACTACCAGGTCAGTACCATCAGCCCCCCCCCCCCACCCCCCTCACTCCCCCACCGGCCCGCCCCCTGCACCTTCCTCGTGCCCTCCGGTCTCCAGACGCCGTGTTGGTTGGTTATTACAGGGATACACGAGGAATGCTCCATATTGCAGCGGGGAGAGGGTGGGTGGCAAGAGAGTAGACACGAGTATAGGTTGGTTGGTTGGTTATTCAGGACGCTTTAACCACTTTTGGTCATATCGCGTCAATGGGAGACGGAAGGGAGAGGGGAGCCATGCCTCCGGGGGTAACCCCCTACTCTTTACGAAGAAAGAGACACGATTAAACATCGACCCGCTACATCCTCCCGCGCTTTCACACCACCCAATTCCTCTTGTCAATTTTTATAACAGCCTTGGTTTACCAATGTGCAAATTGCGCCAATATAATCAAATATTCCGTTGTAGTATTACCACAGGCGCATGTTTCGTATTTATTATTTGCCAAGCAAAACAGAAATATACTGACTGTTTTTGTGTGTTTTAGGCAAGGTCCAGGTATATAAACCTTCTGTCGTTAGGCTTACAATATACATGATCTCTAAACTTTCGTTCATGAGAAAAAATAATAATAATACATAAGTAGATAATTCCGGACGTTCGAGAGGAAGGCACATACCGTTATTATGTTTATTGTATAACTTTCATCAGAGGGGATACCGCGTGGCCCGAATGCGCTATGCTAGGCCAGCCCACCGGGCCAGTGCCCGTTTCGAATCCCACAGATGTGCAAATGCCTTTGCTTGTGCATGATGCCGTATATCATCATGCAGACTAACGGGCTACTCCTGGAAACATGCATCCTTTCTACCTTGATAATGCCGTCGCGTTATGACCATTGAGAGATTACCCAGTCCTACTTAAAGCGGGTGTCCAACCTAATTTAATCGCGATCTGCACCAAAAGTTTACATCTTAATATTAAATTGGCGAGTGTTAACGCTTCGTTTCGGCCGACTAGTAAGGAGAAAAAAATTAAGGCAACCCGCCCCCAGCAATGTCAAGCAGAGCGCCATTTTGCCGGGAGCAGTGACGCATATTGTGACTATTCATATGGCGCCGCCTTATGTTATCACTCGCGGGGAGAGAGATCAGGGCCGCGATTTACAGATGAACAGCGGCAGTACCAAGCCGCGCATTAGCGCAAGATCTTAGCGTTTCATGGAAAAGTACCATCCAAACAAATTGATGTACGTCTTGCGACGATTGACTCTGCAACAATGTCATGATTGGAGTTAGAATCGCAGCTATTTATATTAGCGATTATCACGCGCTCTTGTTTTGCTCACACAATAGGCGTAATTTCCGGTTTTAATAAATTAGCGTATCGCCTCCTGATTGGTCAATCCCGGACACGCCTCCAAAAAGGGCTGCCGCCTGGGTAGGCGGCGAAATCGTGCCTGGCGGTCACTTCTAAATTTTATTGTGAGCTACAGATAGAACGAATAATTCTATAATTTGGAGGATAGATAATTGGGTATTATAGGAATCGGTAAAGCAGCGTTAGAGGCCAGGCTGGCGGTTCCCTTTAACCAACCAAGCGGTCTACTTATTATGGATCACTGGGCTTGGTTTGTAGATGTCCAGAAGCTGTCTGATGGCCTGTCCTGGAGACTGCCAGCTGTCCGAGTGGTCCGAGTGGGGTCCCTGCCACAGACCATGTGATACCCAGGACGATGTCGGTGAGTTAAGTCAACAACACTGATTGTTCATGTCACTATATGCCACAGACTGTGTGATATATATGACGATGTCGGTGAGCTAAACTGTTGGTGCCACAATTTGTTTAAATTGTTTGTGGAAGATAAATCGGTATGTGCGAAAATGAGTGGAAAAAATATTCCGGGTTACTATTTGGGGCTTTATAACTGGGAACTCGGAATGTAAAGAGTAAACACAGAAGCGTAATATTTGCAAAAGTTGTCTTGGCGTGGCAATAACTGTTTAAAGCATTATGCTTACATGCGCCATCTTAGATTTTTTACATTTTACAATCAAGACTAAAGTATCTAAAAATGTATGATGCATATGTTTTTATATCTGTTTGAGTCTGTAAAACAAACATTTCAACATAAAACTGCGAGGTTTATTTTTATCGCGCGCGGACGTGATAGCGAGCCGCGGTCGACACCACACACAAAATAGCGAACTGCGCGTAGGGATATAAAGCCGGCCACCAACTTCTGCTCCGTTGACCAAAATGCTTCTCTCCGGATAGCCCGCCGGCTTTCAGGGTTTAAACTCAAGTCAGAGTGTACCTATTTGACATGGGGAAGGGGTTGGTAATACAAAAAATTACGGAATATGTTAGTTTAAGTCAACAACACTATGCCACATATCCCGAAATCAACTTCCCTGAAAGTTATTTTAAACGGCTTTTCTTCCAAAAGTCTTTTCAGCATTCGCATGTGTGACATTGCATGGCCTGCTTCGTGCAGGAATATTAATATGTTATCATCATTTGAATTTATTGTCTGGGGTCTCTTTATTATCCTGAACACTTCAGTATCGACTCGCTACACACAAACCTGTGACGTACATCACATAACCTCCAACTTCACATGTGCTGTTGATTCAAATACCATTGTTATATAATTAGTACATCTTAAATAGTTAAATTTGAGCTTAAATTCTGAATTATCTAAAATTCTTAACCTAAATTCTGAATTATTTTAAATTCCTAAATTCTTTACCTAAATTCTGAATTATCCGTATAAGTAGCTTTAATACCACTTTGTGTCATTGAGGATCATTTCACTGTATACTTACCAACATGCTAAGCCAGCATAACCGGCCGGTGCGTGGTTCGAGACCCACACTTGCAGACGTCTACGTTCGTTCAGGACAAAAATCCCACAATCATTCGTTCGGGGCACACGTTTGTTCGTTACCAGGTTGCATTGAGCAAAGGTCTAAATGTATCCCGGGGAAAGTATTGTCATATGGATTGAATTCCCTTGGCTTTGGGGGGGGGGGGGGTCGTTCTTCCATGTAAGGGCGAACCATTGTTTCAGCATAGCTCACGTATTACTCACGGCTAACGTTTACTACAATAATACATTTCGTGGGTTCTAACATGGAAGATGAACCCTTGGGAGGGGGGGGGGAGGGGGTTTACGAGCCGCCTCAGATAGCGTTCTTCCTAAAAAAAAGGAAGGGGGGGGGACCATGCCTCAGATGGCCTAAATTTTGCATTGAAACACGGCATTCTTCCTTAAAATGGGGGGCGTGGGACCGAACCGTCTGCCCCACCCCACCGTCCTGGAATGGCGCTTGCCATATTATCCGAAAGTTATCCGAACGACCGCTTCGGATAACTGTTTAATTCAGTATCGCAGAAGGCTGCTAACAATGACAGGCGTTCTTTATGTCTCCCGTGGGCTTCCGGGTGAGATACACCGACGCACCAAGTCAACCATGTTTTTCCAGCACTCAATAGTATGTCGTATATCATTTCCTTAACATTTTCCAGCGAGAAAAAGACATGACATAGCTCATGCCAGTGACATCACCGTTGTGTTTTCCTTACGCTTTTTTTGTCACGTTCAGAACCTATAATATGTGAAGGCATTGGCTCACCAAAAAACTGTCCAGCCATGAAAAACTCTGCGTTATAGGCCTATGTCTGTAGACAATATAGAATAGGGACAGTTTCCGTTGTTATGGATCTAATGGCAAATACTGGGCTAACTATAATAAGTTGAGACTCATTAATAATTTAGTCGGCGTCTCCGGGCCGCATTTCCAGGGTGGGTTCTGTAACAATAGTCATTGTATAGAGGGCGATGAAATGAGTAGTAATTCATGAAGCCCACTTTCATGTCGCGAAACCGAGTTATCGACTCACGAAGCAAAAAAAAAACAGCGCAATGTTATGTTCAGAAACTGGGTTGGAGAGCTTGCACGCAATCAGGTATAAATACATGGCCTCGTTCGCAAGCGACAGCTAGTCAACTATTTCTTGACCTAGATTTCGCCATTGCGCCTGCGCATTCCAGCCTAATGCCGAACGCGGGATAGTCGAAAAGGGTTGACAATCGGTCTCATGGCGGAAATAACACCAATAACAAGCACCTTTAACCGCCGTGTGTCCTGACCCTCTTGTGCAAAATTCTGGATCGTCACTGTATTGTATTACAAAGAACAGTTTACCCTGTGTCCTTTGGCTAGAGCCACACTGTATCGGCTAGGTGACCGGAGGAGTACCAACGACCCCACCCCCCCAACAAAAATCAAAACAGTAGAGATAAGGATACTGTAAACGAGCGTACAGTTAGTTCGATCATGTAAACATTTAGCACGAAAACATGATAAATTGGCAAAATAAGCAATTACGTATGAACCATGCTATATTTTAATTCGTTTAAATGGATATCAACTTGCAAACGAAGTTACAGATCAAGCATACGCCACAAAGATGACGCGAACACCGCTTACTGCTCATTTCCCTCCGCCATCTTGGACGACAATCGACCAGAGGAACCGTGGGTGGCGGCATGGTTCGTTCTGGTCGACTAGATGGTTGGACAAATCACCGTTCGGCAGCCAAATCGTCAACCATTAGTCGACTAACGGTCGCTTGCGAACGAGGCCCATGTCTCCGTGGGTGGGCATTTGGAGGGACGCACCATAGACTGATCCATATTTCGACACTACGCCCCGCCTATGCTTGAGTCCTTTTTTATTAACCGTGAGTATGGAATTGACAATCGTTGCTGATGGTAGGTACAGGTGAGATGTACTCATCTCTGAAACTGACAAGAAAGTAACATGCTGCTTTTCCGACTTGTTTGTCCGACACAACGCAAGTGGTAGGCCATTTTTCGCCACAGGATTGGATGATAGCAACAGTGACGTCAATTAGTGATTGACAGACTGGATCGATCTATTCAAAGCGATTATGACGAGAAGAGCTGTACCCAACGGCCTTTGTACATGAATTATTCAAAACGGGGTGGGGGTGGGGTGGGGACAAGAGAATGTAAATGTCGTAAAAGGCGATGTCGCGTATTTCTTTGGTAACCCGGGTAATATCACCAAGGTGGACCGAATACGCACATTACGCGTCGGTTTACCGCCCGACACTATTTTCACCCGGGTAGGGTGCGCGCGCATCCATTCGGTATGCCGATGTGCTCCATTTAAAACAGCACGGGACATTCGTGAGAAGATGGGGGCTGATTGAAAAATGACTGTCTAGGCTGGTTCCATTGCCCCTCGTTGAACCGGACATGACCGGCGTGAACATTTATTGGCATTCGCGCAGGTGGCCGAGTGAATGGAGAACTCGATCTACCTTAGAATAGAGCAACCGCTTTCGAAGGAAGATCCTTCAGATTTGGGCAATTTTTGCTTTTGTCGACTTTATCCGTGGAATCGACCGTGGAACCCACATGATGTACTGCCGTGTACCAATATAAACCCGGGTCATTGGGTGACGACTCCGCAAAACATACATTACGAGTGGGATTATGTGGACTATAGGGTACTGTGGCGATAAGCCCTGATGGGGGTGAGGAGATCGGAACCCAGGTCTGTTATCTGTGCGTCTATCCTGCGGCAATTCCCCAGTATCTTACTGGATGACTCTCCCATCCGGAGGGAGGGGGCGGAGGTGCGGGGGGGGGGGGTGTTGCCATATCCCGGGTACTTCAGCGGATATCTCTGTCTATGGCCAAAGTCAACCAATTATAGATCTATCGCGAGTAGAGACATTAAATTAGCACTGGTGAATCCCGAGTCTAGAGATCCGCCCCACCCCCCTCCCCTCCAACACCCACCCTATCCATTCCTCGCCTATCTCCCATTTTAATTCAAATCATTGCTTGTTATGAATCAGTTTCATCCAGGCCATAAGTTTTGCGGAGAACTCAGTTCACCCCAATTGGAGCTCCACCCCCCCCCCCTATCCCCTCCCTCTCACGCGCGTACCTGTTACTGGATATTCAGAAGGGAGCACTGGGTGCATTTATATCGTAGCTCGGTTATATCCCGAAGAATAGCCGAATACGCACATTACGTATCGGTGTACCTCCCGACCCTTCTCCCGACCCGGGTCGGGTGCCCGCTCATTCATTAAGCATGCCGATACGTATCCCGTACAAAGCAGCACGGGGGTTTTCGGGAGAAGATGGCGGTTGCTTGTACAGTGACGGTCTAGGCTGGTTCCCAATCGCCCCAAAATGCGCCGGACATGACGTGTGTAGATGTTTCATTGGCATACGGCGTGGCCCTATCGGCACACCTGGGAAAGCATTGTCACGAGTTGGGTGTACGGGAGGTATGTTTGTCCTGGTCCACAGAAAATTCCTGGGAATGTACTAGCCTGTATAAGCACGTTATTCAGGCTCAGATGGCAGTATAAGCACGATGGTACAGGCTGTACGTTCACCTAGGAGACGAACGAGCCCCGCTGCCTGGGGGTCTGGAAGGGGGAAATGGCGGCACGCGACACAGGCATATTTGAAAAATCGACATTCGACATTGACCCCCAAATTCCGACAGCGAGGATCTGAAAAAGTGACATGACCCAGAATTTTGCAAAAACGACACTGAACGCGACCAGGAAAGTCGTGCAAAATCGACATTCGACACAAAATTTTGAAAAATCAAAACTGGCTACTGGACCCCCCTTTTCCAGGACCCTTTCCTGTTGTCCTTACTTACTTGGTGTATATAGGCGTTATGTTAATTATCTTCACCAGAATTCTGTTGTTAGACACAGGCACAAGAAGACAACCACCACCCTGGGTTGATGGCCGCCCCATTGTAACAACAGCAGCCGGCTTCCTGCGCTGTGGCTCGTCGCCGGTTTCTTACCTTTTCACATTCCAGCCAACCCTTTGCCTTGGCTTATGCCCCGCAAGCCTGGTTTAGGGCATCGTTCCTTGTTATTTTAGACTGATGAAGAGGGCGTCGAGTTGCCGTGGTGGGGTGACAGAACATGGGGTAAACTGGGGTACTCGAGCGTTGAGCCGGTTAAAGAGCAGTGCACCAGGCATTGATTACATGACAGGGACCAACGCCCTCAAAGACCACACTTTTCTTACCCTAACCCCCCCCCCACCCCCCTCACACCCCACCCCTACTCCTCGCCTCTCCCTCCAAGCTTCTTCAGACATGGCTGCCGCTTGGGTTTATTTAAGTTTTCGTACACTCCTCAAGCCCCCCCACCCCCGCGCCTTCCCCACTCCCTTTCGTATTCTTTCTGTTGCAGCCTTGCCCTACTTTTCTCCCTTTGCCCGCTCTTATCTTACCCGTCCCTTCTCCCCTTTTCTCCTCTGCTTCTTCTCGCCCCCCCCCCCCCCTTGGGAACCTGAACATACACTGTTAAAGTCGGCTTCCCCGAGCAGCCACCCCCCCCCCCCACCCACCCCCGGTCGCAATTTTTTTACGATAGCACCCTCCCCCCCCCGGTCGCAAGTTTTCAGAGAGCAACCCCCCCACCCCTGGCAAATTCCTAGATCCGCCCCTGCCCCCCCCCCCCATTGCCTCTGTGATATTTCCCTCACCTCATTCCTTTTCGCCTCTTCGGCTTGCCCTGATCTCGTTGTCCATCCTCGATCAGTCCCTAATTAATCCCCTTTTCCCTTTTGCCTTGCCCTCACTTTTCTATTGTCTCTCCTTTATCATTCTCTAGCCTCCCCCCCCCCTTGCCTTGCCCTCTCCTCCTTCCTTCTCTCTTGACATCATTCCCCTACATCATCCCCTAGCTGTTTCCCTTTTTCTCCTTTACCTTGCTCTCAACTTTTCCCTTCTCCATCCTTGCACATTCCCCAGCTTTTCCCCTTGCTCCCCTTGCCTTGCTCTCGCCTCTCTCTCGTTCAATAATTTTTTCCGAGATCTAATTCCCGCCTTTTACCCCGAGTTTAAAGTAGGTGTCTGGAAGCATTATTGCATAGATGCAGATGAAAGTAAGGCAAACTGCTAGGTGATGGTGAGAGTAGGCAGAAGGCGGACGGGAGGGACTAGTTTGCATGGACATTGGCTGGGTGGGAAAGAGAGATAATAAAGCAATGACAATATATATGTGCTTGGTGAGGACGGGAGAACGCTGTCTAAACGGTGCATTGGCTTATGGTCAGGAAAGATATGGACAGGCAAAGGTGGATGTGCTGCAAAGGGTTGAAGGTATACCATTGGTATGGTAAACGGGGTGATTGCATGGCGGCCAAAGACAATTATAGAATGAACAATACTAATTGTCAACAAATCGGTCGATATAGTGATTGAGTCTGATTGAAGGATGTGGAAGGTGGAGAAGAAAACACAGGAAGAGAACGGTTGTCTCGAAGAGAAAAGGGCGAGGCAGGTCGATGTGAACACTAAGGATAAGATGTACAGAAAGGTAGAAAAGAGCATAGGGAATTGAGGGTGGGTGGGGGGCAAATGAACACTGGATGTCATGGCAAAAGGACCAAAAGTAGCTACCAAAGAAAACAGGAAATAATTAGATGATGGCAAAATGTGACCAGATTTTATAGAACGTTGAGGTAAAGCAGAAAAAAAAAACAGCATCGCGACTTCATTTCGTCAGAATTATCTACTGAGGAATTCGCCGAAAACAACATCGTTTACAGCCGTGGCGTTGTAATAAGAATTGGAGACAGAGGACAATCGGAGCAGCGAAAAAAGGCGTACTGGAAATGAGGGATGAATACGTAATGCCAACAAACAAGGAACACGGACTGAATAGGTGAATGGGAGGAATCAGAAGGCACAAGGAGTACGTACTAGGAAATGAAGAAAGGGGATCGGAAGAATGAAAGAAGGGAGGACTAGACGTTGAAAGAGTGTCATAAAGGAGAAAACGAAGGGAATGATTGTATTAAAGTCGCTCATATAAAAATTTCCCTTCTATATCATATCTGTCACACCATTAAAAAACAATACACTGGCTATATCTTGTTGTTGAAAGTACTAGCTCTTCAAGAAATGTTTTCATTTTTAAATATATCTTAAATTAGAATATAAACTACGCAGCAGTGCCCAAGTTTTAATTACGTAGTACACAAGTAAGCCACACTCTACCGCTCCATTCGGGCAAAACAACGACCCCTTGCAGCATGTCTATGTATTAGTTGCACATTTTTGTGGGTAAGCAATTAAAACATGAATATATCATTGCCATTTGAAAGATTGGAAACGTTTATCAGGTAAAAATATCTTGTTGTATCAGTCAATCTAACTGAAAGGAATGACAACGTTTGGGAATGGGCAATATGAGGACAGTATTAGGGACGGGGTAACGGAAAAAGGCAAAGGACATACTTAGTTAAAGTAGGAACAATCGGATTAACATCGGGTGGGTGGGTGTGGGGGTGGGGGTGAAGGATTAGGATGAGGCAAGGAAGGGTAAGGGTGAGTAGCACAGATTGTTCAAGACTAAGAGCACCATCATCTTCATTCAAACAAATCGTTTGATTGGATGATCGACCAAACAAACACCCCTCTGAGCTTATCTCGACCGTATCAGATTTTACTGCCAAAACGCTGAAGCCCTTAATCCGATCATGCACCAGACCAACCTTCCGGAAGTTCAACTCCGTACTACGATCCTTAGGCTCTTCCACAGACCCCCCCCCCCCTTCCGCTCGCTCCAATCTGAGTGAGCGGGCCACGCCGCGGGAGGCTTCCTTAAGGTTACTAAGGTTATCCTTAAGGTTATTTGGTGTACGGACACCAGAGGTCGTGGCTCAGTCCAGCTGCAATTAACTGCGACTGCCTCGAAATACGCGTGAATGTGTGAATGTGAGATGTGAGATCGATGACCCAGGCTGGGGCGAAGCAGGGTGGGAGAGGGAGACGGAGAGGGATAAGGCAAATAGAAAATATTATGAGAAATCTAGCGGTTCCATGGAGCAATCTTCGGAAGATACCAAAAAGATTAAATGCCCTTCTACCCTATAACCACCCTCCACCCTCCCCCCCCCCACCCCTCGGAGCCCCATAACAAAAATCCACGACGTTTCAGACGGAACCGATTTGATGAAGTTCGAGGAGTGCAGGGCGAGGGCGAGGGCGAGGGCGAGGGCGAGGACGAGGGCGAGGGCGAGGTCAAAGGCGAGGGCGAGGGCGAGGGCAAGGGCATGGTAAGCCGGACACCAGTACGAGAAGGTGGTGGCAATACGTGTGTTGCCCTTTGCAATATAGGATGGCTTGGTTGTGATTTAGAACAGCCGGGCAGTGACGCCGTTCACTCCTCGGTCGTCACTCTTTCGCCCCCCACCCCACCCACCCACTTGGCCGCCATTGACCCCCCTCCCACCCCCCTCCCCTCTCCCCCTGATGCAACTCACCTACAACCCAAATGTCCGTCCCTCTACACTTACCCCCAGATTCCCCCCTCCACCAAAAGCCGGCCTCACCGCAACCACCACCACCCAACCGGCCCGACGGTGGCCGCGGTAAATTGCATCACAGACCTGCGAGGGGTAGAGTGGGTGTGGTCGGGGGTACAGGCGGAGGGGGAGGGGGTACCTCTGTGGGGATGCGAGAGACACCGGCAGGGTGTGGCCCTCGGGGTGCACGCGGAGGAGGGGGGGGGGGCAGGAGGGGGCGTACAGACAGACAGACAGACAGGGCAAGCATGGCTTCGGTGGAGGTGGAAACAAGGACAGGTGGGGGCCAGGGGGTATGGTTACTCAAGCCCTCGGGGTGCAATTGGCCCCTGTGTCTGGTCGGGGCAGTGGCGCCAACGGCTGGATGGATGGCGGGGCACAGGGCGACAGACAACAAAGCTCGGCTTGAATGGACGCCTCGGGCTGTAGAGGGTTAATGGTAAAATAACGGTTATCTTGCGACGGCGGAAGCCAGACAAGTTCCAGGTCCGGTTGGGTAGGGGGGGTGGAGGGGTGAGGGGGGGGGGGTGTAGGGGCGTTTATTTTGCTTCCCGTCCAGGCACTGCCGCTAGCTATGATGCCTTTGAATGTCAGGGGGCCCAGGTGGCTATATAGTGGCTATATGGGAGATAGTGGTTATATAGTGGCTATATGGATAATAGTGGCTATAGTGACTGGTGGCTAGTGGCTATAATGGCCTTATGGGAGATAGTGGCTATAGTGACTGGTGGCTAGTGGGTATAATGGCCATATGGGAGATAGTGGCTATAGTGAAGATAGTGGCTATAGTGACTGGTGGCTAGAGGCTATAATGGCCATATGGGGGATAGTGGCTATATAGTGGCTATATGGATAATAGTGGCTATAGTGACTGGTGGCTAGTGGCTATAATGGCCTTATGGGAGATAGTGGTTATATAGTGGCTATATGGATAATAGTGGCTATAGTGACTGGTGGCTAGAGGCTATAATGGCCATATGGGGGATAGTGGCTATATAGTGGCTATATGGATAATAGTGGCTATAGTGACTGGTGGCTAGTGGCTATAATGGCCTTATGGGAGATAGTGGTTATATAGTGGCTATATGGATAATAGTGGCTATAGTGACTGGTGGCTAGTGGCTATAATGGCCTTATGGGAGATAGTGGCTATAGTGAAGATAGTGGCTATAGTGACTGGTGGCTAGAGGCTATAATGGCCATATGGGGGATAGTGGCTATAGTGACTGGTGGCTAGAGGCTATAATGGCCATATGGGGGATAGTGGCTATAGTGACTGGTGGCTAGAGGCTATAATGGCCATATGGGGGATAGTGGCTATATAGTGGCTATATGGATAATAGTGGCTATAGTGACTGGTGGCTAGTGGCTATAATGGCCTTATGGGAGATAGTGGCTATAGTGAAGATAGTGGCTATAGTGACTGGTGGCTAGAGGCTATAATGGCCTTATGGGAGATAGTGGTTATATAGTGGCTATATGGATAATAGTGGCTATAGTGACTGGTGGCTAGTGGCTATAATGGCCTTATGGGAGATAGTGGCTATAGTGAAGATAGTGGCTATAGTGACTGGTGGCTAGAGGCTATAATGGCCTTATGGGAGATAGTGGTTATATAGTGGCTATATGGATAATAGTGGCTATAGTGACTGGTGGCTAGTGGCTATAATGGCCTTATGGGAGATAGTGGCTATAGTGAAGATAGTGGCTATAGTGACTGGTGGCTAGAGGCTATAATGGCCATATGGGGGATAGTGGCTATAGTGACTGGTGGCTAGAGGCTATAATGGCCATATGGGGGATAGTGACTATAGTGAAGATAGTGGTTATAGTGAAGATAGTGGCTATAGTGACTGGTGGCTAGTGGCTATAATGGCCTTATGGGAGATAGTGGCTATAGTGACTGGTGGCTAGAGGCTATAATGGCCTTATGGGAGATAGTGGCTATAGTGACTGGTGGCTAGAGGCTATAATGGCCATATGGGGGATAGTGGCTATAGTGAAGATAGTGGTTATAGTGAAGATAGTGGCTATAGTGACTGGTGGCTAGTGGCTATAATGGCCTTATGGGAGATAGTGGCTATAGTGACTGGTGGCTAGAGGCTATAATGGCCATATGGGGGATAGTGGCTATAGTGAAGATAGTGGTTATCACAGGCACAATAAATCAGTGGAGGGGGGAGGCCTGGGGGTGGGATGTGTTTAGTATACGTTGTGCCCCCCCCCCCTCCCCAGCTTCCCCCCTCCACTGATTTACTGTGCCTGTTGTGGTTATAGTGAAGATAGTGGATATATTGACTGGTCGCTGGTGGCTATAGTGGTTATTATGGTGACAAGTCGTTATATTGGCTATAATGGAGATAGTGGCCATTGAGATTGGTGCTTAATGGCTATTGAGATTGGTGGCTAGTAGCTATTGTGGCTAGTGGCTAGTGGCTATTGTGGTTGGTGGCTAGCGGCTAGTGGCTACAGTGGCTATAATGGATATAGTGGATATTTAGGTTGGTAGCTAGTAGCTATAGTGGTTATGCTGGAGATAGTGGCTTTGGCGACTGGTGAGTAGTGTCTATGGTTGTGCCTGGCTAGTGGTAATAGTGGTTATATGTACTGGATAGTCACTAGTCATAGAGGCCATAATGAGCGTCATATAGAAACCGTAGTGCCTGTGGGCTGCAGTCACTAGTGGCTATAGCGGCTATCGTCGCCAGTGGCTATAGTCGCTAGTGGCTGCAGCGCCCACAGGCTGATGGCCCGTTGCGGTCTGCTGTCGACTTGGCAGCTCGTTGACAAGAGCGATGGTGATTGGTCGCCGGGACTTAAAATAGTGGGAAGCTCATTACTTCTCTCTTACCTTTCTTCAGCTGTAAGACGGTCCCAATCACCTGCACAGTCCCTCACTCACTTCCTCCCTCCCTCACCCCGTGCCCACTCCCCCCCCCCCTCCTCGTCCTCCATTCAGCCTCGATCCTCGTTCGTCCTCATTCCGTCGAGTCTCCATATTGCTTTATACATGCCCACTCCCCCCCATCTCCACCTTCCCCATCTCTGCCCCCACCCCCTCCTCCTCCTCCTCGTCCCTGTACGACCATACCTGCCCCGTACAACACCGCTGCCCCCCCCCCCGCCGCTCCCCCCGCTCCCCTCGCCACCACATCCCTAGTCATCCCTCGTTCGGCGCTCGTATTACCACCATGCCTGCTCAGGTTCCCCGCATCGCGTTGCAGTCTTTCCTTTTTTTTTCGACACCCACCTGCGTCCTTCCTCTCCACCCTCCTTCACTGCCCGCTTACTCCATATTCCCCAATACCTTCGTCTGTTTCCCTATCCTTCGTCATCTCATCTGAGTCGCATCTGCCTTAATGAGCTCCGCGCCACACCCCCTTTCTCCACGTATCTACACCCCCCCCCCCCCCACTCACACACACACACACACACACCCCTGCTCCACTCATTGACTTTTTGCGACCACGGGTTTTCCTCCCTCTGGCAAATTCCGACCGCCCCCCCCACCACACCCTTCCCGACATCCCACCCCGTCATCCTCCCCCTCCACGTGTATCCCTATATAGGGCACCAGAGGGGCTTTTTCGACACGGCGACACGGCGATTTTTAAAATCGACTACGCGACATTGGGGTTGTCTTAGAATCGACATGCGACATAAGACTTAGTGACACGCGACATGGAACTTTTCTTAAAATCGACACGCGACATGGCTACCCCCCCCCCCCCCTCAGAGGCCCTCTATATGGGGGAGTGTCATCCATCACCTTCCAGCTTCATTCACGGTGACCCCCAATCCCCCTGACCCCCACCACTTCCTCCATACCCCCCAATCTGGCCAGTCGATCTCTAGGGTTTTCTCATGATTCGCTGTTCATCATGCTGTCAGCCCCCGACAAACACCCCCCCCCCCCCCATCCTACCCTCCTTACCCACGCCCTCCAGCCCAGCTTCCCTTCCGTCTCACGTTTAAAGAGTTATTCGACGAGCACGGAGGAAGGCCCCAGTTGGATGTTCAGCGGAAACGGATACAGCCAACAAGACAGCCAAAAAACGCCCCGGGGCTCCCTACTTTCTCTGCCCTTCCCCCCACCCCACTCACACTCCCTGAGACCCCCCCCCCCCCACTCACACTCCCTGAGGACCCCCCCCCCCCCCAATCTCTCTCCTCTCTGTCTCCCTCCCTCTCTCTCTTTCCGGGCCCCCGGCTTCCTACGATAAAGCAGTCAGGGTGGACGCCACCTAACGCCGCCACCTACCCCCCCCCCGGACCCCCCCCCCCTCTCCAGCTCCCACCCCCTCTTCCATCCCCACCCCCCATAACCCCTCCATCTCAAGGAGGACTCGATGTCAGCCAGTCACCGGCACGCGTCTCACCCACTCCCCCTCCCCACCCCACCCCCTTTCATCAGCGGGGCAAGGTAATGATGGAGGTGGAGGGGGGGGGGGGTGGTGGGTGGGGGGGGGGGTTAAGGGTACCTGATGGGATTCCCCTTCGCGTTCTGCAAAACGGCTGCCATCTCAGGCTGGCTGGGCGACACCCCGAAGGCGGCCATGCGTACTCAGCGCCACCTAGCGGGGAAGAGTGAGGAGGAGCGCTGAGGGACATCGAGAGGCAGAGGTAGCGAGAGAGAGAGAGAGAAAAAAAAACCACCCAGCGATTTTTCTCCATGTTGAGTCCCCAGAATGGGAACGAGAGAGAGAGGGAGAGCGAGAAAAAAAACACCCAGAGATTCTCTTCCATGTTGAGCCCACAGAGACCCGATCCCGAGAAGTAGAGCCGTTATTATAGACCGGCGGGGAGCTAGCGACTACAGACCCCGTCCAGACGACCTGCTGCCGGCTGTGTGAGGACAGACACTTCCCGGACATCATATACTTCCGCCATCGATTGCGCTGCACACACCTAATCTCGGTTTCACACATGTGAGCTGCGCTGCAATTGGATAAACTGGCGCCCCGAACCGGATATATATATATAGCTGCTTTGATGTCCTGTTTCAATGGGACCGGTTAGACACGTGGTGCTATAGACGTGAGTATTGGTATTGAGGAGATGATGGCGAATGATGAAATAGTGTGTTGACCAAACGTTGTGTGCACGAGATAACGAATCTGAAGGTAACATCGCAGCTGTCGATGAGAATCCCAAACAAAACAAAAGGGATATATGGCTGCCATGGTAATCAAGTGCGTTTTCACTTGATGCCATCATAAATCAGGAGTTTGATTCTGGTCAGTATAATGACATATTCAACGAAAGGATTTCCTTTGTTCACTTTGAAAAGATAAAATACAGTTCTAGTTTACGTCGATATATAAAAAGTCAACACAACATTGGCTTTTCAAACCTTACCCATTAGCTATTTTGCACAATGTGCACAAATTCCTTGGTAGATTTGACAAACTTTCATATAAAATTTTATATATTTTCCTTGTTGAGCATATTACATAACTTTCTGCCTTGGTACTACACTGCATTTTGGCCATCAGTTGTTGGTTTAATGCGTGGCATACACATATCAGGCTCATTATTGCTTTACTCTATGCATATCATTACGGTAAATGGGCATAATCAGGCCATACACCACTAACGCTATGCCGCGCAATCGTTTAACAACACAGCAGATGTCTACGAACTCTGATCTGAAATAAGTAAAAAGGTACTTCAATGCGCGCTTCAATATCTTTTACATCTTACGCATGTTCTTCATGTCACAAAATGTCATACAACTGGACAATAATTAGAGAATGAGAAGACTAAAAAATGAAATACGTAAACGTATGTTTGCTGTCAATATCCTTTGATGAGATATCCTAGCCTTTTGCCAGCTTTGTTGCATAAACTGCATGTATATGGTTACCGAAGTCTAATCTGGAAATTTAATCCAGTTGAATACCTAGTAATGTTAGTTTTGCCAGTTCTGTTTCGACGACGGTCTATGCTCATCTACTTCGTTCCTCCATTCAAACACAGATGCCTGGTATACCTGGGTTAACTTTCATGTCATTTCGGTGAATCGGGTTGTTATCTCCGATGACGCCTTCTCTGGCGTTGCCTTAACGATGTCAAACTCATAACACTCAGTCGCAGTATTATTATCATCATCATCTTCACAATTATACTTATCTGTTTCCGGTGAGGTAGATACTGGCAGGTCAATCGTAGGGATATTATACGTATTCTGGTAAATTGCTGTGACTTCGACATAGTTTAGATTTTTGGAGACTGCTTTCAGGTGTCATATTTAACATATTTCTTAATGTTTCATACGGAGTGATAGCCACCAGCTTGACAAGTTTTGTCGGAGCTACCTTGTCGTAGCCATTATTCTTCGACACGCCAATGCCTTTAATTCGCTGCGTATATTTCGTGGCTACTTACTGCTCGAAGTTGAAAACCGTGCGTCATATCTTAGTTACCTTCTTTTTATAGCCATAACGGATTGATGGTCTTTCTGACACAGTTGGGTTTCATCTATTGGTTGATCATCTGGTATGTCACATCATTGGCTCATGTCTTTGGAATATTGACATCCTTGGATCACGTGTTTGGAATATTTCCGTGTTTTGATAAAGTCTTTGGAATATATCTACGAAATATTTATTATAAAGGTCGCTTGATGGATCTGATATTATTTCATCTTCCACTTTCAAAATAATCTATATATCGATATACTGTATGAACACCTTATTATCTCCTTAGTGTTAACCTCCGTGCGACATGCACACATCATTGTATCTAGCTTAATGTCATTAAGCAAAAACAAAACGGTAGTGATTGTGATGACGTAGTAGACAACGAAACCACATTTTCCTACCAGAAATTCACCACTCTGGTCGAAGGTGGAGTTAAAACATGTTTGATTTTTCTTCCTTTATTACACATAACATATGGGATTTACGAAATAAAACGTGAGAGTTTCACTGGGTGATAAAGTGAGCAGCTTGTGACTCAATTCAAGGCTTCGTCGTCCGTCTTCTTCGCGGAAGCATATATGATTCCATTGCCTCTAGCATCAGCAGGCAATCAATAGATATGAATATTTTATCGCCATTGCGAGTATGAAAGGAACTGCCTTGTCATTCCCGAATGTAGCACGTCTATCCCATTATCCATGAAAAAGGTCTCTAATGAAACGGGTGTAGCAATGAGGGCGGATCCAGGATTGTGAAAACAGGATGGGAGACAGGGAGGGTGGGGGGGGGGGCGGGGGTATCGTTACTAGGAAGTGCAGAGTGCGCAATAAAATAGAAAAGTGATGGGGGATGTGTACGCCGATGACGGAGTAAGTTGTACTAGCACAGGCATCGAAACTTGAATGGCGGTGGTGGGTGCGACCCATGCCCCCCCCTAGAGCTGTCATTAATCTACATTGCCAATAATTATGATTGAAAGGAATTTGTTCCAATTATTATTGTTGAAATAGTTTGTTCCAACTCTCCGTGTTGAAATAGGTTGTAAATATCTATCTATCTGTATTGTCTCTAGTAAAACATGTTTGCTCCAATGGGAACATGGCCTATATTTAACGCTGTTTTCCTTATGAGTTGTCTTTTTGGCACCATACAGCATGTAATTTAATGCACAGTGAGCACGCAAGTACCTCCAGATAATAAAACGTGTGACGGATGGCGGTTCCGTACCATATCAGCTAGCATTGCCTGAAACTCATTTAGGCGTGAAATGAAGAAATATGGACAATATTGCATTCAAATAAAGGCGGACGTGATGTGTTCAATTCAGATTCCTACTTTTTCCAACACTTAAACGAAGGATTTATATACAAAAAATCATTGGGGATAGGCTTGGGCCCGTGTTAAACTCCCATTTATACGCAGCTGGGGCCATATATTGCTCAGAACGTTATTTTATATTGGATAGACGGACACATAAAGTAAATAAAAGGAAAGCGTTGCAATCAATGCTATCCAGCATGCTGAAACGAGGCTTCATACGTATCCCATCATTCATCATGGCTCATTCCCCGGATGTGACGTCACGAGACGCCCACTTAACCACTGCTTTGACCCATCTTGCCACTCTAGCCAATTCCCTGCGGTCGCTGGCTAAAGGAATCTGATGGACTAACATCGGGATGTGGGTACTGATGAATCATACGGGGGCTTTTAACCTCCCCATTCACAGCGGATGGGCGGGCCATCGAGTCGGAATCGTGCGCAAATTGCGGTCAAATATGCATGACGTCAGAGTGTAAACCGGTTCCTCGGGCCGTCGCGCAACGCGCATTAATATTACACCGGCGTCGGTGGAACGGCCGGAAGTGCTTAATGCTGTAGTTATGCATTTTCTAGTATGTGAATGGTGAACGTGTTTTCCTTGGTATTATTCTAGCCTCCATTAAGGGAACGAGATGGGTGGAAGCCACATGGTCACCCTGCATTTTGCCGGGACCTAGTCTCCCAAGGTCTCAAATACAGCGTGATCGCCTCAATGTACTAGGCACCCCCCCCCCCCCCCCGCCAATCCCATCCCCATCACGCCCCAAGCTGACACTACTACACGATCTCACTACTTTAACCTAACAGACTTGGTTTTTGTCCCCTACAGAAGGCACTCAGACCAGGAGTCTCGCTATCATGTTCACCCTTTGTGTGTTTTTGTCCCCTACAGAAGGCACCCGCACCAGGAGTCGCGCTATCACGTTCACACTTTGTGTGTTTTTGTCCCCTACAGAAGGTACCCGGACCAGTAGTCTCGCTATCATGTTCACCCTTTGTGTGTTTTTGTCCCCTACAGAAGGTACCCGCACCAGGAGTCTCGCTATCACGTTCACCCTTTGTGTGTTTTTGTCCCCTACAGAAGGCACCCGCACCAGGAGTCTCGCTATCACGTTCACCCTTTGTGTGTTTTTGTCCTCTACAGAAGGCACCCGCACCAGGAGTCTCGCTATCACGTTCACCCTTTGTGTGTTTTTGTCCCCTACAGAAGGCACCCGCACCAGGAGTCTCGCTATCATGTTCACCCTTTGTGTGTTTTTGTCCCCTACAGAAGGCACTCAGACCAGGAGTCTCGCTAACACGTTCACCCTTTGTGTGTTTTTGTCCTCTACAGAAGGCACCCGCACCAGGAGTCTCGCTATCATCTTCACCCTTTGTGTGTTTTTGTCCCCTACAGAAGGCACCCGCACCAGGAGTCTCGCTATCATGTTCACCCTTTGTGTGTTTTTGTCCCCTACAGAAGGCACCCGCACCAGGAGTCTCGCTAACACGTTCACCCTTTGTGTGTTTTTGTCCTCTACAGAAGGCACCCGCACCAGGAGTCTCGCTATCACGTTCACCCTTTGTGTGTTTTTGTCCTCTACAGAAGGCACCCGCACCAGGAGTCTCGCTATCACGTTCACCCTTTGTGTGTTTTTGTCCTCTACAGAAGGTACCCGGACCAGGAGTCTCGCTATCATGTTCACCCTTTGTGTGTTTTTGTCCCCTACAGAAGGCACCCGCACCAGGAGTCTCGCTATCACGTTCACCCTTTGTGTGTTTTTGTCCTCTACAGAAGGTACCCGGACCAGGAGTCTCGCTATCATGTTCACCCTTTGTGTGTTTTTGTCCCCTACAGAAGGCACCCGCACCAGGAGTCTCGCTATCACGTTCACCCTTTGTGTGTTTTTGTCCCCTACAGAAGGCACCCGCACCAGGAGTCTCGCTATCACGTTCACCCTTTGTGTGTTTTTGTCCTCTACAGAAGGCACCCGCACCAGGAGTCTCGCTATCACGTTCACCCTTTGTGTGTTTTTGTCCCCTACAGAAGGCACCCGCACCAGGAGTCTCGCTATCATGTTCACCCTTTGTGTGTTTTTGTCCCCTACAGAAGGCACTCAGACCAGGAGTCTCGCTAACACGTTCACCCTTTGTGTGTTTTTGTCCTCTACAGAAGGCACCCGCACCAGGAGTCTCGCTATCATGTTCACCCTTTGTGTGTTTTTGTCCCCTACAGAAGGCACCCGCACCAGGAGTCTCGCTATCATGTTCACCCTTTGTGTGTTTTTGTCCCCTACAGAAGGCACCCGCACCAGGAGTCTCGCTAACACGTTCACCCTTTGTGTGTTTTTGTCCTCTACAGAAGGCACCCGCACCAGGAGTCTCGCTATCACGTTCACCCTTTGTGTGTTTTGTCCTCTACAGAAGGCACCCGCACCAGGAGTCTCGCTATCACGTTCACCCTTTGTGTGTTTTTGTCCTCTACAGAAGGTACCCGGACCAGGAGTCTCGCTATCATGTTCACCCTTTGTGTGTTTTTGTCCCCTACAGAAGGCACCCGCACCAGGAGTCTCGCTATCACGTTCACCCTTTGTGTGTTTTTGTCCTCTACAGAAGGTACCCGGACCAGGAGTCTCGCTATCATGTTCACCCTTTGTGTGTTTTTGTCCCCTACAGAAGGCACCCGCACCAGGAGTCTCGCTATCACGTTCACCCTTTGTGTGTTTTTGTCCCCTACAGAAGGCACCCGGACCAGGAGTCTCGCTATCACGTTCACCCTTTGTGTGTTTTTGTCCTCTACAGAAGGTACCCGCACCAGGAGTCTCGCTATCACGTTCACCCTTTGTGTGTTTTTGTCCTCTACAGAAGGCACCCGCACCAGGAGTCTCGCTATCATGTTCACCCTTTGTGTGTTTTTGTCCTCTACAGAAGGCACCCGCACCAGGAGTCTCGCTATCATGTTCACCCTTTGTGTGTTTTTGTCCTCTACAGAAGGCACCCGCACCAGGAGTCTCGCTATCACGTTCACCCTTTGTGTGTTTTTGTCCTCTACAGAAGGCACCCGCACCAGGAGTCTCGCTATCATGTTCACCCTTTGTGTGTTTTTGTCCTCTACAGAAGGCACCCGGACCAGGAGTCTCGCTATCACGTTCACCCTTTGTGTGTTTTTGTCCCCTACAGAAGGCACCCGCACCAGGAGTCTCGCTATCATGTTCACCCTTTGTGTGTTTTTGTCCTCTACAGAAGGCACCCGCACCAGGAGTCTCGCTATCACGTTCACCCTTTGTGTGTTTTTGTCCTCTACAGAAGGCACCCGGACCAGGAGTCTCGCTATCACGTTCACCCTTTGTGTGTTTTTGTCCTCTACAGAAGGCACCCGCACCAGGAGTCTCGCTATCACGTTCACCCTTTGTGTGTTTTTGTCCTCTACAGAAGGCACCCGCACCAGGAGTCTCGCTATCAAGATCACCCTTTGTGTGTTTTTGTCCTCTACAGAAGGTACCCGGACCAGGAGTCTCGCTATCATGTTCACCCTTTGTGTGTTTTTGTCCCCTACAGAAGGCACCCGCACCAGGAGTCTCGCTATCACGTTCACCCTTTGTGTGTTTTTGTCCTCTACAGAAGGTACCCGGACCAGGAGTCTCGCTATCATGTTCACCCTTTGTGTGTTTTTGTCCCCTACAGAAGGCACCCGCACCAGGAGTCTCGCTATCACGTTCACCCTTTGTGTGTTTTTGTCCCCTACAGAAGGCACCCGGACCAGGAGTCTCGCTATCACGTTCACCCTTTGTGTGTTTTTGTCCTCTACAGAAGGTACCCGCACCAGGAGTCTCGCTATCACGTTCACCCTTTGTGTGTTTTTGTCCTCTACAGAAGGCACCCGCACCAGGAGTCTCGCTATCATGTTCACCCTTTGTGTGTTTTTGTCCTCTACAGAAGGCACCCGCACCAGGAGTCTCGCTATCATGTTCACCCTTTGTGTGTTTTTGTCCTCTACAGAAGGCACCCGCACCAGGAGTCTCGCTATCACGTTCACCCTTTGTGTGTTTTTGTCCTCTACAGAAGGCACCCGCACCAGGAGTCTCGCTATCATGTTCACCCTTTGTGTGTTTTTGTCCTCTACAGAAGGCACCCGCACCAGGAGTCTCGCTATCACGTTCACCCTTTGTGTGTTTTTGTCCTCTACAGAAGGCACCCGCACCAGGAGTCTCGCTATCATGTTCACCCTTTGTGTGTTTTTGTCCTCTACAGAAGGCACCCGGACCAGGAGTCTCGCTATCACGTTCACCCTTTGTGTGTTTTTGTCCCCTACAGAAGGCACCCGCACCAGGAGTCTCGCTATCATGTTCACCCTTTGTGTGTTTTTGTCCTCTACAGAAGGCACCCGCACCAGGAGTCTCGCTATCACGTTCACCCTTTGTGTGTTTTTGTCCTCTACAGAAGGCACCCGGACCAGGAGTCTCGCTATCACGTTCACCCTTTGTGTGTTTTTGTCCTCTACAGAAGGCACCCGCACCAGGAGTCTCGCTATCACGTTCACCCTTTGTGTGTTTTTGTCCTCTACAGAAGGCACCCGCACCAGGAGTCTCGCTATCATGTTCACCCTTTGTGTGTTTTTGTCCTCTACAGAGGGCACCCGCACCAGGAGTCTCGCTAACACGTTCACCCTTTGTGTGTTTTTGTCCTCTACAGAAGGTACCCGGACCAGGAGTCTCGCTATCATGTTCACCCTTTGTGTGTTTTTGTCCTCTACAGAGGGCACCCGCACCAGGAGTCTCGCTAACACGTTCACCCTTTGTGTGTTTTTGTCCTCTACAGAAGGCACCCGCACCAGGAGTCTCGCTATCATGTTCACCCTTTGTGTGTTTTTGTCCTCTACAGAAGGCACCCGCACCAGGAGTCTCGCTATCACGTTCACCCTTTGTGTGTTTTTGTCCTCTACAGAAGGCACCCGCACCAGGAGTCTCGCTATCATGTTCATCCTTTGTGTGTTTTTGTCCTCTACAGAGGGCACCCGCACCAGGAGTCTCGCTAACACGTTCACCCTTTGTGTGTTTTTGTCCTCTACAGAAGGTACCCGGACCAGGAGTCTCGCTATCATGTTCACCCTTTGTGTGTTTTTGTCCTCTACAGAAGGCACCCGGACCAGGAGTCTCGCTATCACGTTCACCCTTTGTGTGTTTTTGTCCCCTACAGAAGGCACCCGCACCAGGAGTCTCGCTATCACGTTCACCCTTTGTGTGTTTTTGTCCCCTACAGAAGGCACCCGCACCAGGAGTCTCGCTATCATGTTCACCCTTTGTGTGTTTTTGTCCTCTACAGAAGGTACCCGGACCAGGAGTCTCGCTATCACGTTCACCCTTTGTGTGTTTTTGTCCTCTACAGAAGGTACCCGGACCAGGAGTCTCGCTATCATGTTCACCCTTTGTGTGTTTTTGTCCTCTACAGAAGGCACCCGCACCAGGAGTCTCGCTAACACGTTCACCCTTTGTGTGTTTTTGTCCCCTACAGAAGGCACCCGCACCAGGAGTCTCGCTATCATGTTCACCCTTTGTGTGTTTTTGTCCTCTACAGAAGGCACCCGCACCAGGAGTCTCGCTATCACGTTCACCCTTTGTGTGTTTTTGTCCTCTACAGAAGGCACCCGCACCAGGAGTCTCGCTATCATGTTCATCCTTTGTGTGTTTTTGTCCTCTACAGAGAGCACCCGCACCAGGAGTCTCGCTAACACGTTCACCCTTTGTGTGTTTTTGTCCTCTACAGAAGGTACCCGGACCAGGAGTCTCGCTATCATGTTCACCCTTTGTGTGTTTTTGTCCTCTACAGAAGGCACCCGGACCAGGAGTCTCGCTATCACGTTCACCCTTTGTGTGTTTTTGTCCCCTACAGAAGGCACCCGCACCAGGAGTCTCGCTATCACGTTCACCCTTTGTGTGTTTTTGTCCCCTACAGAAGGCACCCGCACCAGGAGTCTCGCTATCATGTTCACCCTTTGTGTGTTTTTGTCCTCTACAGAAGGTACCCGGACCAGGAGTCTCGCTATCACGTTCACCCTTTGTGTGTTTTTGTCCTCTACAGAAGGCACCCGCACCAGGAGTCTCGCTATCATGTTCACCCTTTGTGTGTTTTTGTCCCCTACAGAAGGCACCCGCACCAGGAGTCTCGCTATCATGTTCACCCTTTGTGTGTTTTTGTCCTCTACAGAAGGCACCCGCACCAGGAGTCTCGCTATCACGTTCACCCTTTGTGTGTTTTTGTCCTCTACAGAAGGCACCCGCACCAGGAGTCTCGCTATCATGTTCACCCTTTGTGTGTTTTTGTCCTCTACAGAAGGCACCCGCATCAGGAGTCTCGCTAACACGTTCACCCTTTGTGTGTTTTTGTCCCCTACAGAAGGCACCCGCACCAGGAGTCTCGCTATCATGTTCACCCTTTGTGTGTTTTTGTCCTCTACAGAAGGCACCCGCACCAGGAGTCTCGCTATCATGTTCACCCTTTGTGTGTTTTTGTCCTCTACAGAAGGCACCCGCACCAGGAGTCTCGCTAACACGTTCACCCTTTGTGTGTTTTTGTCCCCTACAGAAGGCACCCGCACCAGGAGTCTCGCTATCATGTTCACCCTTTGTGTGTTTTTGTCCTCTACAGAAGGTACCCGCACCAGGAGTCTCGCTAACACGTTCACCCTTTGTGTGTTTTTGTCCTCTACAGAAGGTACCCGCACCAGGAGTCTCGCTATCATGTTCACCCTTTGTGTGTTTTTGTCCTCTACAGAAGGCACCCGCACCAGGAGTCTCGCTAACACGTTCACCCTTTGTGTGTTTTTGTCCTCTACAGAAGGCACCCGCACCAGGAGTCTCGCTAACACGTTCACCCTTTGTGTGTTTTTGTCCTCTACAGAAGGTACCCGGACCAGGAGTCTCGCTATCATGTTCACCCTTTGTGTGTTTTTGTCCTCTACAGAAGGCACCCGGACCAGGAGTCTCGCTATCACGTTCACCCTTTGTGTGTTTTTGTCCCCTACAGAAGGCACCCGCACCAGGAGTCTCGCTATCACGTTCACCCTTTGTGTGTTTTTGTCCCCTACAGAAGGCACCCGCACCAGGAGTCTCGCTATCATGTTCACCCTTTGTGTGTTTTTGTCCTCTACAGAAGGTACCCGGACCAGGAGTCTCGCTATCACGTTCACCCTTTGTGTGTTTTTGTCCTCTACAGAAGGTACCCGGACCAGGAGTCTCGCTATCACGTTCACCCTTTGTGTGTTTTTGTCCCCTACAGAAGGTACCCGGACCAGGAGTCTCGCTATCACGTTCACCCTTTGTGTGTTTTTGTCCCCTACAGAAGGTACCCGGACCCGGAGTCTCGCTATCACGTTCACCCTTTGTGTGTTTTTGTCCCCAACAGAAGGCACTCAGACCAGGAGTCTCGCTGTCACGTTCACCTTTTGTGTGTTGTGTCCCCTACAGAAGGCACCCGCACCAGGAGTCTCGCTATCATCTTCACCCTTTGTGTGTTTTTGTCCCCTACAGAAGGCACCCGCACCAGGAGTCTCGCTATCATGTTCACCCTTTGTGTGTTTTTGTCCCCTACAGAAGGCACCCGCACCAGGAGTCTCGCTAACACGTTCACCCTTTGTGTGTTTTTGTCCTCTACAGAAGGCACCCGCACCAGGAGTCTCGCTATCACGTTCACCCTTTGTGTGTTTTTGTCCTCTACAGAAGGCACCCGCACCAGGAGTCTCGCTATCACGTTCACCCTTTGTGTGTTTTTGTCCTCTACAGAAGGTACCCGGACCAGGAGTCTCGCTATCATGTTCACCCTTTGTGTGTTTTTGTCCCCTACAGAAGGCACCCGCACCAGGAGTCTCGCTATCACGTTCACCCTTTGTGTGTTTTTGTCCTCTACAGAAGGTACCCGGACCAGGAGTCTCGCTATCATGTTCACCCTTTGTGTGTTTTTGTCCCCTACAGAAGGCACCCGCACCAGGAGTCTCGCTATCACGTTCACCCTTTGTGTGTTTTTGTCCCCTACAGAAGGCACCCGCACCAGGAGTCTCGCTATCACGTTCACCCTTTGTGTGTTTTTGTCCTCTACAGAAGGCACCCGCACCAGGAGTCTCGCTATCACGTTCACCCTTTGTGTGTTTTTGTCCCCTACAGAAGGCACCCGCACCAGGAGTCTCGCTATCATGTTCACCCTTTGTGTGTTTTTGTCCCCTACAGAAGGCACTCAGACCAGGAGTCTCGCTAACACGTTCACCCTTTGTGTGTTTTTGTCCTCTACAGAAGGCACCCGCACCAGGAGTCTCGCTATCATGTTCACCCTTTGTGTGTTTTTGTCCCCTACAGAAGGCACCCGCACCAGGAGTCTCGCTATCATGTTCACCCTTTGTGTGTTTTTGTCCCCTACAGAAGGCACCCGCACCAGGAGTCTCGCTAACACGTTCACCCTTTGTGTGTTTTTGTCCTCTACAGAAGGCACCCGCACCAGGAGTCTCGCTATCACGTTCACCCTTTGTGTGTTTTGTCCTCTACAGAAGGCACCCGCACCAGGAGTCTCGCTATCACGTTCACCCTTTGTGTGTTTTTGTCCTCTACAGAAGGTACCCGGACCAGGAGTCTCGCTATCATGTTCACCCTTTGTGTGTTTTTGTCCCCTACAGAAGGCACCCGCACCAGGAGTCTCGCTATCACGTTCACCCTTTGTGTGTTTTTGTCCTCTACAGAAGGTACCCGGACCAGGAGTCTCGCTATCATGTTCACCCTTTGTGTGTTTTTGTCCCCTACAGAAGGCACCTGCACCAGGAGTCTCGCTATCACGTTCACCCTTTGTGTGTTTTTGTCCCCTACAGAAGGCACCCGGACCAGGAGTCTCGCTATCACGTTCACCCTTTGTGTGTTTTTGTCCTCTACAGAAGGTACCCGCACCAGGAGTCTCGCTATCACGTTCACCCTTTGTGTGTTTTTGTCCTCTACAGAAGGCACCCGCACCAGGAGTCTCGCTATCATGTTCACCCTTTGTGTGTTTTTGTCCTCTACAGAAGGCACCCGCACCAGGAGTCTCGCTATCATGTTCACCCTTTGTGTGTTTTTGTCCTCTACAGAAGGCACCCGCACCAGGAGTCTCGCTATCACGTTCACCCTTTGTGTGTTTTTGTCCTCTACAGAAGGCACCCGCACCAGGAGTCTCGCTATCATGTTCACCCTTTGTGTGTTTTTGTCCTCTACAGAAGGCACCCGGACCAGGAGTCTCGCTATCACGTTCACCCTTTGTGTGTTTTTGTCCCCTACAGAAGGCACCCGCACCAGGAGTCTCGCTATCATGTTCACCCTTTGTGTGTTTTTGTCCTCTACAGAAGGCACCCGCACCAGGAGTCTCGCTATCACGTTCACCCTTTGTGTGTTTTTGTCCTCTACAGAAGGCACCCGGACCAGGAGTCTCGCTATCACGTTCACCCTTTGTGTGTTTTTGTCCTCTACAGAAGGCACCCGCACCAGGAGTCTCGCTATCACGTTCACCCTTTGTGTGTTTTTGTCCTCTACAGAAGGCACCCGCACCAGGAGTCTCGCTATCAAGATCACCCTTTGTGTGTTTTTGTCCTCTACAGAAGGTACCCGGACCAGGAGTCTCGCTATCATGTTCACCCTTTGTGTGTTTTTGTCCCCTACAGAAGGCACCCGCACCAGGAGTCTCGCTATCACGTTCACCCTTTGTGTGTTTTTGTCCTCTACAGAAGGTACCCGGACCAGGAGTCTCGCTATCATGTTCACCCTTTGTGTGTTTTTGTCCCCTACAGAAGGCACCCGCACCAGGAGTCTCGCTATCACGTTCACCCTTTGTGTGTTTTTGTCCCCTACAGAAGGCACCCGGACCAGGAGTCTCGCTATCACGTTCACCCTTTGTGTGTTTTTGTCCTCTACAGAAGGTACCCGCACCAGGAGTCTCGCTATCACGTTCACCCTTTGTGTGTTTTTGTCCTCTACAGAAGGCACCCGCACCAGGAGTCTCGCTATCATGTTCACCCTTTGTGTGTTTTTGTCCTCTACAGAAGGCACCCGCACCAGGAGTCTCGCTATCATGTTCACCCTTTGTGTGTTTTTGTCCTCTACAGAAGGCACCCGCACCAGGAGTCTCGCTATCACGTTCACCCTTTGTGTGTTTTTGTCCTCTACAGAAGGCACCCGCACCAGGAGTCTCGCTATCATGTTCACCCTTTGTGTGTTTTTGTCCTCTACAGAAGGCACCCGCACCAGGAGTCTCGCTATCACGTTCACCCTTTGTGTGTTTTTGTCCTCTACAGAAGGCACCCGCACCAGGAGTCTCGCTATCATGTTCACCCTTTGTGTGTTTTTGTCCTCTACAGAAGGCACCCGGACCAGGAGTCTCGCTATCACGTTCACCCTTTGTGTGTTTTTGTCCCCTACAGAAGGCACCCGCACCAGGAGTCTCGCTATCATGTTCACCCTTTGTGTGTTTTTGTCCTCTACAGAAGGCACCCGCACCAGGAGTCTCGCTATCACGTTCACCCTTTGTGTGTTTTTGTCCTCTACAGAAGGCACCCGGACCAGGAGTCTCGCTATCACGTTCACCCTTTGTGTGTTTTTGTCCTCTACAGAAGGCACCCGCACCAGGAGTCTCGCTATCACGTTCACCCTTTGTGTGTTTTTGTCCTCTACAGAAGGCACCCGCACCAGGAGTCTCGCTATCATGTTCACCCTTTGTGTGTTTTTGTCCTCTACAGAGGGCACCCGCACCAGGAGTCTCGCTAACACGTTCACCCTTTGTGTGTTTTTGTCCTCTACAGAAGGTACCCGGACCAGGAGTCTCGCTATCATGTTCACCCTTTGTGTGTTTTTGTCCTCTACAGAGGGCACCCGCACCAGGAGTCTCGCTAACACGTTCACCCTTTGTGTGTTTTTGTCCTCTACAGAAGGCACCCGCACCAGGAGTCTCGCTATCATGTTCACCCTTTGTGTGTTTTTGTCCTCTACAGAAGGCACCCGCACCAGGAGTCTCGCTATCACGTTCACCCTTTGTGTGTTTTTGTCCTCTACAGAAGGCACCCGCACCAGGAGTCTCGCTATCATGTTCATCCTTTGTGTGTTTTTGTCCTCTACAGAGGGCACCCGCACCAGGAGTCTCGCTAACACGTTCACCCTTTGTGTGTTTTTGTCCTCTACAGAAGGTACCCGGACCAGGAGTCTCGCTATCATGTTCACCCTTTGTGTGTTTTTGTCCTCTACAGAAGGCACCCGGACCAGGAGTCTCGCTATCACGTTCACCCTTTGTGTGTTTTTGTCCCCTACAGAAGGCACCCGCACCAGGAGTCTCGCTATCACGTTCACCCTTTGTGTGTTTTTGTCCCCTACAGAAGGCACCCGCACCAGGAGTCTCGCTATCATGTTCACCCTTTGTGTGTTTTTGTCCTCTACAGAAGGTACCCGGACCAGGAGTCTCGCTATCACGTTCACCCTTTGTGTGTTTTTGTCCTCTACAGAAGGTACCCGGACCAGGAGTCTCGCTATCATGTTCACCCTTTGTGTGTTTTTGTCCTCTACAGAAGGCACCCGCACCAGGAGTCTCGCTAACACGTTCACCCTTTGTGTGTTTTTGTCCCCTACAGAAGGCACCCGCACCAGGAGTCTCGCTATCATGTTCACCCTTTGTGTGTTTTTGTCCTCTACAGAAGGCACCCGCACCAGGAGTCTCGCTATCACGTTCACCCTTTGTGTGTTTTTGTCCTCTACAGAAGGCACCCGCACCAGGAGTCTCGCTATCATGTTCATCCTTTGTGTGTTTTTGTCCTCTACAGAGAGCACCCGCACCAGGAGTCTCGCTAACACGTTCACCCTTTGTGTGTTTTTGTCCTCTACAGAAGGTACCCGGACCAGGAGTCTCGCTATCATGTTCACCCTTTGTGTGTTTTTGTCCTCTACAGAAGGCACCCGGACCAGGAGTCTCGCTATCACGTTCACCCTTTGTGTGTTTTTGTCCCCTACAGAAGGCACCCGCACCAGGAGTCTCGCTATCACGTTCACCCTTTGTGTGTTTTTGTCCCCTACAGAAGGCACCCGCACCAGGAGTCTCGCTATCATGTTCACCCTTTGTGTGTTTTTGTCCTCTACAGAAGGTACCCGGACCAGGAGTCTCGCTATCACGTTCACCCTTTGTGTGTTTTTGTCCTCTACAGAAGGCACCCGCACCAGGAGTCTCGCTATCATGTTCACCCTTTGTGTGTTTTTGTCCCCTACAGAAGGCACCCGCACCAGGAGTCTCGCTATCATGTTCACCCTTTGTGTGTTTTTGTCCTCTACAGAAGGCACCCGCACCAGGAGTCTCGCTATCACGTTCACCCTTTGTGTGTTTTTGTCCTCTACAGAAGGCACCCGCACCAGGAGTCTCGCTATCATGTTCACCCTTTGTGTGTTTTTGTCCTCTACAGAAGGCACCCGCATCAGGAGTCTCGCTAACACGTTCACCCTTTGTGTGTTTTTGTCCCCTACAGAAGGCACCCGCACCAGGAGTCTCGCTATCATGTTCACCCTTTGTGTGTTTTTGTCCTCTACAGAAGGCACCCGCACCAGGAGTCTCGCTATCATGTTCACCCTTTGTGTGTTTTTGTCCTCTACAGAAGGCACCCGCACCAGGAGTCTCGCTAACACGTTCACCCTTTGTGTGTTTTTGTCCCCTACAGAAGGCACCCGCACCAGGAGTCTCGCTATCATGTTCACCCTTTGTGTGTTTTTGTCCTCTACAGAAGGTACCCGCACCAGGAGTCTCGCTAACACGTTCACCCTTTGTGTGTTTTTGTCCTCTACAGAAGGTACCCGCACCAGGAGTCTCGCTATCATGTTCACCCTTTGTGTGTTTTTGTCCTCTACAGAAGGCACCCGCACCAGGAGTCTCGCTAACACGTTCACCCTTTGTGTGTTTTTGTCCTCTACAGAAGGCACCCGCACCAGGAGTCTCGCTAACACGTTCACCCTTTGTGTGTTTTTGTCCTCTACAGAAGGTACCCGGACCAGGAGTCTCGCTATCATGTTCACCCTTTGTGTGTTTTTGTCCTCTACAGAAGGCACCCGGACCAGGAGTCTCGCTATCACGTTCACCCTTTGTGTGTTTTTGTCCCCTACAGAAGGCACCCGCACCAGGAGTCTCGCTATCACGTTCACCCTTTGTGTGTTTTTGTCCCCTACAGAAGGCACCCGCACCAGGAGTCTCGCTATCATGTTCACCCTTTGTGTGTTTTTGTCCTCTACAGAAGGTACCCGGACCAGGAGTCTCGCTATCACGTTCACCCTTTGTGTGTTTTTGTCCTCTACAGAAGGTACCCGGACCAGGAGTCTCGCTATCACGTTCACCCTTTGTGTGTTTTTGTCCCCTACAGAAGGTACCCGGACCAGGAGTCTCGCTATCACGTTCACCCTTTGTGTGTTTTTGTCCCCTACAGAAGGTACCCGGACCCGGAGTCTCGCTATCACGTTCACCCTTTGTGTGTTTTTGTCCCCAACAGAAGGCACTCAGACCAGGAGTCTCGCTGTCACGTTCACCTTTTGTGTGTTGTGTCCCCTACAGAAGGCACTCAGACCAGGAGTCTCGCTATCACCTTCACCCTCTGTGTTTTTTTGTCGCCTACAGAAGGCACTCAGACCAGGAGTCGCGCAATTATCGGCCACCCCCGCCCCCCGGCGGAGCTGTGTCCCGATACCCTGTGGGAGACCCGCCCCTGCCGTGGCGGATTCTGCCCCGAATATATCTGGAAACATTCCTACTGGTTCGGCGACCACAGGACAGTTTGGTGCGAGCGATCTGACGGTCTGAAAGTGTATGGTGAGTATTCCAACCAGTCAGCTAATGACGTCATGTTCACTTCCGGTTGCTCTGAACTGAAAACAGAAGGGCAATCGGTGTCGTGTTAAATATTCCCGATATAATCATAGCGTTTCCAGCCAAGGTATACAGCATATTACCTCTGGTGGTCCTAACTGCATGAAAATTGATGAAAAATCAACATAGATGCTGCCTTTAATGTTTGGCATTGCTGAGCCCGCTATGATATGGCATGCTTTCACATCATAGAGTTTGCGAATAACACAGTGTTGATTTCTAAAAAAAAAAAATCAGTTTTTATCCTTTTCATCTCATCTATGTTACAATAGAGTCAACTCAAGTCAAGTCAATAAGCATGTTTTTTCACTATATATACATTAACATAATGGCAGCGAGGTAACAAATAAACATCCACTATCAGGTCTGGTCGAAATAAAATGAAATTAACATATAGCTTGTTATAGAGGGGTGAATAAAGAGATGCATACATAACTATGCTTATAAATAGAATAATCATAATACTGATAATAGTGACAATTGTAAGTCATACTAATGGCCATAATGAGAAAATTAATCATATTCATAATGTAATACATAATAGTGCAGGAGACTCCAATTAAGACCGCACATGGTCGCTATCATTGGAGCCACCTGACAGGTTAATTTTAAATCATACACGCAATAACCAAACTGAGTGAAAAGATGCAATGAAAATACGCACCTATTATAATTTCTGTTTTATTTTTTCTTCATCACTGGTGATGATCGAAAATTGAACTCGTTAACGCATGGGTTTCTTAAGTCTTTCTTAAACGCACCACTTGTGGTCGCACTCATGGCTTTAGTAAGTTTCGGAGTCCTTCTAGTAGCTGCTGCCACAAAGCAAATGCATGTTTTGATCTTTCCCACGATAAAAATGAACAAATTGGCATAATACAATCTAGCGTAAGCACTAAAACGTTAACTTAACCGTAGCAAATGTCTGTCTTCTTGCAAAACAATTGTAACGGTTTGTGGCGCATTAAAAAATCAAATCAGCAAAATTCACTAAATCATCTTCCCCTCTTCCTCATCCGGTACACCCGGACTCTCTGATCCTCTCCTGTCTTCCAGGCGGATGTCCGGCACAAGAGAAGCCACCTATCCTGAAGCGATGCTCTCCCCCGTGTAACATCCCGAAGACCCTCTGCAGCGACGTCAACCAGTGCACGTGCGAGCGGGATTTCACCCCGATTTTCCAGGGTGAGCGTCTGGTCTGGTGCGAGAAGATGGTCGTCACTCACAACCGGTCGGCCGAGGGGCTGGACGTGGACAACCAAGCTCTCTTCTTGCCCGGTAAGTAAAGCGAGACTTTGTTTCTCTCTTCTTGCCCGGTAAGTATAACACGAGACTTGCTTCTTCTCATCTCGCACCGGCCAACCCTCCGCAGGTCCGTCACGTACCGCCACGTAAACGCTTCATTTTAGTTGTCATAGTTACTCTCCGCGCGACGCACTAAGTGGGGAAGGGATATGACGTCACGAGAGCCTCGCTGTAGGTGTAAGATGAGACTACCTGTGTGGTAGCCTGGGGGTGACCTGGGGTCGCTATATATCCCGGTTGCCTGGCGCAAGGAGAGCCACTTATAGTTAGTGGTTGCATTGTTTAAGGCCAGCAGTGGTGTCTTATTCAGTTGCCGAGCGAGCCGCCGCCGAAATATCTTCTACGCCTCAGTACCGCAATACAGTGCCATTTGTGGTGGTGACATCCAGTCGCAGATGGGTACCTAAAATGGGAGACGGGTGGGGGGGGGGTATCCCCTCTGAATCGCGAATATCCCGAGAATTAGGGTTGGTTGGTTGGTTATTCAGGACGCTTTAACCACTTTTGGTCATATCGCGTCAATGGGAGAAGGAAGGGTGAGTGGAGCCATGTCGCCGGGGGTAACCCCCTATTCTTTACGAAGAAAGAAATGGGATTTTTATCCTGCGACCATACAGACATGACCACAGCGGGGCTCGAATCATCGATCCACGTGCCGTTAGGCTCTTAGGTTCCCAGGGCACTCCATGCGAGCGTTCTAGCCCACTGAGCTATCGCGCCCGACCCCCGAAGAATTAGGGAGAAAAATATCGAATCTCCAAGATTAGGACATTTTAAAGCTGGGCGCGATAAAAAACGCCTTAATGGTGATATCGCGACTATCGAAGTGTTCACAGACTGCTATAACGAATCGCGGTAAATAGGCAAATGGTCTTAGCGTTGAACCAGAAATTGTACGCATAACATTCCCCAAAAATTACTGTTCGCGAATCTCCAAGAAATCCTAGATGCCAATCGCGAAGATCGGAAAAGGTACCCCCCCCCCCTCCCGCAAACATGGGATATGTTACCGAATACCATGCAGGCGACAGGGGTGGGTCTAGGGGGTGCTGGGCTAGGGGAGTTGCACCCCCCCCCCCCTTGCCACTTTTGAACTTGAGCATACACTGTCAAGGTCAGGATTTCTAACGAAATACATCGTAAAGTGACGTTTAAGATGCCGCACCCTCATCGATGATAAGCTCGATCCGCCCCGATGCACGTTTTTGCGGATACAATGCATTCATGTCTGCACACTAATATGGGGGCTCCAATACAAATACATTTACTAAATTTGCATTGCATCCTCCATCTTATATACTCACTTCAATTAAAATTGTATTTTTCGCGATGTTGAAATATGAACGCATCTGTCTCTCCATCTTGCAGAAGATGGTCGGACCAACTTCTGGATGTACGCCGTCATCGCCGCCGGCTGCGCATTCGTCATCTTCGTCATCGTTGCCCTTTATACCATATTGTAAGCAAATAGTTTAACCCTTTATATCGTATTGTGAGGTTATAATATTGGCTTTTATATTAACTTGTGAGGTGATAATATTGACACTTTATATCATATTGTGAGGTTATACTATTGACCGTTTATATCATAATCGAGGTTATAATACTGACCCTTTATATCATATTGTGAGGTTATAATATTGACCCTATATATCATATTGTGAGTTTATAATGTTGACCTTTTATAGTATTAATCCTTTTTCCATATTGTCAGTTATAGTATCAACGCTGTATATCATATTGTTAGGATATAGTATTAACCCTTTATAACATAGGTAAGGTCATAATATTAACCTTATATGAATATTAATCATCATTGTGAGGATAATGTTAGCTTTCCTTTCCTTGTTACACGCTTTTAATATTAACCAGATGTGCCATAGCTTACGTTAACTACGATATTTTAAGCACATGATATCCTAAAACGATATTGTACGCATATAACAACCTTTATTTTATGCCAGTATTTCTTAAATTTTTCCTTTTAACTATTTTACGCAATATTACAGTTTATATTAAACCACGTGGCGTTCATTATTACATCGACCATCACAATATAATAATTATCTTTCTTATGGCCTTTTGTTGTTTCTTCAGTAAGCACTCCAGGAAGGATAACGCCGCCACTAGGCGGCGTGCGTCGTCGGCGGCCAACGTCTCTAGCGGCGTGTGTCGACGCACTGACGCTATCGACAGCAGCTCGACGTGCGACACCCCCGCGCGTCAGACCAAGCTGTCGCCAGAGGACGACTACCCCACCCCACCCAGACTGACCCAGTTACGGCCCCAGAGTGACTACAACACACCGCCCCCGAGGTTCACCTCCATCGATATATCTTGATGCCGCTGCTGGGGTGAAGCCGTCTTCTCTCAACCGCCCCCCCTCCCCACCCCAACCGCTCCCACGCACCCACCATCCACCCCACGAATCTATACTGCCGCCAAGGCCAACGGGACCCGTTGCCATGGGCACCATCGTCGTTGTTTTTGACGCCATTATGAACTGTTGCGAAGACGATGCAATGCCTAACGGTACTAAACTAAAGACCGGAAATGTTGTGTAATACCGATATGACACAGTATAGACGTCCGGCCATATTGATATGATATCCGGCCGTAATGGTATAATGGTCAGCCATATTGTTAGAATGGTCGGCCATATTGCTAGAACGGTCGGCCATATTGCTAGAATGGTCGGCCATATTGGTATCATGGTCGGCCATATCGGTATGATATCAGGTCATATTGGTATGATATTGATATCAGCGGGAATGAAAACACCGGCCATGTTGGTATCACATCAAGACCTCGAAAAATGACATATCTACATGATGTCTGACCTAGATCAGCGGTAAAAACGCGGTATGTCTACGATATCAAGGTCAGCAACACGGTAACTATTTATACATCCGTGACGATCAGTAAAACCCGGCCAAATGTCCGGCGGGCTATATTAATATCACCGTAGATTTTGGTTTAATTAGATAAATGGCAAGCATCCTTGCCGCAGAAATTAACGAATAAATTATGCTGATATCACAATATACAGAGAATCTGACTGCTGTGTGACAGCTATTTGTTCCGCCCTGATACCGCATGCGTCCATCGCCGGCACAGCATGTATCATATCTAAAGTTGGATTACCGTAAATTCCTGCATATAAGTCACAGCGGAATATTAATCGTAGCTAACTATATCCAGTACTGCACAAGGATAACTCGCCCGAAAACGAAGCCCGCCACTTATACAACAGAAAATGGGGTAATTTTGTGGTGGGCAGGCCATAGCCAGATAATTCGCACTGGGGCATGGCATCTGAGTGGTAAAGTTTGAGTGTAAATAACGTGGGATAACTGTACATATGTAGCAAACACTGTCAGCGACATGCATGTGATATTTACTCCAGCTCTTGAGTGCATTGTGCTTAAAGTGGATAAGATATGTCAGATTTTATACTGCTATTTAACTTTGTGTTCGTTACCCAACAGCCTGTCCGACGTCACAAAGTATTCGTTTTCTGTCTTAAATCTTTGATACATGTCAGTGATGATTGTAATTGTTGATAGGATAAACAGTAAAACCGTTTTTCACTATAGGATACCATCATAATACATCAGATATGATTAAAATTTGTGATATGAGAGGGTGTATTCATTGATAAATAACATTTCTATTAACCAGTGGTGATTGCAATTCGTGATATGAGAGACATATTCATTAATAAGCAGCGTCATTTTCATTAACTGGATTTGATTGAAATTTGTTATGAATGCGATAAAGATGCCATGTTCTTTAGCTGGTGACTACTGGAAATGCAAGATATGATTGTCCTATCGTTAAAGTACTTTCAAATGACGCATGGTTGTGTCAACGCCGATCGTCTGAAGTGATCTTCATCACCATGTCCACGGTCCGTGCTAGCACCCAGGTAGTAGGGTATTATAAATTAATATTTCCACACGAGCAAAACAGTAGCTATTCTGACATTCGCGCTGACAACGACCTATATATGCGAGATGCGAAAATACCAGTATGACAGACGAATGAATGGTATATTAGTATGGCTTTGCACATATTTGCGTGCGATCTGAGTGCCGCAATGTAATGCCATAAAGAGGGCTTGTGTGATGACCAAACGGTCTATGTCAGTGATATTCATAATCTGAGTGCAGAGGATTATGTTTTATTAATCCCATCTGAATACATGTGCCCGAAGACCAGAAGCGGAAGCCCTTTGTTTCCTATGTAGAACGGCAGAAACGTCCAATTGTTTATCTCATTATAGATATTATCCAGATATTTTGATATTCATTTCACAAATGAGAAATACTGTCTGTCTTTGAATTGTTCCTGGTGCTTTGGTAGCGTCGATAGCCTTGGTTCGCCAGATTGCATGATATCGTGTCAGCTTTGATAAGATTGCATTAAGTAAGAGCGTCATATCAACCAAACACATGTTAAAGTGGTTCATACAGCATTTCGCTCCTTTCGTCAAAAAATTACTTGTTCGAAACGCACGGGACATATTATCTGATAATGATGATGTTATTATATTAAACGAAGTGATGATTTTATCAGTTTCCATAGACATGTAGAGATCTATATGACACGGGTGCAGTGTGCCGCATTTAACAAGTAAAACAGCATTGGGTTGGGGTGTTCATCCAGGGAGTCCGGACCCCCCTTTTCGAGGACCACCCCCCCCCCCCCCCGCGGTCGCAAGTTTTTAGTGGACCTATCTCCCCCTCTTAAATTCCTGGATGTGCCCGTGAATGAGTAGTCATTTGAGATTAGCACTCTAAATTAAATATCCATTTATTTAAGTATGTTTCATTACATGTGCTATGCAGTTCTAGATGGCTTACTGGGGGGGGGGGGTTAAATACTGTTTGAATAATTTGGAAGTTTTTAAGGTCGCAGGTCGCGCGTCGTTCTGTCTTATCACGACCATCAGGGCGCAGGGAACAGCGTGATATTCATGGCATTGTTACCGAAGGACAATAAACCAATCATAACGTACGCTGTATAAATCATTCATTGTCCTTACAATAAAACTATCCTCGACAAAATTAGGTGTTCACTATTTTGTTCCGTCATTTGATATCTCCTTCATCACACACCACCGGGGCCGCACCGGTAGCTCAGTTGGTTAGAGCGCTCGCCTTAAGTGCTTTGCCCATCTGACAGCCTAACGACACGTGGATAGATGGTTCGCGCCCCGCTGTGGTCATGTCTGTGTGGTCGCAGGATATAGGTCCCATGTCCTTCTTCGCAAAGAGTAGGGGGTTACCCCTGGGGACATGGCTCCACTCTCCCTTCATTCTACTTGTGACGTGATATGTTCAAACGTGGTTAAAGCGTCCTGAATATACAACCAACCAATCAACAGACCCCACCAACCTTCAATGTCTCCAGTAATTTCCGTACTTTTGAGATTCGCACCGACCGTAACATGACAACGTGTTGCACTTATACTGAGCTGAATGATAAACGGTTTCGTTTTTAAAACGGGCGCCGGTATTCTTATATATCCAGAAATGGCAGGACGAAATGAATTTGGTAAATTAAGCCGTTGCTGCAGTATGCAGCAACATGAACAAATGAAATTAATTATTTTTTAACAACATGAGGGTTATATTATGGAATTTGCCAAGGGGGGAGTTGCTCTCTGAAAACTTGCGTCCGGGGGGGGGGGCGGGGGCTCGGAGAAGCCGACCTTAACAGTGTATGCTAAGGTTCCCAAGGGGGGGGGGGGGTGCGCAACCCCCTACTCCCCCCTGGATCCGCCCCTGTGTACTAAGCATCATTTGTGTGAATAAATGAAAGGGGGGCAAGGAGGGGGGGGGGGTGTCGTGTCCCCGGATCACGAAGAATAAATCTCTTTATTCCCAGGTCACGATGAATTAAAAGGAGAAATCTCCGCATACAAAAAAAGGGCGGATACATGATACTAAATTGGTAAATTTCTCGATTCTCGGTTATTTAGTATTAACATTTGCAGTTCACGATTAATAAAAAATCGTTGATCGCGGTGGTCGGCTAATACCCCATTCTTTTCTTCATTCTCATTTCACGGTTAAATGTATAAAGCCCATTCCCGAAGAACGGAATTACCCCTTGCACCCCTCCCTCCCCCCTCATAACTGCAGCGTTAACGGCCCCACGAATGTTGTCTATAAAAGTATGTTCACCTGGAGGTTGCTCCTGTGTGTTATTTATACAGGAGGCTGCATGGTACTATAAATACGCGACCAGCAGCGAGTAGCTCTGCACTATCGCAGCCAAATACAAACTATGGCAGTGGATATACACAATACGCATTGGAACATACATATATATATATATATAGAAACAATCTCGTGCCAAGGACGGATTAATGTAAAATATTCATCGCCTCCTCTTCCGCTGCAGTGTCTTATTATGGAGAAAACGACGACGGTGCCAAGCCAACTGGACAGGGTTTATACACGGAGCTACCGGGTGCCATCAATAAGACTGTGTGTACCACGTGTTTGTGGCGGGTATATAACGGTTACCATCAAGTGAAGTGTGACGTCAGACTTTGCGAGGCCGCCGTGCGTCCTAACAATTCCGTAATGAGAAGGCATGTATTATGGATACAAATGGATAGCGGAATGCGCCGCGCCAACGTCATTTCACCGTGGCCGGGGGGGCTTGAATCAAGTCGCCGGTACTCATCCCCTATTATCGCCCGGCTAGGAAAGGAAATGGCGTTTTACAGCATTAATTATTCATTAATCATTGTGTTGGTCAGCTTGTGCTTCACAATGGGTGTCTCGTACAATAATGATCACTATGTATATTGCGGCGACGGCGGGTTGGGGTATGGGGTTATGGGGGTTTGGTGGGGGTACAAATTGCGGGGCGGGGATGTGGGGGGGGGATTAGAGACAAGGATGTATGCCGACGCATCATTAATTTGAGTGACTTACGATCCTGGAAAGATCATCGTATTTTCTGGGGACTTATACAGTCCGTGATTGAATTTGAGGGCAAAAATATCATGAAACTCTGTGCTTATCCGACACATAATAGGCATATATAATAGTAATATATGCATGCCATGACCGAGATTGCCATATAATGCTATTATTATCGCTGGTACTACCAATGGTTTCATATCAAGGATACCAAGTTCGTCACCAAGGCCTGACGGGTCGAGAACGTGGGAGTGGATGTCCATAGATGACGTCACAGAGCTCATGTTAATCATTTAATCGGATGCGATAAGAAATCGATATATCGATAAAAATGGACCTCGCGTCGATATGATCGCACTGATCCAGTCGAAAGACCCCGTCGTGGGGTGGGGAGTAAGGTGCGGGGGTAAGGGAAGTACGTGGAGGAGGGTAAAGAGTGTAGGAAGAGGGGGGGGGGCGGGGTAGACAGTGGGGTGGACATCATTTTGCAACCTACCAGAATGAAATCCTATAACTGAAATGTTGCTCAGTATCAAAGAAACAATATCCCCAGCGTCACAGGTCACTAAGTCCGTCGTTTGGCAGTGTCTATACCGTGTCTTACACATTTGGTTCACAGAACGGCGGGTGATATCCAGGTTGTCATGGAAACTCAATTCCATGGACATTTTGCCTAATCTACAAACCGTTTTTTCAATTTCACATGGCTGTGCCATCATTCGATATATTGGAGGAGGGGATAACCCCTGTGACTCGCGAACCCCTCGAATCGAATCGTATCGAATCTCCAAGATGACGACTGCTCAAGACTAGGCGCGAAAAACAAACACCTTAAAAGTGATATCGCGAATATCGCAAGAATTCCCAGACTGCTATAACGGATCGCGGTAAGTAAGGAAAGGGTCTTCGCGTTGAACCAGGAAGTGTACGGATAACGATCCCTAAAATTTGCCAACAGTTAATCGCGAATCTCCAAGAATTCCCGGAAGCCTATCGTGGAGATCGGAAAAGGTATTCCCTCCCATCTATATTGCCTCGACAAAGTCCGCTCGAGATTATCAGCATCGAAATGAAATGACAAGAACAACTACTGTATATTTCTTAAGTGCTTTTTTAAATGCTTGAACAAATTAGGAAGCAAAAAGCAGAAAATTGAAAGTTTGTAAATGCATAATCAAAAGATATAGCAATTGTCGTGAGCGGATCCAACGAGGCGACATTTGCCCCTGCCCCTCCCCCCATCCTCATCCCTTCCCGCTTCCCTTCACTTAGGATATCTTTGATCCGTAATTTTATTATACTTATGGATTGTTGTGTTTCACATTTAACGTTAATACTGAACGTTTTGAACGCGAATAATTGTGATGAAATGAACCAAGGGACGTGACAATTAAGGCGGATCTCGCGCTGACTGCTCATTTGGTTCTAGTTACGTAACGCAGAGTACAGTAAACCACCAGTTCACAATTCGTCCTTTGCGGAGGGTGCACACCGCTGAATGATTTATGGCTTAACCCTATAACAGGAAACATGAACCATTTTTTGGCCAGGTCTATTAAGACTAACGTGGCTAAGTAAGACTATCGACGCATAATAATATGCCGTGGCAATTCCCTAGTCCTTTTTGGTTTGGTAGCGGTTATTCCGAGCGTCCTCTTGCAGTTAACGACGCAGATGGAAGCATCAAACATTATTAAGGATGCCGACAATTCATGGAAATGATTTTCTCGTGCATAAAATAAAAGGCATGCTATAGATAGATGCTATATATAGATACTATAGATTCACTGTAAACCAGGACTTGAGCTGCATGCATCATATTGTCGTTACTTATGCACGACAAATGCTCGCTTCGGTAATATTCATCATCCATAACATGGATAACAATAGTGCCAATTTTGGCAGATTCGTAACCTTGTAAATGCATTTGGTGAATGATCTTTTGCCGCATTTTACCTGCATATGACCAGGGGCCCTAATTAGCTTCATGACATTAGTGCGATCAATAAAAACTTCATAATTCTTAACGAAATATAGACCTTGAAATAATTCCAAATGACCCAAAATTAGTTTACATAGTTTGGGTTTAGGAGGGTTAATTTTCCATCCATAAAAGCCAATGCGTATTTAAGTGGGCACCCCGTACTGCGCAGTGGGCCATGAAGATCTGAGCTGAAAGATCTGAGATCTGAGCTCAGCATGCAGATAAACAGTTATCCATTTGTGGTATGTGTGCCTGCAGCCAGAAATGGACGTCAGACCAATGTACTATTTTCCATTTCTAAATTCAAGAGAGACAGCTGTGAACAAGTTATACCCGAGGCTTCCTTTTCGTGCGCTCTCCTCCGAATCGGTAATACTCGGAATTTCTTGCCTGTATCACCTGAAGTATCCACGGAGCTCGCCCAAAGTCCATCGTGCAGTTTATCTGGATGTACGTATCCCATTGGCCGTTCCGGCTCACATTCACTGATGTCTGATTGGTCGAAATTTGCATGCAGAATAAGCTCCCGCGTTTTGATTGGTCGTTCGGGAGCGGAGGATTTCTTTAAATGTTTTACGCTACATTTGGATGTTAAAGGAGCCACGCGCGGACCACCCGTCGTCCCGGCAACGGATCTGTGTTTTTTCTTCCTCCTTGGGGCGGTGCCGGGTTCGATCCCCACCCGCGCGTCATGCGGGTGCCTCCGCATACCGTGAGCTCGCTTCAGGCAGTACAACGCGTAGCACGTACGGCAGCCTCCGAAAGTCTGGATTAGCTGCTCCCGACGACTCCGCACGGAAGTTAAGATGGAATTCGTTGCGTGATTGCCGCTTCGATCACGTGCCGCTACGTGGTCTTGCGACACGTGACCGTCATCGCGAGATGCCGTCACCTGAAATTGGTCGCATGATTGCGTTTGACCTTTTTCATCGAGGATGACGTCACTGACGGAAACAAGTGTATGTCTAGAGGGGGCGCGACAGAAATCGGCTCCACCACGATCTATGATGACGTCACTGGTTTCCGAGTGTTGTAACTCTGTGACGTCATTGATAAATGACGACTCGGATGTAGAACATCGGGTGCGTCGCTCCGCTGCGCCCTCCGTGTAAGCACGACCCATGACGTCATTTCTCAGCTCTAGCACAGCTCGATAACTACGGTCACCTCCTCTTGTGACGTCACCTGGCTTCGTGACGTCATACGTGCTATACGACGTACCCTCCCCGAGTGGGTCTTGCCACCGCTCCACTTCCGCTTGAGTATATTCATCGCCTTCGGAATCGCCCATCTCCGCCTCATCCATCTCTGTCACCAACCAGTTGATCCGACCGTCTGCGCCGCTGTCGCTCCCCGCTTCCCCCTCCGCTCCCCCCTCTGCCCCTCCCTCCTCCCCTCCCCCCGCACCCTCCTCGTGATTGCGCCGCCGTTTACTCCTGCCGGGTCTCCACTTCCGGAGGCACTTCACGATGACGTATTGCTTGACGCACTGCGGACCCAGGATGAAGGCCAAGGTGGTTACTATGACGCTGAGGACGAAGCCGACCGTCACGACCAAGGCTCGCTGGCTCTTCTCAAAGTCCGTGCTGCTGGCCGCTGTAAATAAACACACAAGATTGGTCGGTGAGGTTGGGTAATTATTATAGGACGTTAGGCCCTCTGTAGGTTACATAGCGACGATATGAAGGGTCAAAGTAGAGGGTGTAACAAGCATGTGCCAACCATTGAGAGACGTATCTACGCTATGCCTGCGGGAGTAACCCGCTACCCGTTACTTTCGTTGTGTTTTTGTCAAACGCGAAATCGGTTGGTTTGGTCCAACTCTTGGGACTTTCTAGACATGCATCCCAATACAATGTGTTATCATAAGAAAATACCAGGGAACTTTATTTGGGATGACTATTAGAGATAATTGCCATGAGCCCATATGACTTTGTTTATATTTATAATTATCTATTCATAAATTAGTTAGAGGCGATCATTCGACAGGTTGCCGCTTGAAGGGTAGTTGAGCTGTACGCATCGACGGACTGCCATAATGTTTTAGTAAAAACACTATTACAAATCATAGCTATGAGAAAGCCATTCCTGATGTTGTTCATTCAATTGAATAGAAAAGAATGTACCTGCCCATAATTATCATGATCAAGCACTAGTCCCTAACTTGCATCTACGTCACTTTTAAGTGTCACACTTACCAATGAGCCATACATTTTGCACAACCACTCAGATTGCTTCAATATTAACACTTCCATGGGTTAATTTACCCAGAAATTAGTTTTAGATAGGACGTTTTAACCTCTGTAGATCAATTCGCGACATAGAGTCAAGGTTGTGAGGAGTCCGGTTTCTGGAAGTAAACCCGTACTCGTTGTTGGTCGCTGCAGATACAACGCGAGATTGAGTGATTTAGGTAAGAAAATATCACGATAAAGGAAAAAATCAAGATAGCGATGATAAGATAAAATAAAATATAAAATTATTTAGCGTCGGTATTGAAAGTCAGCTAAAAGCATTAGAACAAGTGCTATTGACCGACAATGACAACGATGATAATGGTGAAGCATTAGGCACATATACAACACTGACGCACCCTGTCTCCAGGTGTAAACCCCCTCTCCTTGTTGAGCTAGAGGTAACAACGCACGGGGATAACCGTTCAATTGTTTGCTTGATGTACACTAATCTGAAGCCATCCGAGACTTATATACGTATCTGCCATCTTGGAAAAGGCACAACTGGCGCCAGGAGACTACTGGGAATGTGTTGGTGTTATCTTTAACTGTTTAACATAAATACTTAAAGCAATATACTTACATGCGCCATCTTAGATTTTTTACATTTTAGAATCAAGACTAAAAGTATCTCAAAAATTATGATGCATATGTTTTATATCTCTTTGAGTCTGTAAAACAAACATTTCAACATGGAACTGCGCGGTTTATTTTTATCGCGCGCGGACGTGAAAGCGAGCCGCGGTCGACATCACACACAAAATACCGAACGGCGAACAGACGCGCAGGGATATAAAGCCGGCCACCAACTTCTGCTCCGGTGACCAAATTGCTTCTCTCCGGATAGCCCACAGGCTTTCAGGATTTAAATTCAACACAGAATATACTTATTTGACATGGAGAAGAGGTTGGTAATACAAAACATTACGGAATATATTGCTTTAACACTGAGATGAATGCAATCTTGCCAGGGTAACGGCATATAATATATAAAGTAATACGCTTGTATAGATTGCATGTACATCCATTAGGTATATATTTTCCTTTACACATACGACATTATAGAATGATTAAATTCTGCAGAATGCTTTGTTTAGTGGGGACCTCATCCTGATATTACGTAAAGACCAACATGCTATTCAGAATGCACATACTGAGCTATGATTTGCGTCTATAAAGTCGTCTGTATCAAAAACTATAATGCGGTATGTAACCGTCCATAACACATAATACACTTCAACTTGAATGATATTATGCAACATTGTTTAATACGCAAGAGAACAACACATGTTTATGCACCTTTCGATATGTTTAGGAATTGGGTGATTATAAATGTATCTTTTTTTATTGTGAATTTTATACTTTATCAATGGGTAGGATCGAAATCGTGTGCAGGTTGTAACGGGTGCTACGTTTCTATACCACGTATTGTTTTATGTATTTATGAGAGGGCGGGAATTTGTAAACATTATCAATGAAGTTGAAACTTAATACATTTTCATCATAATGTACGACATACGAGACTATAAAATATACAGTGTAAGTAAGTGAACTGTCCTTTTTAAGTGTGATTGCATATAGTGGATACCACGTTTTCTGTAATAAGGTTTCACAAACTATAAAACTATTGCTATCCTTTTCTATTGATATCGATGTGAACCTCATGTTTCATACTATGGTGTAAGCGTAATCTACGTCACTCTGCCATCCGACCCTTACGACCTTTACCACCAACAGTGCTGCACAATGCCTTCTCCATTGTGTGGTGTCGCGGAGAAAAAAAATGGCCTACCATTAAAGGTTGATATTACCTTGACTACGCCAATAGATGGCGGCACCGGAGAGCCATATATCACATGATCGGTGTCACCCTGGTATTCCCGACAGCCTTTTGTGAAGCTTGGAAAACTGAACGTGTGTGAACGTGTGAACGTGTTGGAGCCAGGATGAGGAATATTGACTGGTGTATCCTATCCTGGACAATCTACGCTGTGGTTCACGACCTGAATGAAGCTAAGCGTAAAGATGTACATATATGTACACCTACCAAGGGCGGGTTCAGGATTGTACATACATGTTCACCTACCAAGGGCGGGTTCAGAATTGTACATACATGTTCACCTACCAAGGGCGGGTTCAGGATTGTACATACATGTGCACCTACCAAGGGCGGGTTCAGGATTGTACATGCATGTACACCTACCAAGGGCGGGTTCAGGATTGTACATACATGTGCACCTACCAAGGGCGGGTTCAGGATTGTACATGCATGTACACCTACCAAGGGCGGGTTCAGGATTGTACATGCATGTACACCTACCAAGGGCGGGTTCAGGATTGGACATACATGTGCACCTACCAAGGGCGGGTTCAGGATTGTACATGCATGTACACCTACCAAGGGCGGGTTCAGGATTGTACATACATGTGCACCTACCAAGGGCGGGTTCAGGATTGTACATGCATGTACACCTACCAAGGGCGGGTTCAGGATTGTACATACATGTTCACCTACAAAGGGCGGGTTCAGGATTGTACATACATGTGCACCTACCAAGGGCGGGTTCAGGATTGTACATACATGTACACCTACCAAGGGCGGGTTTAAGATTGTACATACATGTGCACCTACCAAGGGCGGGTTCAGGATTGCACATACATGTGCACCTACCAAGGGCGGGTTCAGGATTGTACATGCATGTACACCTACCAAGGGCGGGTTCAGGATTGTACATGCATGTACACCTACCAAGGGCGGGTTCAGGATTGTACATACATGTGCACCTACCAAGGGCGGGTTCAGGATTGTACATACATGTACACCTACCAAGGGCGGGTTCAGGATTGTACATGCATGTACACCTACCAAGGGCGGGTTCAGGATTGTACATACATGTACACCTACCAAGGGCGGGTTCAGGATTGTACATACATGTACACCTACCAAGGGCGGGTGCAGGATTGTACATACATGTACACCTACCAAGGGCGGGTTCAGGATTGTACATGCATGTACACCTACCAAGGGCGGATTCAGGATTGTACATACATGTGCACCTACCAAGGGCGGGTTCAGGATTGTACATACATGTACACCTACCAAGGGCGGGTTCAGGATTGTACATGCATGTACACCTACCAAGGGCGGGTGCAGGATTGTACATACATGTACACCTACCAAGGGCGGGTTCAGGATTGTACATACATGTACACCTACCAAGGGCGGGTGCAGGATTGTACATACATGTGCACCTACCAAGGGCGGGTTCAGGATTGTACATACATGTACACCTACCAAGGGCGGGTTCAGGATTGTACATGCATGTACACCTACCAAGGGCGGGTGCAGGATTGTACATACATGTACACCTACCAAGGGCGGGTTCAGGATTGTACATACATGTACACCTACCAAGGGCGGGTGCAGGATTGTACATACATGTACACCTACCAAGGGCGGGTTCAGCATTGTACATACATGAGCACCTACCAAGGGCGGGTTCAGGATTGTACATACATGTACACCTACCAAGGGCGGGTTCAGGATTGTACATACATGTACACCTACCAAGGGCGGGTGCAGGATTGTACATACATGTACACCTACCAAGGGCGGGTTCAGGATTGTACATGCATGTACACCTACCAAGGGCGGGTTCAAGATTGTACATACATGTACGCCTACCAAGGGCGGGTGCAGGATTGTACATACATGTGCACCTACCAAGGGTGGGTTCAGGATTGTACATGCATGTACACCTACCAAGGGCGGGTTCAGGATTGTACATACATGTGCACCTACCAAGGGCGGGTTCAGGATTGTACATACATGTACACCTACCAAGGGCGGGTTCAGGATTGTACATGCATGTACACCTACCAAGGGCGGGTTCAGGATTGTACATACATGTACGCCTACCAAGGGCGGGTTCAGGATTGTACATGCATGTACACCTACCAAGGGCGGGTTCAGGATTGTACATACATGTGCACCTACCAAGGGCGGGTTCAGGATTGTACATGCATGTACGCCTACCAAGGGCGGGTTCAGGATTGTACATACATGTGCACCTACCAAGGGCGGGTTCAGGATTGTGCATACATGTGCACCTACCAAGGGCGGGTTCAGGATTGTACATGCATGTACACCTACCAAGGGTGGGTTCAGGATTGTACATACATGTGCACCTACCAAGGGCGGGTTCAGGATTGTACATACATGTACACCTACCAAGGGCGGGTTCAGGATTGTACATGCATGTACACCTACCAAGGGCGGGTGCAGGATTGTACATACATGAGCACCTACCAAGGGCGGGTTCAGGATTGTACATACATGTACACCTACCAAGGGCGGGTGCAGGATTGTACATACATGTACACCTACCAAGGGCGGGTTCAGGATTGTACATACATGTACACCTACCAAGGGCGGGTTCAGGATTGTACATACATGTACACCTACCAAGGGCGGGTTCAGGATTGTACATACATGTGCACCTACCAAGGGCGGGTTCAGGATTGTACATACATGTGCACCTACCAAGGGCGGGTTCAGGATTGTACATGCATGTACGCCTACCAAGGGCGGGTTCAGGATTGTACATACATGTACACCTACCAAGGGCGGGTTCAGGATTGTACATACATGTACACCTACCAAGGGCGGGTTCAGGATTGTACATGCATGTACACCTACCAAGGGCGGGTTCAGGATTGTACATACATGTGCACCTACCAAGGGCGGGTTCAGGATTGTACATACATGTGCACCTACCAAGGGCGGGTTCAGGATTGTACATACATGTACACCTACCAAGGGCGGGTTCAGGATTGTACATGCATGTACACCTACCAAGGGCGGGTTCAGGATTGTACATACATGTGCACCTACCAAGGGCGGGTTCAGGATTGTACATACATGTACACCTACCAAGGGCGGGTTCAGGATTGTACATGCATGTACACCTACCAAGGGCGGGTTCAGGATTGTACATACATGTGCACCTACCAAGGGCGGGTTCAAGATTGTACATGCATGTACACCTACCAAGGGCGGGTGCAGGATTGTACATACATGTGCACCTACCAAGGGCGGGTTCAGGATTGTACATGCATGTACACCTACCAAGGGCGGGTTCAGGATTGTACATACATGAGCACCTACCAAGGGCGGGTTCAGGATTGTACATACATGTACACCTACCAAGGGTGGGTTCAGGATTGTACATACATGTGCACCTACCAAGGGCGGGTTCAGGATTGTACATGCATGTACACCTACCAAGGGCGGGTTCAGGATTGTACATACATGTGCACCTACCAAGGGCGGGTTCAGGATTGTACATACATGTACACCTACCAAGGGCGGGTTCAGGATTGTACATGCATGTACACCTACCAAGGGCGGGTGCAGGATTGTACATACATGTACACCTACCAAGGGCGGGTTCAGGATTGTACATACATGTACGCCTACCAAGGGCGGGTTCAGGATTGTACATACATGAGCACCTACCAAGGGCGGGTTCAGGATTGTGCATACATGTACACCTACCAAGGGCGGGTTCAGGATTGTACATACATGTGCACCTACCAAGGGCGGGTTCAGGATTGTACATACATGTATACCTACCAAGGGCGGGTTCAGGATTGTACATACATGTACACCTACCAAGGGCGGGTTCAGGATTGTACATGCATGTACGCCTACCAAGGGCGGGTTCAGGATTGTACATGCATGTGCACCTACCAAGGGCGGGTTCAGGATTGTACATACATGTGCACCTACCAAGGGTGGGTTCAGGATTGTACATACATGTGCACCTACCAAGGGCGGGTTCAGGATTGTACATACATGTGCACCTACCAAGGGCGGGTTCAGGATTGTACATACATGTATACCTACCAAGGGCGGGTTCAGGATTGTACATACATGTACACCTACCAAGGGCGGGTTCAGGATTGGACATACATGTGCACCTACCAAGGGCGGGTTCAGGATTGGACATACATGTGCACCTACCAAGGGCGGGTTCAGGATTGGACATACATGTGCACCTACCAAGGGCGGGTTCAGGATTGGACATACATGTACACCTACCAAGGGTGGGTTCAGGATTGTACATACATGTACACCTACCAAGGGCGGGTTCAGGATTGTACATGCATGTACACCTACCAAGGGCGGGTTCAGGATTGGACATACATGTGCACCTACCAAGGGCGGGTTCAGGATTGTACATACATGTGCACCTACCAAGGGCGGGTTCAGGATTGGACATACATGTACACCTACCAAGGGCGGGTTCAGGATTGTACATACATGTACGCCTACCAAGGGCGGGTTCAGGATTGTACATACATGTACACCTACCAAGGGCGGGTTCAGGATTGTACATGCATGTACACCTACCAAGGGCGGGTTCAGGATTGTACATATATGTACGCCTACCAAGGGCGGGTTCAGGATTGTACATACATGAGCACCTACCAAGGGCGGGTTCAAGATTGTACATACATGTGAACCTACCAAGGGCGGGTTCAGGATTGTACATACATGTACACCTGCCAAGGGCGGGTTCAGGATTGTACATACATGTTCACCTACCAAGGGCGGGTTCAGGATTGTACATACATGTACATCTACCAAGGGTGGGTTCAGGATTGTACATACATGTGCACCTACCAAGGGCGGGTTCAGGATTGTACATGCATGTGCACCTACCAAGGGTGGGTTCAGGATTGTACATACATGTGCACCTACCAAGGGCGGGTTCAGGATTGTACATACATGTGAACCTACCAAGGGCGGGTTCAGGATTGTACATACATGTTCACCTACCAAGGGCGGGTTCAGGATTGTACATACATGTACATCTACCAAGGGTGGGTTCAGGATTGTACATACATGTGCACCTACCAAGGGCGGGTTCAGGATTGTACATGCATGTGCACCTACCAAGGGTGGGTTCAGGATTGTACATACATGTGCACCTACCAAGGGCGGGTTCAGGATTGTACATACATGTACACCTACCAAGGGCGGGTTCAGGATTGTACATACATGTTCACCTACCAAGGGCGGGTTCAGGATTGTACATACATGTACATCTACCAAGGGCGGGTTCAGGATTGTACATACATGTACATCTACCAAGGGTGGGTTCAGGATTGTACATACATGTGCACCTACCAAGGGCGGGTTCAGGATTGTACATGCATGTGCACCTACCAAGGGTGGGTTCAGAATTGTACATGCATGTGCACCTACCAAGGGCGGGTTCAGGATTGTACATGCATCTACACCTACCAAGGGCGGGTTCAGGATTGTACATGCATGTACACCTACCAAGGGTGGGTTCAGGATTGTACATGCATGTACACCTACCAAGGGCGGGTTCAGGATTGTACATGCATGTGCACCTACCAAGGGTGGGTTCAGGATTGTACATACATGTTCACCTACCAAGGGCGGGTTCAGGATTGTACATACATGTACATCTACCAAGGGTGGGTTCAGGATTGTACATACATGTGCACCTACCAAGGGCGGGTTCAGGATTGTACATGCATGTGCACCTACCAAGGGCGGGTTCAGGATTGTACATGCATGTGCACCTACCAAGGGTGGGTTCAGGATTGTACATACATGTTCACCTACCAAGGGCGGGTTCAGGATTGTACATACATGTACATCTACCAAGGGTGGGTTCAGGATTGTACATACATGTGCACCTACCAAGGGCGGGTTCAGGATTGTACATGCATGTGCACCTACCAAGGGTGGGTTCAGAATTGTACATGCATGTGCACCTACCAAGGGCGGGTTCAGGATTGTACATGCATCTACACCTACCAAGGGCGGGTTCAGGATTGTACATGCATGTACACCTACCAAGGGTGGGTTCAGGATTGTACATGCATGTACACCTACCAAGGGCGGGTTCAGGATTGTACATACATGTACACCTACCAAGGGCGGGTTCAGAATTGTACATGCATGTGCACCTACCAAGGGCGGGTTCAGGATTGTACATGCATCTACACCTACCAAGGGCGGGTTCAGGATTGTACATGCATGTACACCTACCAAGGGTGGGTTCAGGATTGTACATGCATGTACACCTACCAAGGGCGGGTTCAGGATTGTACATACATGTACACCTACCAAGGGCGGGTTCAGGATTGTACATACATGTGCACCTACCAAGGGCGGGCTCAGGATTGTACATACATGTACACCTACCAAGGGCGGGTTCAGGATTGTACATGCATGTACACCTACCAAGGGCGGGTTCAGGATTGTACATACATGTACACCTACCAAGGGCGGGTTCAGGATTGTACATGCATGTACACCTACCAAGGGCGGGTTCAGGATTGTACATACATGTGCACCTACCAAGGGCGGGTTCAGGATTGTACATACATGTACACCTACCAAGGGCGGGTTCAGGATTGTACATGCATGTACACCTACCAAGGGCGGGTTCAGGATTGGACATACATGTGCACCTACCAAGGGCGGGTTCAGGATTGTACATACATGAGCACCTACCAAGGGCGGGTTCAGGATTGTACATACATGAGCACCTACCAAGGGCGGGTTCAGGATTGTACATGCATGTACACCTACCAAGGGTGGGTTCAGGATTGTACATACATGTACACCTACCAAGGGCGGGTTCAGGATTGTACATACATGTACACCTACCAAGGGTGGGTTCAGGATTGGACATACATGTACACCTACCAAGGGCGGGTTCAGGATTGTACATACATGTACGCCTACCAAGGGCGGGTTCAGGATTGTACATGCATGTACACCTACCAAGGGCGGGTTCAGGATTGTACATGCATGTACACCTACCAAGGGCGGGTTCAGGATTGGACATACATGTGCACCTACCAAGGGCGGGTTCAGGATTGTACATGCATGTACACCTACCAAGGGCGGGTTCAGGATTGTACATGCATCTACACCTACCAAGGGCGGGTTCAGGATTGTACATGCATGTACACCTACCAAGGGCGGGTTCAGGATTGTACATACATGTGCACCTACCAAGGGCGGGTTCAGGATTGTACATACATGTGCACCTACCAAGGGCGGGTTCAAGATTGTACATACATGTGCACCTACCAAGGGCGGGTTCAAGATTGTACATACATGTACACCTACCAAGGGCGGGTTCAAGATTGTACATGCATGTGCACCTACCAAGGGCGGGTTCAGGATTGGACATACATGTGCACCTACCAAGGGCGGGTTCAGGATTGTACATACATGTGCACCTACCAAGGGCGGGTTCAGGATTGTACATACATGTGCACCTACCAAGGGCGGGTTCAGGATTGTACATACATGTGCACCTACCAAGGGCGGGTTCAGGATTGTACATACATGTGCACCTACCAAGGGCGGGTTCAGGATTGGACATACATGTGCACCTACCAAGGGCGGGTTCAGGATTGTACATGCATGTGCACCTACCAAGGGCGGGTTCAGGATTGTACATACATGTGCACCTACCAAGGGTGGGTTCAGGATTGTACATACATGTGCACCTACCAAGGGCGGGTTCAGGATTGTACATACATGTGCACCTACCAAGGGCGGGTTCAGGATTGTACATACATGTGCACCTACCAAGGGCGGGTTCATGATTGTACATACATGTGCACCTACCAAGGGCGGGTTCAGGATTGGACATACATGTACACCTACCAAGGGCGGGTTCAGGATTGTACATACATGTGCACCTACCAAGGGCGGGTTCAGGATTGGACATACATGTGCACCTACCAAGGGCGGGTTCAGGATTGTACATACATGTGCACCTACCAAGGGCGGGTTCAGGATTTTACATACATGTACACCTACCAAGGGCGGGTTCAGGATTGTACATACATGTGCGCCTACCAAGGGCGGGTTTAGGATTGTGCATACATGTGCACCTACTAAGGGTGAGTTCAGGATTGTACATACATGTGCACCTACCAACGGCGGGTTCAGGATTGTACATACATTTGCACCTACCAAGGGTGGGTTCAGGATTGCGATGCAGAGCGAGGGTGGAGATCACTTAGATAATTCAATAGCTGGTTCTCAGATAGCTACGTATATTTATGTAGCATTTTTGCATAAGAATACTATTTTGCACAAGACTACAATTTTGCATAAGACTACAATTTTGCATAAGACTACAATTTTACATGACTTCAATTTTACATGACTTCAATTTTTTATAAGATTACAATTTGCCATAAGACTACAATTTTGCCTAAGACTACAATTTTGCATAAGAACAACTTTTGCAATGGAATAGCATTGAGCATAAAAAAACAACTTAGCATAGGAATACAATTTTGAATATGGGACAAATATACATTTTTGCTCAAAAGAAGATTTAGCTTCTTTTCTTTTTTTTGCACTGGTTAGCAAACTATACCGCAGCTCCGAGTTCCAATCCGGGCCCGGGCACCTAGCCTCGCGAATTTTTCGTTCATTCATCTCCCATCCTACATATACCAAGTATTGTGCTAAAATAAGAATTTATCTTGAATACTTCTAGTTAATATTTTATCGAATTCCCTTTTCTGGCTTTGATTATATATATATCCTCGTATGATATTATATGTCCAGAAATCCTCATATGACCGTTCCCCTCAATACGAACACGAGGGGCCCCAGGTAACAGTAAACCACTGCCCCCCCCCCCCCTCCCCCCACCAAACCCCCAGGCCCCCTCCTCAGATAAAAAAAACCCAAATATATCTAGCGACTGTGAAGCCTACATTTGATGCTCCCCGTGGTCCGGTGTGGGTGAGAGCCGAGAGTACTATGGCCATAACTACAGTACGCACCCGTGCATGACATTGCAAAAACAACTGTGCAAAATTAGCTCTGTTCTGATGAAGAGCTTGGATATCAGCCTGTATTTATATATCATTGAATACTTTTTTGCTTTTCTGTCAGGGGATGCGGATTAATTAGTAGGCTATTTTGGGAAGTATTCTAAACTACTGGTTTTTGCTTTTCTTGCTACCTTGGTTATTGACACACATTGCGAAGCTATATTGCGTTATTGCAACTACTTAGCCAGAATGGTTGCATTCCATTGCACCTGAGTGTGTGAACATAACGTCACGTCCCCTTGTGACGTCACCTCCCATTGTGACGTCATACATATATCATGAATCAACATGTATCATTGCATGTCTCGATTGTCCAAAACATGTCTTTCGCGTCTTGTAAAACTGGAATCCCATCTGCCCCCATAAACAAATTTAATTGTTACCCACCTACGACAGGTCTGCGGACTTGACTCCCGCTACCCCGGGGGGCCGGTACAGTGGAGGCTGTGGCATAGCGACCCTCCCATGTCACCGCCGAGCTATTGTTATCCTCTGTGGGTCCGAACCCCTCACCCTCCTCATCCGTAGACCAGACTCGTACCCCGTCCAACTCGCCCCGTGTCGGGGTCGGGGTCGGCGGCTGGGTTGTGAGGGTGCTGCCGCTGCCACGAAGGGGGGTGCCTGCCGTGGTAGGCGGTGACCCTCCCGCGCCGCCACCGCCACCGCCAACGCCACCGCCACCGCCGTCACCGCCGATACCCTCCAGGGCGCTTGTGGAGGCCAGGGCCGTGCCGACAGCCCAGCAGGCGGCCCCCACCAGGGTCAGGGCCCGGGCGTGTCCAGTGGCCATCACTGCCCCCTCCGTCAGGCCGCCGTCAGTCCGTCCGCTGGCACCCACAGGGGGGCCTCCTCCACCCTGCCGAGGGAGCTTGGCTGGGTGAACCTCGTCCAGTGGTGGGCGACCAAGAGAGTTAGTGCTGAGTGAGTGTGTGTCAGAACCCCCGTCGTGTGCGGGGACTCCCCCCTACGCCCGGCCGCCCCTCCCCCCCCCCCTCGGCGGCCCGCTCGCCACGACCCCTGGGTGTCGGTACCCCGGCCGCCCGCAGATGAGATGGGATTGAATGGGGTGGTAGTCAGGGAGACGTCACCCCACCCCTCCCTGACACGCCACGCACACCGGAATTTGTGTCATCAGCGGACATGGGTCGCTAGGCGTGGTTCACACCACAACTTACCCCGCCCCCCCTCCCCCCCCCTCCCACACACAGCTTCCCCCAGTCTCAGTGCCAGCATTCCTCCATCCCCTGCGAGTGATATTCCCCATCCTTGTCTTCCCTACTGTGTCCCTTTGTCCCCACTACATCGCTATCCCAACCAATTTCTGCTTTCCTTTCCTTTCCTCTCCACTCTGCTGCCCCCACGTCTCTCCTATCCCATCCTCCAATATCTGCCCTTCCTTCGCTCCCCTCCTCCCATATCTCCACCTCTTTCCTTTTCTCTCCCTTCCCCTGCCCCCCCCCCCTTTCCCCTCCTTTCCTGTCCTCCCTCTCTGCTCCCTTTATCCTCTAGCCTATCCTTTCCTCTCCTTTCCTCTCCAGCTCTACCAAACATTGGCTCAGTTCACCTTACCATGTGCGGCCCGCCTCAGCAACTTTTTCATACCACTTCATGCCTATATCTCCGCCCCCGCCCACCTTTGTCCCTTTGCCAAGCCGCCGCCCAACAGCCAAACTCATTTTTAGCTTCCCATGAGCCTAACACGTCCATGTAACAGTACTACCGCTCCCCTAGCCTAGCCCCTCCAGCGTCAGCGCTAGCCCCTCCTAGTACCCTACAACGCGACCTACCCATACATCCTACCCATACATCCCCAGGCACCCTGTTCGCGAGCGACCCCCCCCCCCCCAATCCCCAGGCCCTCTCCCGGACGCCCTCGCCCCACCCTCCCCTCCTGCTCTCTCCTACATCCCCTACACCCTCCTCTCCCCAATCCTTCCTTTGCCTCCCTCACCACCAGGCTCCGCCCCTGCAACCCCCAGCCCCCGATTCCCCCGCTCCTCTCCCTTGCCTCCCCCACCCCCAGGCTCCCATCCCGCACCCCCGCCCAACCATTCCCCGCCCCCCCCCCCCCCTCCCCCAACCCGACTGTACAGGGACCCGCCCACGGTGTCATCGACGAGGTCGGAATCAAATGGCATGCACTGAATGTCATTCCGCACAGCAAGTGCCGACAACTCCAATTGCGTGCTCGATTGGGATTTCTCATCACATATAGTCAATATAAACATATCGCTGATTGATATATAATATCATGTTGCCACCAACCCGAAAGCGCCACCTTCTTACCTGCCATATCATTGATATAAATCTACACATATTCTTTTATCTGCATATTATGTTGCATTGCCGCACGCGCTAAAGCTATAAATCATAAAATTGTACATTCTACATGTTAATATCACTGATATAATACGTCTGCCTGCTTAATTATGCAATATTTAATGAATCTTGCAACCTGAATTCTCTGACACTCCTCTGGATATCCTCGGGATAATTAGTATCACCGTCAGGCATTGTACAATGCATGTAATCCCCATTTCATACATTCTAAACAAATAGAATGCAATATTGATTAAAGCCATGATATTCGCGGCACAAGGAAAATGTGGTTACATGAAACATGCACCTGATGCATTGTGGTTCCTTACATTCTGATATGTGGGTGATATCGTGACCATGAAAAGAAAAGATCAAATGAGATCCATATCTCCGGGAGTAATCGAATACTCTTTGCAAAGGCATGCTCGAAAAATAGTTACCGGTATGCTGCAAGACATAAATATTGCACTTGGGCTGGCCTAGCACAATGTACACCACTGAACGCGCCACTTACTGGGCCGCGTGACCTCACTGGCGTCAAGGGAGAAACCGGGTCGTGAGTTGGATTCTTATTACCTGCAGTCATGTCTCTGTATTATCACCCATCCATTTTTGGTTTCCTATTGCGCTGCTATCCAGCCACCAGCACGGAATAGCGTTACACAGCTCCACGACGTCACACTGCAGGACGTCCGAATCTACGACGGAGGTTGCATTCCATGACGTCTGTATTTGGTTGTTATATCTATATATATATTGGTGGGATACCTAAGATCGTGTTATAGGAGTGCACCCAAAAGGAAATGCATCACCGGATTGAATGTGGCCTTGTGCAGTCGTGTGTTCAACGAGAAATTGAAAGTATATGTGTAATAAAGTATTGGAAACCGTATAAATCGCTTCAGTACTTTAGCACGACATTGGTCTTAGGCTTGTCACTTCCCTCCATACGTCACCATCATCACGTCTCATTACGTCACATTGCTGCATTATGTCACTGTCATAATGTCACTTCCCTCCATACGTCACCATCATCACGTTTCATTATGTCACATTGCGGCATTATGTCATTATCATAATGTCACTTCCCTCCATACGTCCCCATCATCACGTCTCATTATGTCACATTGCTGCATTATGTCATTATCATAATGTCACTTCCCTCCATACGTCACCATCATCACGTCTCATTACGTCACATTGCTGCATTATGTCACTGTCATAATGTCACTTCCCTCCATACGTCACCATCATCACGTCTCATTATGTCACATTGCTGCATTATGTCATTATCATAATGTCACTTCCCTCCATACGTCACCATCATCACGTCTCATTATGTCACATTGCTGCATTATGTCACTGTCATAATGTCACTTCCCTCCATACGTCACCATCATCACGTCTCATTGTGTCACATTGCTGCATTATGTCACTGTCATAATGTCACTTCCCTCCATACGTCACCATCATCACGTCTCATTACGTCACATTGCTGCATTATGTCACTGTCATAATGTCACTTCCCTCCATACGTCACCATCATCACGTTTCATTATGTCACATTGCTGCATTATGTCATTATCATAATGTCACTTCCCTCCATACGTCCCCATCATCACGTCTCATTATGTCACATTGCTGCATTATGTCATTATCATAATGTCACTTCCCTCCATACGTCACCATCATCACGTCTCATTATGTCACATTGCTGCATTATGTCACTGTCATAATGTCACTTCCCTCCATACGTCACCATCATCACGTCTCATTATGTCACATTGCTGCATTATGGCACTGTCATAATGTTACTTCCCTCCATACGTCACCATCATCACGTCTCATTACGTCACATTGCTGCATTATGTCACTGTCATAATGTTACTTCCCTCCATACGTCACCATCATCACGTCTCATTACGTCACATTGCTGCATTATGTCACTGTCATAATGTCACTTCCCTCCATACGTCACCATCATCACGTCTCATTACGTCACATTGCTGCATTATGTCACTGTCATAATGTCACTTCCCTCCATACGTCACCATCATCACGTCTCATTATGTCACATTGCTGCATTATGTCACTGTCATAATGTCACTTCCCTCCATACGTCACCATCATCACGTCTCATTATGTCACATTGCTGCATTATGTCACTGTCATAATGTTACTTCCCTCCATACGTCACCATCATCACGTCTCATTATGTCACATTGCTGCATTATGTCACTGTCATAATGTTACTTCCCTCCATACGTCACCATCATCACGTCTCATTATGTCACATTGCTGCATTATGTCACTGTCATAATGTCACTTCCCTCCATACGTCACCATCATCACGTCTCATTATGTCACATTGCTGCATTATGTCACTGTCATAATGTCACTTCCCTCCATACGTCACCATCATCACGTCTCATTACGTCACATTGCTGCATTATGTCACTGTCATAATGTCACTTCCCTCCATACGTCACCATCATCACGTCTCATTATGTCACATTGCTGCATTATGTCACTGTCATAATGTCACTTCCCTCCATACGTCACCATCATCAGGTCTCATTATGTCACATTGCTGCATTATGTCACTGTCATAATGTCACTTCCCTCCATACGTCACCATCATCACGTCTCATTACGTCACATTGCTGCATTATGTCACTGTCATAATGTCACTTCCCTCCATACGTCACCATCATCACGTCTCATTATGTCACATTGCTGCATTATGTCACTGTCATAATGTCACTTCCCTCCATACGTCACCATCATCACGTCTCATTATGTCACATTGCTGCATTATGTCACTGTCATAATGTCACTTCCCTCCATACGTCACCATCATCACGTCTAATTATGTCACATTGCTGCATTATGTCACTGTCATAATGTCACTTCCCTCCATACGTCACCATCATCACGTCTCATTATGTCACATTGCTGCATTATGTCACTGTCATAATGTCACTTCCCTCCATACGTCACCATCATCACGTCTCATTATGTCACATTGCTGCATTATGTCACTGTCATAATGTCACTTCCCTCCATACGTCACCATCATCACGTCTCATTATGTCACATTGCTGCATTATGTCAATGTCATAATGTCACTTCCCTCCATACGTCACCATCATCACGTCTCATTACGTCACATTGCTGCATTATGTCACTGTCATAATGTCACTTCCCTCCATACGTCACCATCATCACGTCTCATTACGTCACATTGCTGCATTATGTCACTGTCATAATGTCACTTCCCTCCATACGTCACCATCATCACGTCTCAGCATGTCACATTGCTGCATTATGTCACTGTCATAATGTCACTTCCCTCCATACGTCACCATCATCACGTCTCATTACGTCACATTGCTGCATTATGTCACTGTCATAATGTCACTTCCCTCCATACGTCACCATCATCACGTCTCATTACGTCACATTGCTGCATTATGTCACTGTCATAATGTCACTTTCCTCCATACGTCACCATCATCACGTCTCATTATGTCACATTGCTGCATTATGTCACTGTCATAATGTCACTTCCCTCCATACGTCACCATCATCACGTCTCATTATGTCACATTGCTGCATTATGTCACTGTCATAATGTCACTTCCCTCCATACGTCACCATCATCACGTCTCATTATATCACATTGCTGCATTATGTCACTGTCATAATGTCACTTCTCTCCATACGTCACCATCATCACGTCTCATTATGTCACATTGCTGCATTATGTCACTGTCATAATGTCACTTCCCTCCATACGTCACCATCATCACGTCTCATTACGTCACATTGCTGCATTATGTCAATGTCATAATGTCACTTCCCTCCATACGTCACCATCATCAGGTCTCATTATGTCACATTGCTGCATTATGTCACTGTCATAATGTCACTTCCCTCCATACGTCACCATCATCACGTCTCATTATGTCACATTACTGCATTATGTCATTATCATAATGTCACTTCCCGCCATACGTCACCATCATCACGTCTCATTATGTCACATTGCTGCATTATGTCACTGTCATAATGTCACGCCCCTACATGTATCACAATCGTCACGTCTCATTACGTCACGTTTCGTCACCTCTTGTCATTACGTCACCACAATCATTTATTTATAAAAGATCTGTTAGTTTTTATTCAACAGAAAGCAGCATGGCAATACAGTTGATATATAAGGCACACATAACCATGACAAAGGCACATTCAGCAGGTTTACACGTCCATTATATCATTAAAAGACATCACTCTTAAGTTGAATACTTGTCGGCTCTTAGTTTCTCATTTATATCCCGTTTTCAAAGCATATACTGCTTTCAACCTGTTCATAAATCCTTCAACTTGCGGTAGGCTGTTACATGTATATTTAGCGATAAATATACAATGCTTGCGAGAAGGTAGATTACGTCACATTATATACCCTCGTGCCAGTACGTCAGCATAGTTAAATCTTATTACGTCACATTATGTCCCATCTTTTCATTACGTCACATTATGTCCCATCTTTTCATTGCGTCACAATATACCTCATCTTTTCATTGCGTCACATTATACCCCATCTTTTCATTGCGTCACATTATACCCCATCTTTTCATAACGTCACACTATATTCCATCTTTTCATTACGTGACACTATATCCCCTCGTGCCAGTACGTCAGCATAGTTAAATCTTACTACGTCACATTATGTCCCATCTTCTCATTACGTCACATTATGTCCCATCTTTTCATTGCGTCACATTATACCCCATCTTTTCATAACGGCACACTATATTCCATCTTTTCATTACGTCACACTTTATCCCATCTTTTCATTACGTCTCACTATATCCCATCTTTTCATTACGTCACACTATATCCCATCTTTTCATTACGTCACACTATATCCCATCTTTTCATTACGTCACATTATATCCCATCTTTTCATTACGTCACATTATATCCCATCTTTTCATTACGTCACACTATATCCCATATTTTCATTACGTCACATTATATCCCATCTTTTCATAACGTCACACTATATTCCATCTTTTCATCACGTCACCCTTTATCCCATCTTTTCATTACGTCTCACTATATCCCATCTTTTCATTACGTCACACTATATCCCATCTTTTCATTACGTCACACTATATCCCATCTTTTCAATATGTCACATTATATCCCATCTTCTCATTACGTCTCACTATATCCCATCTTTTCATTACGTCACACTATATCCCATTTTTTCATTACGTCACATTATATCCCATCTTTTCATTACGTCACACTATATCCCATCTTTTCATTACGTCACATTGTATCCCATCTTTTTATTACGTCACATTATATCCCATCTTTTCACATTATGTCACATCTTTTCATTACGTCACATTATATCCCATCTTTTCATTACGCCTCACTATATCCCATCTTTCCATTACGTCACATTATATCCCATCTTTTCATTACGTCTCACTATATCCCATCTTTTCATTACGTCACACTATATCCCATCTTTTCAATACGTCACATTATATCCCATCTTCTCATTACGTCTCACTATATCCCATTATTTCATTACGTCTCACTATATCACATCTTTTCATTACGTCACACTATATCCCATCTTTTCAATACGTCACATTATATCCCATCTTCTCATTACGTCTCACTATATCCCATCTTTTCATTACGTCACATTATATCCCATCTTTTCATTACGTCACACTATATCCCATCTTTTCATTACGTCACATTATATCTCATCTTTTTATTACGTCACATTATATCCCATCTTTTCACATTATATCCCATCTTTTCATTACGTCACATTATATCCCATCTTCTCATTACGTCTCACTATATCCCATCTTTTTATTATGTCACACTATATCCCATTTTTTCATTACGTCACATTATATCCCATCTTTTCATTACGTCACACTATATCCCATCTTTTCATTACGTCACATTATATCTCATCTTTTTATTACGTCACATTATATCCCATCTTTTCACATTATATCCCATCTTTTCATTACGTCACATTATATCCCATTTTTTCATTACGTCTCACTATATCCCATCTTTCCATTACGTCACATTATATCCCATCTTTTCATTACGTCACACTATATCCCATCTTTTTATTACGTCACACCTGTCCATTACGTCATCGTAACCACGTCATGCCACATATTAGATCACTGAATTCCACATGACGTCATTTGTCTTTATAACGCTTGCCTTTGAAGCCCCACGGACACAATTGGGCTTTGTCTTCTTGCCTTCCGCACTGGCGATATGATTGGCATGACACATTACCTCACATCCCCTTGTGGTCCCACCCCGATGAAACCACACACGCCTCATTGCCGATACCACGCCCCTTCCACACATTTACACACACACACCCACACCCACACACCCGCCCCTCAACCTCCTAACCCCCTACCTGCCCACCGTCGCCCAGGGCAATCCAACCCGCCCCACTCCCTTCGTCGTTATGCGGTCCTTAAACAATGGACATTCCCCATACCGCCCCATCAACACACAGACACAGCCTCACACCACTCCCCATACCCTCCCCGCCGCTTCCCCACCCTCTCCCCCTCCCACACACCACCTTCCTCCTAGTTATCCAATGCCCACCCCACCCGACCCACCTAAGCTATGACCGAGCGTTCTATTTCGGTGTCCGGTGGCTCCAAGCGATGAAGACAATGGCGTTGATGAGGATAAAGCCGGGGAAAGGCTGTAACAAAGGCATTCCTCCCTTACACCCGACCCCCCCCCCCCTCCCCCTCTTCCCCACCTCCCTCCGCCGGTCTCTCCATACACCCACCACTGCTTCCCCTACACCCGCCTCTGCTTCCCCTACACCCGCCTCAGCCTGGCCTACACCAATCTCTGCCTGCTCTACACCCGCCTCTGCCTCTCCTACACCCGCCTCTACCTCCCCATACACCCACCTCTGCCTCCCCTACACCCGCCTCTGCCTCTCCTACACCCGCCTCTGCCTCTCCTACACCCGCCTCTGCCTCTCCTACACCCGCCTCTGCCTCTCCTACACCCGCCTCTGCCTCTCTTACACCTACCTCTGCCTTCTCTACACCCGCCTCTGCCTCCTCTACACCCACCTCTGCCTCCCCTACACCCGCCTTAGCCTGGCCTACACCCACCTCTGCCTCCTCTACACCCGCCTCTGCCTCTCCTACACCGGCCTCTGCCTCTCCTACACCCGCCTCTGCCTCTCCTACACCCGCCTCTGCCTCTCCTACACCCGCCTCTGCCTCTCCTACACCCGTCTCTGCCTCTCCTACACCCGCCTCTGCCTCTTCTACACCCGCCTCTGCCTCTCCTACACCCGCCTCTGCCTCTCCTACACCCGCCTCTGCCTCTCCTACACCCGCCTCTGCCTCTCCTACACCCGCCCCTGCCTCTCCTACACCCGCCTTTGCCTCTCCCTCTCTCCCGTCGCCATAGCATCCGATCGACGCGCTCCAAGCGGAATGAATCATTAATACCCCAGATACGTGCCCTACCATGGAAACGGACGTTGTCACGTCAAAATGCTGGTGACCCGGCGTTGTCATGGTCACAATCCTGAGGGCCTGGGATGTATACTTTAGTGGGCTTGCAGGCATCATACATATGGTAATCTATGGCATATTATTGGCAATGCATGTATACGCATATGTGATAAATTATTAGCTTTATTGTCATTACTAGTTGTGTAGACATATATCGACCCTGGTGGCACACACCCATGTAGAATTAGAATTCGTTTATTATGTATATAAGCAGTTTTTGCTATTTATAATGGGTAGTCGATTTATAGGGGGTAGTCGATTTATAGGGGATAGTCGATTATCGGTCATCATTGGACGAACGAACTATATGTCTCACGGTTTTTGCATTGTATATGAACCGTGCAGAGTCAGAACAAGGTGAACGTTTTATTTGCCTTTGAAGAAGAAATTGCAGTGATGTATGGATAATAGTTATTATTGGTCATGTATGCTTTCTATACTAATAAAATGAAGCTGCCTGTCCCACTATGCGCTGTTTGTCCCACTATGCCGCGGCATGCAAGAGCCCATTGGCATCAGCAGCCGCCTTGAACCTATTAATTCCCAGCCGTCGCTCTTAGATGTGTCAAAGCTATCGCATGTGTCAACACAACCGCTGGGTGCTTATCACCTTATCCCGCGGCATAATATCGCTTTCGGGTGCTTATCGCGCATGGTGACCATGCCTGCGGCGGGCTACCTGGCTTGGTGCCAACAGTAATAATATTTCCCCCAACGCCTTATCGCCCGAACCGTCATCAAAACAAACAAATCCCGTACTGTCTTGCGTCCACAACTTCCCATCAGTAGCAAGCCAACGAACTCCCGGGGAAACTTGCCTATTTCAATTGATTTGATCTTTTTGATCTTTGATCCAATTTTACAGTATAGTTAAGCGGTCTACATTAGTTTTACTGGACTGATAATCGTTTATTATCATGCTTTAGCCGCAATTTGAATATTCTGTACTGGATGCACAATAATTGCACAGGTTTAAATATCCTTAACATTTATGTCCCGGTCTCAATTTATGTCAATATAATTATCGATATTATTTCTGCCCAATGTCCACCTTCTGCCTGCTACTATTTGACGTATAAAACAAAATACTGTCATACTGTTATTTCTTTCGCTTATTACTGCGAACGCGGCTAGTCACAGTACATAATGTTTAGGGTGACTACAAACATTGCGTACGTGCAACACAGAGCGTGATCTACGATTGTGATTATTGACAATCTATTTGCACAGAGGATGTACTGTTACATTACATTGTATCAGTTCTGTTGCGCGTGGGAATTGGATGTGAAACGGCGGAGGCGGTGGTGATGGTAGTTGTGGTCGTGGGGATGGTATTGGTGGTGGTGATGGTGGTCGTGGTCGTGGTCGTGGGGATGGCAATGGTGGTGGTGGTGTTGGTGGTGGTGGTGGTCGTGGGGACGGTAGTGGTGGTGGTGGTCTTGGTGGTGACGGTGGTGGGGATGGTAATGATGGCGGTGGTCGTGGGGATGGTAATGGTGGTGGTGGTGGTGGAGGCCGTGATGATGGTGCTGGTGAGGGTGGGGGTCAAATGCACGTTTTTGCAACCTAATTATCTTTTATATGAGCAGTATTGCATTCACTGTATCAGAATCCTCTCAAATGTATCATTGCGTATTCGCTAATGCGTAGTAATACAATGGGAAGAAAATGCTCAACAAAATTTAAAGACTGTACAGTCGGCCATTTTGTGTTGCGCCTGCCGCATCCAAAAATTATAATAACCCTTTATAATTCAATGTTGGGAAACATGATATAACCTTGACTTAGCTGTATAGTTTTGAAGAAAACCAGGTACAAAGGGTATATGCAAGCCCGCCCCCCCCCAACTACCCTCCCCCCACGCTACCCGCCCCTCCGCGACCGCCACCCACACCCCGCCCCTCCCCCTCCCAACTCCGCACCCACACGGTTCCATACAGTTAACGTCACGCCTAAGTTCGGATCACTGCCTGTAGGGGGCGCTGCGGGCCTTTCGTTTTTCCATTTCGGCCTCGGACCTAGATCAATGCCCGTATATAGCAGGTGGCGCCGCTCTACCGGATAATGGGCGCACTACTCTGGCCAAATAGGGCCAGACAGAGGTACGCTGATGGTGTGTGACGCAAAGTAAATACCCACCTGGCTGTCGGGGGGGCCTGGGGGCAGAATCTACTGTACACAGGTGGCACTTCAGTCAGTCATCTCCACGTGGCTGTATAATGTGCATTAGGAGTGGCTCCACATGTTCCGTACCTGGTTTTTGTTCTATCGGGACGCCATTTTTGTTGGCGGCACGAACATGAGACTGGGGATAGGGCATTAGAGGGCAGTAGGTGGTGGGGCGGGAGGTATGGGGAGATAACAAAGGCGTTTGAACTGTGCCTTCCCGCTTGAGTGCTACCGATCCTAAACGACTCATTTACGTCTTTATATTCACGGCTTTCACTAGAAATTCCGCCTGAAGTATTAACCAAACCGTCACATGTATTTCTCTGATAAACTAAAGAGAGGGTTAATTGTGATAAGCTTTCTACTAATAATAGAAAGACAAAACGATCGATAGATCGAAAGAACGAAAATTCATTTCAATACATGTATGAATGCTGGTAGCTGGCACATAGCGAGCATATTTAGAGTATTCAACAGCTCCGGGGGGTAAATATTCCAACGGCATGGATACAGGTAATAAAATGGCTTCATTTGTTCCGAACGTCGTCAAACTTATTGCTTATTCGCTAGGTGGCGCCTCTGATCTCCGTGACTTCCGGTTGTGTTTGATATGCGGCTCCGGTCTGAATCCAAGCCCCCACCGTTCGAACTCCGGAATGTCGGGGGTGCTTCAACCAATGATGTTCACCCTCCACCCCCCACCCCCCACCCACTCCAGCCTCCACCCACCTCCGGCCACAGGCGTGAATATCATCACAACATGGACCTAAATAAGGAGCACTAAATCGGCAAATTGTCTAAAAATAACCATTATGTGGCTGGCCCTGGATCTAAATGTGTCTCCGATCAAGGGCTGGAAAATAGAAGTGGACCTTGGCGTGGACAAATTAAACGTGTTTGTAAACGAGTTTTCATGTTTTACTGGTGCTATATGTGATTTAACAAAACTTTATGTCATTGGTGTCTATAACCAATGAGTAAGATAAGTTATTGATGCATTGTTGGACATATTTTCGCCTGATGTAAACCTATAATTATTTATTACCGTCAGCCATAATACATAATTCAATTCGGCTTAACTCTTAGGATTCAATGTTCACCCTTTATTGTATCGATCTATTACTCAGTGGATATATTATAATTTTACTTCATAAACGTTTCATTATTGGTAATTAATGATCACAGTTAATAGCTGAAAACCAGTTTTCTTGTAGTTTATGTCATTTTGTATCGACTTCACTGTTATGTTTGGTCGATGTATCGTCCCGGCAGGGGATTTCTTGGCCCGGTTTAGCCCTTGGGTGTACAATAGTGACCTCAACACCAGTTATTTGAATTCATTGCGAGATAATGGAGAGGTATGAATCGTGCCTTCGTCCATGTTTACTTAGCGTCAAGCTTAGAATCAACGTCAGCGTTGTTATGGTTGCATTGTGGTGAGGTAGTGCATACGAGCGTCATTATTCTCGTATATACTATTATGGAGAATATGTCCAAAACGACAACCATTAATTACCATATCAATAAATATTTCAATATACCCTTTTCTTTTCGGAGCGTAGCGGTGGCGCGTTAGTTTCGCATGAAACCTAAACGACTACGAATAAACCGAGAAATCAACAGTATCATGGCCGAATAGTTCACCGCAAACGAGAACAGATGAAAGTCCCTCAGATAGCGACTAAGGCGTCCTCTATTGGGAGACTAGACGCCCCCTGTCGGCATGACTCACACGTGACTTCGCGGCGCGCGGTGGGGCCAAAACTATTTGCAAACATTGTCTCCTTGAATAAACGTTTCAACCCTGTTAGAGCGGCCCCCCACTAGTAGAGTCATGTCTGGGGTGTTTGTCAGGCGGAGGAAAGCACAGTTTGGGACGGTAAGCCGTGAGCAATCACACTAATAAGAGTACATACAAAGGCGTCAACGCCAATTTCTTGTGTCATTGGCTATGTCATCGGCGAGGCAAAGAAGCCCGAAGGAAGTCACTTACTCACACTCACTGACATCTTTCGACTGGAACTCAGCAGCTTTTCCTAATTTCGCTGTGCTGCGCAACTTTAAATTATTATTACTAAAGAAGTGCCTTCAAGTAAACCTGTATTACGCAAGCGTTGAAAACGGACTGGAAAATTCAACTTGATATTTAAAGATGAAAATAAGGTTGTGATTGGGTATATCACGGTATTGGCAAACAACCTGGATGCGTAACGGTTCAAATACCGAAGCACAAGAAGTAATCTGGATATACGCAACATTAATTAGTATTTAAACATGTACAGCGAAGGGAAATGGATTCACCTCTTCGTGACGTCACTGCTGGTGTTTAGCGCAACTTTCGCACAAGGTAAGTTACTTTGAGCTAAAATGTAAGTTTCTTATTATGACGTTGGCTGATTGTGAGTTTGATGCCCTTTATGACGTGAAATACCTTGCAGATTGAACTATCCTTAAATTAAAGCCTGCTATCCAAAAGTTATAGCGCATTCAATCATGTCAAACTAGAGACCATGATTTTATTGTTATTATTATCATGATTATATTTGTTATTATTATAATATATTATTAAATAAGAGAAAACTCCATTATATAACACTGGTGATAACAGTTTTGTTATTTTCTATTGGTCACAACGCCCAGAGAACTAAATACATGTTGCTATGATGTAAAACCAGAAATAAAATTGCGAGTATTGTCCTGCTACCATTATTGTTTTTATGAATTCACCCTAAATGGGAACAAAGTGCCAAACACATGGTCATAGTCAATTAAATTACAAACTTCAACTTAATAAGCTCAATTAAGAAGTGAAATGTTTCAAAACGTGAATCTGAATCTGAAAATGTTGACCAAAATGGTTGTAAATTAATTTTGCAGTAAATAACAAATTAGAAACCATGACGGGCATCAATTGTCTATCTATTCGTGGGATTCCACTCTGAGCCCCTATACCCGACGTCGCCAGGGTAGGAAGTCCCAGTGTCCTTCCAGCATACGAGTCACGAATGACTTTCTTGTACAAATACAGCACTGTCCGCATTAGTGTATGAAAAATGCTGGGGGCGGGGCGGGGCGATGGTGTGAGCATATCACTTTGATATTGGTGTTCAGGAGCGGATCGGAAATGGAAGGTCGGTACCATGAAGGTAGTAATAAGAAAAATAATTTTGTCATTCATGACCCAAAGAAATGTCAACATATGTCAAATGCCAACCGAGCGAGTGGAGCCCCCTATTCACGCGGTATCTATACAATTGTGCAAGGCTCCGCCAAACTGCTTAATCTAAACTAAGTGTACAACAATTTATGAATCTTACGTAAGTATGTACACAACAATTTATGAGTGAGAAAAAAGTGCTAAAATCTAAATAACTAGTTCCATCGGTGATTATGAAAACTATGGTTGGGAGGTAGTTAGGTTGTCACGAACGCCAGACGTTTTGTGAAGTAACCAGAATTCTGTTTTTGGTGATTACTTTCATGAATTGTACGATGGATGTAAAATGCGACATGGGATGAGAGGTTGGGTTTAAACGAACTGTCATGATGAAGTAAAAGCTACAAATTTTGTAAAATGTCGTAGTTCGAAATAAGCGACCCCCGCTCCCCGCAGTTAACACAAGAGCGGATACAGAGGGGGACGGGGTGCAGGCGATCCGACGCCTCCCCCCCCCTACCCCCCTTTAAAGTAGGACGCCGTTTCTCAATGCATAATTGAGGCCATCTGAGGCGTGGACCCCCCCCCCCCCCGCTCCCTTCTTGAGGAAGAGCGCTATTTTAGGCGACGTGAACAGCTGCCCCCCCCCCGTCGCAAGTTTTTAGTTGACCCCCCCCCCCCCCCCGATCGTCAAAAAATTGGTTGATCCCCCGGTCGCAATCTTTTTCAGCGCCATCCGCCCTCTCCCCTCCTTGCGGATAGCCAGTTTGGACCCCCAGCTCCCGTTCAAATTCCAGACTCCGCCCCTGCAACATATATATTTACTTATATGGAGCACCTTATCGCTGTCTAACATATACATATGAGATATGGAGACACTAAGGCGGATGAGCGGCACATCAACAGGTTTGGACCTTTGGGAAAACACCAACATTTCAAATCCGAGTATTAATTAGAAGCGTCTCACCAATCCCATTCGACCACAATATCGTTTTTGTTTTCAGATCTCCCACCTCAACCTACTGCAGGAACTCCGGTGGGAACTCTAACCACAAGTAAGTAGACATGGCATAGGGTAAATGGCGATTTTCTAGTTAACTGATGACTGACTGTGCTGCCACCTAGTGATCTGGCCATGGAACAATAGGGCGACGAGAAGATTCAGTCTGGTGCGGGCTGGGGTCAATGCATGTGATGACTGAGGAGGCGTGAGGGTCTCTCCCCCAATCCCCCCCCCCCAACCCCCACCGTCCAAATGTTACCCACGCCGGCTCCTCCACCCCAACTGGATCATCAGATCTGGTAGCACAAAACGGAACCTTACCGCCCCCCGCACCCGTCCCCATTCACATCCACTGCATGATACGACAGAGGTTTAACAAAACATGTATTACAAAGGCAAATGGTTAAACAAGGAGAACATCTGTTTCAATACATTAATTCTAACTTTGGGAAACAACTTGTTATGGAAGCAATTTGTGTTTTATGTTCTCGGTATGCTTCGTAATGTACATACAGATATATATGTTTACTTTTAAGGCGGTTAATGTAGCTCTGGTACGGTTGCCATACATACAAATGTATTATGCCCAGTTAGTCATCCGGTGTTAAATATATACTTGTAATTATGTTATGTTTATATGTCATCAAAGACGAGTTCTCGCTATTTGGTGTCCTGTTTCTCCAATTGCGATGCATGCTTACCACCTCTGTATTTGTGAAAATAAAAACAAACTGTAAAAACTTTAATGAAATAGATACAAATAATAAATCAATGTATATGTCTCCCACCATCACTATTTATAAATATCTATTGCGTTAATCTTGTTTCATTTTTCCAACATAAATACATGTTAGTCCATTATCTCCACCTAGCATGTCAGAGCAGCGGGCCTCCCATACGGGACTTCCCTGGAACCATCCGGACACCCAACTTTCCGGATCTCTATGAGCCGGGACTCGTCTGCGTCTACGACCTCCTGGCTCCGAATCCAAACTCCAGAATCCAAATACAGTTCGAGTATTTCGATCTGGAGAACAGCACGAATTGCCAGAAGGATCAGTTCACCATTCTGGATAACGACCAATCAGGATCCATTGTCCTGGCGTAAGGCGCATCCGGATTCACAGGACTATGTTACATCAAAAGGAAAATGTCATCTCTAAATTAAATCCATATGCGTAGAGCATATTTATCACTATTATTGATATTATTATTTATTATTTTTTATTTTTTATTATTACAATATTATTATGTATTATTGTTAGTTTTTATTGTTATGTATTATTATTACGGAGTATTGTAGGTCAGATTCTTTTCCAATAAGCATTTATGTCAACAGTTATTACAATCATGCGTAATTATGTCCCTAGCTCAGCTGGTATAAGCATGCTGAGCTCAAGAATACCAGGCTGTGAGATTTCATCCACTGACAGTGGATTTCATTTCATTTTAAATCACTTTGCTGGTCTAAACACATTACCATACGACACGTCAAAAATCGATGATTTAGTTTTAATAGGATTGGGGTTCGGTTGCAGTTACTGTGGCCCGGACCGCCCGCCCTCATATGTCACACAGGGAGCGTATGTCCGCATCTTGTTCGCCACCGACACAGTCAACGAACGCTATGGCTTCTCCGTCACCTACGACACGCAAGCCGCTCCAGGTAAACCATGTATAGTGTATATAGCCAATGACGCAGATAACCAGGTGTCGTGTTCTCAACATGCATGTGCCTTGTCGGGGAGGGAGGCAAATAGAATTATTTTGTTCCTATTATTTGAGTGATAAGTTGACTGTAATATAGCACTCTGATATCAATGCCAATGCGTTTTTTCCTTATTAGTTCATGCCGCTGTATTTGTTTGCGTAACGATATATCAGTGTATCTAGCTGTTCTTTCCATTTTTGATGATATTTGTCCTCATGGGTTTCCATACTTTATCTTCCCAATAGAGACGACGCCCGTCACAGACACCACGATTCCCACCGAGACAACGGTTCCGTTCACCGGTACGACAGTCCCAGGTGAGGTGTCCGCACTGATTCAGACCCGAAAGAATTCCAGTGTTCATAACACACGATTAGCAATGAATAATGAATTAATTTGTCACCGGTCTAGAATGAAATTGGGTCTCCGAATTCCCGCAGTTAAAATAGTGCCTTTGAAATAGTTAGCTAGCGCTTAATGTCCCAGTTAGTATTACGAAAATATTAAGGGCATATTAAAACTTGTTTAATTATGGCTTGTTTTAATTATTTTCCATGGACCCAGACTTATTATTATTAGTGTACTTAATTGGTTTTTACTATCATCACTAACAGTTATATATAGTCAACGCGATACTTCCTGATATGTAATATAGGTATAATGAGAAATAATGATGATTGTCTTCTCAGTCGTGCCCCCCACTGCCACGGTAGTACCCGGACCCGTGTTCCAAGGTAAGTACATTACCACTGCGATAAAATGCCAGTACTTAACTAAACTCACGAAGCTGTATTATCGCTATTCATAGAGATATATAACATTTATGTCACTGAGGTTGATACTTCAACATTAGCTCATCGGCTAAAAGCTAGGGTAACGGAATATTGGTGTTTTATGATACTTTGGACGTACAGTTCAGCGTGTTTACTATCAACTGAGCAAGAGAGACTCACTCAAGGTATGACGTTAACCCGTTGATCAGTATGTAACTCATTGGGTATCCAATCGATAGGTCATAATTAGATCCCAGTACCATGTACCATGTCTATGAATCTCATTATTACATACATTTCATCTCATAACCCATCATCATTCATTTCATCTCATAACCCTGCATAATTCATTTCTTCTCATAACCCTGCATAATTCATTTCTTCTCATAACCCTGCGTAATAAATTTCATTACCACGTATATTTCATGTCATCAGCACGTATATTCCATTTAATTAGTACGTACATTTCATTTATTTGGCACGTACATTTCATTTCATTATCACGTAAATTTTATTTCATTATCACGTAAATTTCACTTCTGTATCACATTTCATTTGATCTCATTATCACGTTTATTTTACCTCATCTCGGGAGGAGTTTCCGTGGCCCAATTTGGTCGACGTGAACCCATAAATGGCATAAAACATAAATTCGCGATCAATAAACACACCCACAAGACCACTCACGTGTTGACTGATCCTGATCACATATTCCAGTGTGCGATCCCGGCCAGGAGATCGCATCCGGCACAGTGACGTCACCGGCCTATCCGGCGCCCTACCAGTCGGAAGTGACGTGCGGCTTCAGCATGCAGGCCCCGGGACAGGATGACGTCATCGAGCTGGTGTTTGACTTCTTTGACCTTGAGGACAGTACTGGCTGCGGCAAGGACGCGGTGATAGTCATCGACCCTCAGAACGCCGCGTCGTCACAACAACGGTGAGTGAGCACTGATCCCCATCCCATCCTCTCCACGCTTGTTCAGCCCCAGATTTTATTCCCGAGGAGGATATCCGCTGTCCAGGGACTGCCTGGAAATGGAAATCCAGAGCTGCTAGATTTGTTTTTTACTTTATGAGCCAAAACCTGTTAGTTATACGAGGCTTGTAACGTTTTAGGCGGATATATTGGCGAATGGCCTGCCATAAATGTGGTGATTACAATCATTCCGAATGCGATAATTCGGTGAATGCGACGTGATATTTTTTGGGGGAGAGTGGTTTCGTCTTGATCCAAGTTCCGTAGAATTGTGGGCCACAATCGCTGGTAGAAAAGTTAATCAATATTTAACTCCACAGGCCACAGCGGCAAAACGTGATGAACAAAATATGCCTCCAGCACTCTGCTAATGAGGCGATTTTGAACTTGATACGATATCGATGTGCCTTCCGTCATCCCTACGGCCAAGTCACAGAACCATGGCCGCTCATATTCTACATTTACATGAATAAAAGGGCCTTCTCAAGTTATCATTAAGGAGAGAAAAACAAGAATGAACAGCATATTAACATTTTTATGCTTCAAGTCGCACTAATATTGTATATATATATATATATATATATATATAAGACAATGGCTTAATCGTTGTTGTTTTCTAGGTACTGTGGCCGGAATGGTCCGACAGTCATCCGGTCGTTGGGTCGAATCCTCACCGTGGAACTGGTAACAATGACAATGGCTTAATCGTTGTTGTTTTCTAGGTACTGTGGCCGGAATGGTCCGACAGTCATCCGGTCGTTGGGTCGAATCCTCACCGTGGCACTGGTAACAGATCCTGACACTGAAGGAACCGGATTCACCGCCCACTTCACCGCCATTCCAGGTCAGCTTCCAGGACGTCTTCTGGATGATTGTGGCTGACTTACAAATTCGTCTTTCTTCTGACCTGTTTGACATAGATTATACGCTTGGTATCTTTTATGGTTTATACACAACCCTAAGCAGCATATAGACCGGACAGGAGAAAGGAAACGTTCGGTCTTTGTTTCCACGGCGATGTGTAAATTCCAGCAAGAAGCGCGTTTGTTCATGATGACACCTGACAAAATGTTGTCATGGAAACGCATGCGTTTGCAGGTTTGCACAGTTTGCAGGTAAGTCCTCAAGTCATGAAGATATGAGCTGCGAACAGGACACATTCAATAAACACATAGTAATGATCTGTTCAGATAAATCAAAACACATATCATAAACACCTAATTTCGTCGTTCCAGCTCCGTCAACGACTTCCGTTGCCTCGACAACGCCGGTGACGTCACAAACAACGCCAGGTAAACGACATGAATGACCTTGGGTCTAGGTCATATTTATCGTCTTTGCCAAATGAAGCCCTTTCCCTCAGAGATCAGCTTCCATTCAATCTGACGAGACGATTGGTCAGTGTGTTCTAGATTACGTTCAATACGAATGGTCAATAGGTGATTTCTATTAGGTTCAGTGTTACTTTGGACACATAGCTTAATTCGGCTGGCAGCTTAAAGTGAACCGCCAGCCTGGCCTCTAACGCTGCTTTACCGATTCATATAATACCCAATTGTCTATCCTCCAAATTACAGAATTGTTCGTCCTATCTCAGGCTCACAATAAATTTTTTCTCCTTACCAGTCGGCGGAAACGAAGCGTTAACACTCGCCAATTTAACTTTAAGATGTAAACTTTCGGTGCCGATCGCGATTAAATTAGGTTGGACACCCGCTTTAAATTTACATAGTCCGTCTGCGTAAGAAGATGTATCTGCAGCTTTTGTTGTGATGTTCGTATAAGAGTGTATAACAGTGTCCCCCACGCCCCCCCCCCCTCCCCGGGGGGTGAAATCAATTCATTTAATTTTCACGTAACGATACATTCTTTCAGTGGCACCTGTCACCACAAGTCCAGCAGTCCTCACAGTGATTCGAGGTAAGGACTCGAGATTCAAGATATGTCTTTCTATTCTGCCCTGTACCCGAGGCGTTCCTTCTCTTAAAACAAATTTACTCATTTAATGTTTAATGTCATATAACACTTACTGTGACGTTATTGAAGATTAGTCTCAGTCCCAGTCATTATTTCGCTGTTGTGGCAGTGAAGGCAACGCGTCAAATCCGATTTTATTTTCTATTGACGGGATTTGACTATCGGTGTTTATTTGTCAATTTAATTGTCATAATGGAAGCCTTCGCGGTCGCCTATTTTTCATTCTGAATGAGTAAGTGTGATATAATTTTAGTGCTTTCGATTACTGTCTACTATGGCTTTTTCTATGTAATGAGGTTAGTACTTTGAAATACGTATGTCCCTGCTAATATGATAATCAAACAAAATGGACTGGCGATGCATATATGATGGTGATAAGCATGGCGTACCCGTCGCATATGGGGAAAGCGACTATCTCACAGTTGGTGGGTACTCCACTACTTTACCATGTGAACTAATAGATTGGGGTTTATTAATTGACTGGTTAATGTCACCTCTTCGGCCGCACAGCCTTTTTTATTGTAATTAGCAATAGCGAAAGTGCTTTTTCACGCCCAATCCACAGGCCATCTCACCAGAGGTGAATTGTTACAATATGCGGATTTCTTAACCGACGGTGGTTCCCATAAATTCTTAACCAGATGCAAAATGCTAAAAAGGCTATTAAAAAATCCACCACGCGCAAGAATTTAAATCCTTAAGCAAATATTATTCAAGCCCATGTTATATATATATAATTATGACAATCTCAAGTTTTCGGTATTCCTCGTCGGCCCGGCAATACAACTTTTAAATATTATTAGCAAAAGCTGTGCCATCTTTGTAAAATGAGCCTCAGGTTCCAAAGTTTATAATGTCTGGCTAGATGCTAGATGGTGGTCCTTTTAACACTAAAGAATCCTATCTATATGTTGTTGTTTTTTGTATAAATTTATTTTGCGAGGTTTTCAATGGCGAATGCACATGTGAATGATCACCTCAATGCCTGGTTGGAAACCCATTGCGGACTCGCTATCTAACTCGCATATATTAGAATTCTTCGCAAATCATTCATGGTCACCGGAGGTGGCTTTAGCGTAATTAATTAATTATCTTACTTATCGTAATTAATTAATTATATTCCACAGAATGTGAAAGCGCTGGGATTATCGTACGCAACTTCCCGGTCAACATCCGGACGCCAACCTTTCCGGCACTCTACCAACCGGGCCTGGTTTGTGTCTACGACCTGCTGGCCTCGAACCCGGACTCCAGGATCCAGCTGCAGTTTGATTTCTTCGATCTGGAGGAGAGCGCAGACTGTGGCAAGGATCAGCTGCTTCTTCTGGATACTGGTGGCGGGGGCGCCGCCAGAACGACCGTGTGAGTGCCACGTGTGACGTCACTGATCCCTGGTTCGAAAGCTATTGTGGACCGGCTCTTTAACTCGTATATATATATTATTATTCCACCGAAATCATTCATTGTCACCGGCGGTTGCTTTGGCCTAATTTAGCCCTCGTATAGACAAACAGGTGTAAAACTGCAACCATTTTATTCGAGTAATACATGTTGTGTCATTAGGTCAGTGAAACATGACGTCACCAGTTATTGAAACATATGACGTCATCAGTTATAGAAAATTTATGACGCTCTCACTTAATGAAGTATATGACACTCTCAGTTGATGAAACTTATGACGTGACGCAACTTAAAGACACATATGACGTCATCAATGCCGTCCGTGTGACGTCATATGAGCGCGCTAATTCGCTTAATTGCTTACCAGTAGCTGAGGGCTATAGCTGCACCCGCACAGATATATCTCCAACTGGTACACACAGAGCCGATGTGTATCATAGATCAGGTCTTCACAAGAGTCGTATTAATGCATCTTTGCCCTTTTACCCTCACTTCCCGAACCCCATGTGCAGGTACTGCGGCTCAGAGCTACCACCCACTTACATCTCGGACGGATCCATCCTCAGAGTCGTCTTTGTCACTGACTCTGAGACGCAGAGAAACGGGTTCTCAGTGAACTTTGACGCAGGTAACGTCCAGTCTCACCCATGAATGTTATGTAATTTCCCATGTCCTGATGGCAACATCTTATATCGCCTGAATTTTATGTAACTTAACATGTTCTGATGACAAAATCTTATATCGCCTGGATTTTATGTAACTTAACATGTTCTGATGACAGAATCTTATATCGCCTGGATTGTATGTAACAACATGTTCTGATGACAGAATCTTATATCGCATGAATTGTAACTTGACATGTCCTGGTGGCTGAATATTATCCCTCATATCGTGTAACTTTCACGACCCGATGACAAAGTATTACACCTCTTGAATCTTATCTAACTTAATATAGCCTGATGACAGACACTCATTATGTTATTTATCATAACCTGATTACTCCAATATTCCCGCAAACCCAAGCGACTTGACCTTTTTTAAGGAATATCTCGCATGTTGTCTGTTTTTTTCACGTTCACAGTGGACCCCCCAACCGTGCCGACGACCCCCACCACAGCGGTAACCACTGAGGCAAACACTGAGGCTACTACAACCCCGGCTACCCCTGGTACGTCTCTGACCTAAGGGCAGGGTGGGGACGCGGGGGAAGGAGGGAGGGGGCAGATGGGGGGGGGGGGGGCAGAGGATGGGAACGGTCGGCAGATTTCCATCATAGGGCTACGAAGTAAAACGTAGTCACTCGATCGTTGTTTTGTCATCCAACCACCAGTTTTTATCTTTCAATTGTAATTTGGTTAAACAATAAGTTGTCGCTCACTAAGGTTGTCACTGAAAAATAAGTATTTCATTACATCATGCTCTCCTCACTGTTATTTGAATTTGTCGCTGAATAACTTGTCAGTTCATCCATATATAACCTTCCTAGGTTACCCCGATGCGAATCAATGACAACGACATTATACATCCATCTAATCAAACTCAATTATATCGTTGTTATTTATTCATAATGTTGATACAGTCTTATCAACGAACGCAATGCCGTTTTCAAAAGATTATCAATATTGTATGCAATTTTGTGCTCGCAAAATTATCGCAAAATGTGATCACAATTCACGTATCAGTCATAAACAAGTAGTTTAGCCAAAGTTTAGCCAACGTCCTAAAGTGGCCAACGATCATGAATAATGTAATGAATCATTAAGACGTTTTTCTTTATGTTGATATAGTGCCCACGACCACACCGGCCCCTGACAGCACCTTACCTGCAACGGCACAAACAGGTGAATACGTAATGACTGACATATAAATATATATATATTAAATAAATCATGTGACAACGCGTATATCGCGTTGTCACATATGTATATAATAAGCTACGCGACACCCCGTAGATGGCGCGTAAGTCTAATAAATGATGTGACACCCCGTAAAGGGCATCTAAGCGTAATAACCTTCTGCGACACCGCGGAAATGGCTTTAAATGGTCCGATGGCGGGAGAGCTATGGTTGACATGGATATTGTGGTTTCGCATTGGCCTTCGATGACCTTAACAGTGTAGTGTAGCAATAACATTATGCACGCCAGAAAATTTCGAACAAAAATCCGATGATTGTGATTCCCGCTTTTTATGCTGATTAATTTCTCATTCCTGTGAATTTTGAGACATAATTTTATTGATGATATCATCAGTCTCCTCAGGTAGTAGACTAAGTACATATCAAACCCTATCATTGATGATATGATGAGTTTCCTCAAGTACTAATCTAAGTTCATATCAAATATTTAAATCAACATTGACACCTGAACTGTACATAGATGTGTTAAATGTAGTTAAGTATAGATCGGCGCTGGCAAGGTTTAGGTGTCCGGCTCACAGATATGCGTCTTTGTAAATACTGCGTGAGTCGAGGTTTACATTCCATAGAAGATGAATTTCATGTTATTTGTCCATGCCCAATGTATGAAAAGTTAAGAAAATCATATATAGGTGTAACTTACCGATCAAATAACTCTTCACAACTTTTTTTGTTAAATTGATGAAATTCCACAAAAAGCAAGAAATACTGAACTTATCTATTTATTTATACAAGGCAGAGATATTGCACCAATCAAACGTAGAAATTGAACATGTATATATCCTGTTACACCGCATTAATTATGTTATAACCCTGTATGTACTATGGGCCTGATACCGGATTTACTACAAGACTAATAAAAAATAAGCAAACTATAAACCTTCTCAGTCGTAAATTCTCTTGTTTATTGCCTACATTGGATAATTCTCCATATGGTAAACGATCTGAGCAATGTTGCCCCTCGCTCTGAGAATAACATTGATCATAATGTTAGCATTTCTATATTTCAGTGCCTACTGGAACCCCAACTGGAACCTTGATCATCGGTTTGTGCTTCTGGTTATGTAACTGATGCAATTATGGTATCATGGCCTTTACCATTGTCGCGATATTAACCAAAACAGATTTAGGCGTCCTACTTCAAACTAACCAATAAACCGATAGAGGCATAGTGATCGAGCCCAAGATACTCCTTGTCGTATCCGCTTCTCATATTATAGGCGTATAATTAATATAGCATCGTTACAAGTATGTATCCGTCGCTGGGATGAAACTGCCTTGAAATAAACTGTAAATTAAAGATAAAAAAGGGATAAAGGCAAGAGATCTGGCCTCACGTTAATGTTCTGCTGTCACAGAATGCCAGCAGACAGGTCTGATTGTCCAGGACTTCCCGGGAACGATCTGGACACCCGCCTTTCCGGATCCCTATGAACCCGGACTGGTGTGCGTCTACGACATCCTGTCACAGAATACGGAGGAGAGGATCAGGATCCAGTTCGAGTATTTTGATCTGGAGAACAGCGTGGACTGCAGCAAGGATCGCCTTCTGCTCCTGGATAACAGTGGCACGGGTGCCGCCACCATCCTCACGTAAGACGGGGGGGGGGGGGAAGGGGGAAGGTTACCCCCTCTGAATCGCGAATCCCCAACAATTAGGGAGAACAATATAGAATCGCCAAGAGTAGGACATTTTAAAGCTGGGCGCGCCGCCACCATCCTCACGTAAGAGGGAAGTGGGGGGGAGGGGGAGGGTCACCCCCTCTGAATCGCGAATCCCCAATAATTTGGGAGAACAATATAGAATCGCCAAGAGTAGGACATTTTAAAGCTGGGCGCGAAAAGAAACGCCTTAATGGTGATATCACGAATATCGAGGAATTCACACACTGCTAAAATGGATCTCGGCAAATAGGAAAAAGGATAATGACCCCTTAAAATTGCCAACAGCTAATCGCGAATCTCCAAGAATTCTTTATGTGAGCTCCCGTGGATTGCGTGTTCATGGCTGATAACTGTTGCCACACCCCGCAGATTGTGTGTCAATTGCTGATAAATTGTGTGCCACCTCGTATGTTGCCGCTAAATCACGAACTGACGTGACACTGCCTATAAATGGCATGTCAATCACCAGATAACTGCCGTAAAGACAGACACCCCCAAATGTCGCGGCCCCGTGCGTTTCAAAGCTAAATATGTGTCACCCGACGAGTAAATCACCAATATATGTCACAACCTTGTACCGTCAAATAGCAGTCAATACAAGATTGGGCGTCAGTTGGTAGTACTCTACATGACTTCTCGTGTAGATGGTGTGGTCCCTTCCTCGGTACTCTAGGCCACATCCATTATTCACCAACGTCGCTGTAAGTTGGCCCTACTGCAAGTCTGAAAGACAATAAATATCACATCTATGGTTGGATCACGTGTTGGGACCTACGTTATTAATGTCTTTGTGATTGTATTGGATGTACCTATGATATACCAACGTCACAGCCGCGAGACGGTGTATTACTGTCTACGTCACCAGGTGGCGTGTTTTTGCCCTTACATCAACGTTACCGTCGCTAGATGGCGTGTGTGGTTATGACCGAACGCTGCGGCTGATTGTAGATATTAAATAACATGTAGATTCATCAAGAGCCCGGGTGGAGGGGGGGGGGGGGGGGCACTGTTATACAAATCTGGTGGAGGGTTGATGTGACGCAAAAGTGATTTTTGTGATGAAAGAGATATCCCTATAGAGCGGATATTTTAAAACTTGCGACTGGGGGCGGTGGGCCCTGAAGATATGCGTTCATAGAGCTGGTTGCCGAGAAAAAATACCCCTTCCGAGATAATTTTAGCCGTTAAATAACCCCATCGAGCGAATTTGGGCGGTGAAAAAGGGGGTGGGGGCTTTACCGAGGACCCCCACCCCCGCCGCCACAGCAATGTATTAAGTACCCCCCCCCCTCTCCCGGGGTTCAAGGGGTTCGCTAGCTTGCTTAATTGCCCTCGTGGTTACATTGGTCAAAGCTATCAGCAATAAATTCTTCTCATTTTGTGACATAAAATGCGGAACCAAGCGTGACATTATTATTAACTCAACCCGCCCACCTATTTATTGGATTGACGGATCTGGCATTTCGGTAAGGAACGGGAAGGGGTCAAACTTGGCGGACATGGCCACGGCGGAGCTCGACCCACCGATCCACGTGCCGTTAGGCTCTCAGGTGGCCAGATCACTCAATGCGAGCGCTCCAACCCACTGAGCTATCGGGCAGGCCCCTAGGGTCACACTTGGGTACCGTGAACTCGCCTAAACGGGGAGCTCCCACCTATGGCAGGATGGGGAATCTTTACCTGCCCCACCCGCCTCGGTACTAACACGAAATGTCTGTACAGTGATCTTGTCCAGTTTTGTACCTGTTTTATTTGTGTCCCCGTGGTTGCTTTGTTGCAACGCAATCTCAAGTAGGATGGGTCTGGACGGGTGGGTCCAGTGTACAGTGTCCGTTTTTCAAAATTCTCATTGTCGAATGTCGATTTTTCATCATATTCCGTGTTGCTTTTTGACTAAATTCAGTGTATTTTTTTCAAAAATCTGTGTCGCTTTGTCGCTTTTTCATATCCTCGGTGTCGGAATTTGGGAGTCAATGTCGAATGTCGATTTTCAAATATGCCTGTGTTGCGTGTCACCCTCGACCACTTCCAGACCCCCAGTAGGGGGCGCTGTACCACCAGTTAAGCTGGTTCCATTGGTAGCACCATAAATACAGTACAACCCCAAAAAGGGTTTGGGGAAGCAGGCTGAGCTGAAGATCAACAGGTCGTGGGTTCGAACCCTGGTACCTGCATCTAGGGAAAATTTCACCCAGGCCCATTTCATTGTTCCTGGGTGCTGGGACCGTTGTAACGGCAGTAACCCTTCCTGCGCGCATAAAAGCAGGCTACAGCACCATTTTCAAAATGAGACCAAACATAGAAACATAATTTGTACCTTATATGGGTCTCCATGGTAACCAACAAAGGCGGCTGCATGGGATCCAGTCTGGATCCTAATTCTGGGTCTGCCACTCAACAATTGGTTCCGTGTCTGACTTTCCAGGTTATGCGGATCCAGTCTCCCGACCAGCTACACGTCCGAAGGGTCCTACATCCGCCTGATTTTCTTGAGTGATTCAGACGTCCAGCGAAATGGATTCTCTCTCAGCTACGACGCCATCTTACCAGGTGGGTGCCCGTTGCACTGGCAGTCACTGGTTGTAATGGTAAACGTGGTCCGGTGAGCTGGCAGTCACTGGTTGTAATGGTAAACGTGGTCCGGTGAGCTGGCAGTCACTGGTTGTAATGGTAAACGTGGTCTGATGAGCTGGCAGACACTGGTTGTAATGGTAAACATGGTCTGGTGAGCTGGCAGTCACTGGTTGTAATGGAACACTTGGACCGGTGAGGTGGAAGTCACTGGTTGTAATGGTACACATGGTCCGGTGAGCTGGCAGTCACTGGTTGTAACGGTACACAAGGTCCGGTGAGCTGGCAGTCACTGGTTGTAATGGTAAACATGGCCCGGTGAGCTGGCAGTCACTGGTTTTAATGGTAAACATGGTCTGATGAGCTAGCAATCACTGGTTGTAATGGTAAACATGCTCCGGTGAGCTGGCAGTCACTGGTTGTAATGGTACACATGGTCCGGTGAGCTGGCAGTCACTGGTTGTAATGGTAAACATGGCCCGGTGAGCTGGGAGTCACTGGTTTTAATGGTAAACATGGTCTGATGAGCTGGCAATCACTGGTTGTAATGGTAAACATGGTCCGGTGAGCTGGCAGTCACTGGTTGTAATGGTAAACATGGCCCGGTGAGCTGGCAGTCACTGGTTGTAATGGTAAACATGGCCCGGTGAGCTGGCAGTCACTGGTTGTAATGGTAAACATGGTCCGGTGAGCTGGCAGTCACTGGTTGAAATGGTAAACGTGGTCCGGTGAGCTGGCAGTCACTGGTTGTAATGGTAAACATGGCCCGGTGAGCTGGCAGTCACTGGTTGTAATGGTAAACATGGTCCGGTGAGCTGGCAGTCACTGGTTGAATTGGTAAACGTGGTCCGGTGAGCTGGCAGTCACTGGTTGTAATGGTAAACGTGGCCTGATGAGCTGGCAGACACTGGTTGTAATGGTAAACATGGTCTGGTGAGCTGGCAGTCACTGGTTGTAATGGAACACTTGGACCGGTGAGCTGGCAGTCACTGATTGTAATGGTAAACATGGTCCGGTGAGCTGGCAGTCACTGGTTGTAATGGTAAACATGGTCCGGTGAGCTGGCAATCACTGGTTGTAATGGTAAACATGCTCCGGTCTGTTGGTAGTCTCTGGTTGTAATGGTAAACATGGTCTGATGAGCTGGCAGTCACTGGTTGTTAGAGAAAGATGTATTCTGTTGTTGCTATTTTGGTGCCGAATGGGTGTGATAAGAGTGTTTTTGTGCGCCGCTATTATGCTGTGGTGTTATATATTAAATGATTATAATGAACCATATAAAAAAAAACATATATGAAATAGTTTGAAAATGTATTAAGTTGCTTTGGGATTACAGTTAATAAATAGGCGCTATCTTTGCTCTATAAGGGAAATAAATCATTATTAGTGTTCTTTGCATTGGAGTTGACATTGACCGCTGCTCTGCTACATCCGCTTCCATGAAAGGTTTAACAAAGACATTAATTGCTTATCTTGAAGGGACGACAGCAATCACGGATACATCCCCAACTACGCCGGTGACGTCAGAAAGTAGTTCCGTGACACCAACCACCCAGCCAACGACGGCTGCCCCCACAACGCCATCAGTGACGTCACAAGAGTCCACGGTTCCCTCTACTACCCCATCTACTGCCGTAACAACGGTCCCAGGTAGGAAGTATTGATTGCTATATTTATAAGGACAGCCGACTGGCTCCCTTTTCTGCAACATTTTGGGGTCTCTAATCCTGTTAAGCATGGCATTGTAGGTATTAGACTTTTAATAAACCGGAGATTATTGTTGTTTCTTTTGATTTTACTCTCTGCGAAGACTGAACCCTTTGATCCGTTTCTCTTCTAGTCACGGGCGGCCAAGGAACTGTCATAAAAAGTGAGTGAAATGTATAAGTACTCGTTGTTGCGCCAGACTTCGTTTCCATCTGTTCACATTGCAACATTTCACAATGTTGTAGGCCATGTATTGAACACATGCGCATCAAATATATATATATATATATAATATTATACAGAGGGAGAGAGAGATATATATTCCTCTGACTTTGAGTTGAAATGTAAGCATTTGTAGAACAAATGCATATACTGCTTGAATGAATACACTGGATAATCATGACATCACTGTCAAAAGTTATCCCGTTCCTGAAGGAATTCATATTAATTAATCATTGGCGTTCCATACCTCTGCTATCAGGCTGCGACAACAGTGGCGTCGTAATCAGGGATTTCCCTGGCGTAGTCCAGCCGCCGAACTTCCCGGATCCCTACCAAGCCGGACTCGTCTGCGTCTACGACCTTCTGGCTCCCAATACAGACTCCAGAATTCAGCTACAGTTTTCCTTCTTTGACCTTGAAGACAGCGCGGATTGCACCAAGGACCAGTTCGTGATTTTGGATAACGCGGGACAGGGAGAAGCGGTCGTGCTCAGGTGACTATGACGTCATTCGGTGGGGGGACACCACGTGGTCCAGTGGGTAGTACGTGCCGCTATATCTTCGAATGTGCTTTACGAGGCCAGCCCAAGCGGCTGTGTAAACGACTATCTTTGTGCGGAATAAAGATCCTAAGTGTGTCTTCACGAAGAGTAGCAAATGGCTCATGATAGTAAGAATACGAAAAGTTCAAATGAATGAGAGAAGTTAATGCAAGAGTAACAATTATATGATGCGTCACGGCGATGTAACCCTACTTGTGATTGGCTCCCTGTGTAGGTACTGTGGTGGGGACGAGCCGCCCCCCTACCTGTCTGAAGGCAGCTTCCTGCGTGTCGTCTTCATCACCGATACTGAGAACCAGGCAAACGGCTTCTCACTTAACTACGACTTTGTCCCTACCCGTGAGTAATGGGGACTACTTATATAGTTATATATACATTTGTTAATTGTTCTGATTTCAGATATCACTGTCCCACATAAGTCGTTGCTGTCACATTTCAATATGCTCTAATATCGCTCATATGTCAACATTTATCGCTTTGATGATCCGAATTTTAGACCGGTTCTCGAACAATGAAAAGCCGAAAACCACTGCATGTATACCTAATATATATGGTTCTGTCCTGTAGTGGTTCCACTGTACATATATTATGAAGCTTTTTTGTTACATCTTCAGGTGAACTGTTAACAACTCGAGCATTGGGATATCGTATGCTATAGTATAAATTTAGCTCTTTACATTATAATATTTGTATCACAATTATCGACCTCGATAGCATCGTCCACCACGGATTCAACAACCCCGTCAACCACTGAGTCAACAACGCCGTCAACAACGCCGTCAACAACGTCCGCCCCTCCCGCCACCGTCACGACGACCTCAGGTCTGTGTCAACACGATATGGTGACGTCGTACATCAAGCGGTGCGCATGCGCAATGAGGGGATTACCTTAACTGAAACGTATTAATATGCAATAGCTATGCGGTCGTTAGAGCGTGTTCGTGAACGCTTTAGGAAACCGACACGCGAAAGTTCCATCATTTATGTAACGATGATGCTCACTGGCTCCCTTGGTAAGCAGGCTGAGTAACGCGTCAATCGGTCGTGGTTTTGCGCCCTGGTATCCGCATTAGGAGCATGTTTCATCCACCTTCGTTTTTACGAAACTTTTTTTGCCCAGTTTAGCCCCAATATGCACGCAAATGGCGTAAATAAAGCATCAATTTCACTTATCAAATAGTGCGATGCGGTATTCAGGCGTCGTGGTGGTGGACGTCGTCATAATGCACCCCCCCCCCCCCAGCCCCCACAAAGGGGTATTTCAGAATGCCAGTTTTATGTTCTCACCAAGCGTTTCGTTTGTTTCCTTCACAGGCACGCCTGCCTCGACAGTCGGGCCACAAGGCACTGTTTTCGACAGTAAGTGTACCATTGTTTTTCATCTATTACTTGCAGGCAGGACATAAATGCACACCTCGAATAAAATACTTGTGGTGAACGTCATCCGTGTCATTATATTATATTAAGGACGAAGTTTACCATAAGTAAACAAATAAAGAATCATTTCTGAAAGTGGCAGAAAATCCATTCGCCTTCTCGCATTTACCTGTTTATGTTGCGGACCAGCGTATTCATGAATACTTGGAACTAATACAAATATTTGGAATTGTGGTAAAAATACTTGAAACTGTGATATAAATATTTGGAACTGCGATAGAAATACTTTTAATTGTGATTTCCAACACTATTTTAATTGTGATTACCAATACTTTTTTAGTTGTGATTACCAATACTTTTTTAATTGTGATTACCAATACTATTTGGACTGTGATGTCAATACCTAAAATTTAGAACTCTAAGATAAATACTTTAAAAAGAAAGTATATATTTTTGTTATATCTCAGTTCACCAAGAACACATACAGTAAATACATACGAGTTTCAAATCGGGAAATCACGGTACGACACTGCGGGTTACAAGTGTAGTAAGCTAGTGACCAGTACGAACAAGAAAAATAAAGAGCAAAAACATTTCGGAATTTTAACCAAGTTGAAATTTAGTTTATTATGCTCTTTAAACACCGCCACTTTTGCCAGAACATCTGGACTTTCTTATCCTGCTTGGTAATATAATTATTATATGCGGCGCTTTTTTTCTAATAAATACATATTTTTTAACTGCCTTAAAGCGGCTTTGACATTCAGCGACTCCCTTTTGCACTTAGCGGTACAATTATACCGTTTAACAATGATAAAAATGTGGTTAACTAGGTGTTGGGAGGCGGCCCCCCCCCCCCCCACAGCGAGTAGAGCAACAGTCTTGATGAGGAATGGGGTTAAATCGACGTATGGCCCAAGGTTGTCTATAATGTGTTTTTTCCAAAGACACTGAACATTCTTACAATCCCAAAATAAGTGTTCTATTGTTTTTATTTCTGCCTCACAAAAATGACACGTATTGCTCTCAACCATGCCCCACTTTCATAAACATTTGTTGGTGGGGATTATCCTCTGTAACAGCTTATATTGAAAACTTCTACTTTTCGTCTCCACAGTAGCCTTGAGAGGGCGGAGGAAAATATTTTCCCACTCTTCAGGTGTATATTCTACATCTATATTTGAAAGCTAACTTTCTATTCGTTTATTACCGGGAGTTGTTTTCTTAATCAGTGTCTAGCAAAAAAAATTACACCCCCTATTGCTTAGCAATATATCTGACAAGGAGTTGTTACATCTGTCAACTGGTGATGGATACGGAGACGGTGATTTCCCAAAGCGTTTGTGAAGTACATTCCTAGTAAGGCTTGAATAATCCATAAAATTTATACACACACGATGGATGGCAAGAAATTGTCTATATTTCCACGCATTACCGTGTTCATCCAGCAAGTTCATCACAAGGACACAATTATTGGTAACAAACGTATCTTTAATTGACATTAAATTAAAAAGTATTAGTATTAAAAAAGCATTAAGTATTAAAAGTATATTGCATTTCAAACCCCTCCTCGTATAGGCTAATGCGGTATTTTTTCCATGCCAATATTATTTCTTTCCAGAAATTGTGTTATTTTGCGAAAAATCTCTATAGCTGTCTGTATCTAGTTTCCACAGAAGTGACGCATGTTTTTCACATAGAAATACCTTAGCGACGACTTGCCGATTCCCCTCCATCGTCTCTAACCGTCTTATCCAGGTCAGCCTTAATGCATATTTTAATGTGTGTAAATGTGGCAATCTAATCTCATCGTCGCAGTAGTCTTGTGCGAGTTGGTTCAGAGCTATTTTAGGGCGTTTTCCGTCCCACATGAAATCGTTTATTATACTCTGTAAACAATCTAGGATTTACTTTTCTTTCGGTACAACTAAAAAAAATGAATTAATTTTGGTATGACCATGGTTTTAACCACGACGACTTCGCCCATTAATGATAAATTTCTGCATTTTTTTTTTAATTTCGTACCTACGAGTTTGGCATTCAAATTAATTTCTAGTATATTATCTAAATTAATATCAAATGCAATGCCTAATAATTTAAATTACGTGACCCAGTTGATCGGGTAGTCTGCACAACATCTATCTATTGAATTAGTTTCGGACCCTAACCAGACCGCTTGTGTTTTTTCCATAGTATTTTTCAGCCCAGAACATAGTCACTAAAGGTTAAATGTTTTGAGGGCCGCTTCTAATGACTTTTCGTCTTCTCTAAGAAACACAAAAGTGGCGTCGTCATAATGTCCAATACTTATTATTGTAACAATGCTGCTACATCTTCAATTAATATCCCAGTAATATTCTTATTATTTCGCAATGCGCTTGCTAGCGGCTCAACTGCTAAGATGAATATAGAGGATGATAGGGGATCCCCTTGCCTGCATCCTCGACCAAGCTTAATAACAAGAGAAGTTACCGTTATTAATAACACAGCTTTCAGCGTTGTTGTACAGAAGCAGAACCATATCAATAAGTTGTTTTCCAAAATAACGGGCTTCTTAAGTTTTTTTTAATGTATGTCCAATCTATGGTGTCAAATACTTACATATATCTATATACACATATTTGGAATTCGCTTCATGTTATTCTTACAGCTTGTGCGATCAGCGGGGTTTTGCTTCAGAGCTACCCTGGAACCATTCGGCCACCCAGTTTCCCGCAACCTTATCAACCCGAGTTGGTCTGTGTGTACGACATCCTGGCTCCCAACACCGAATCCCGAATCCAGCTTGTCTTTGATTACTTTGACCTGGAGGATAGCGCCGAGTGCCAGAAGGATCGATTCCTAATTCTCGACAGCGCCGGTGGTGGCGACACCAACGTACTGACGTAAGGACGGAACGTATGCGCCCTACATACGTCAGCTATAAACCTGTCATGTTAGGATAATCTAACATAACTGTGTGCCATTTGATGTTGATCAGGTCTTGGTTAAAATTTTGTACTTGGTTTATGAAATTTGCACCTGTATTGCCTGGTTTATTATTAGCTCATCACTCACTTTCTTGGTGGGGTAGCCAACCGATGTTGTTTCGAAAATTAAGTGTTTTGTACAAATGGCCGCCGACCCAAGCGCACACAAAATACAGTGAAAGTAATTTACATTTTTACCCACCAAGTAAAGTATATAGCCAGTTGAACTGACAAGTCACCGGTATTTATATTTTGTAAACTTAGGGGCAAATATGTTGATGAAAAAGGGGATAACTTGGCTATGATTGTGTATTTCATCTTCGCAATGATTCATATCGCAGAAGGCATTGCTTTCATTGAACATATCATCATATCGAGTTGTTTTCATCTTTGGAGACTGAACGAAATCGAAATCCAAAGCAATAATGTAACTTCTCACACCAATGAACAATAAATAACCCCAAGGTTCTATCACCTTAAATTATGACACAGACTAATGCTATTGCAAGTCTGAATAGAAGTAAACTGTTTACGCGAGGAAGAATGCCTGATTATATAACAAAACATGTTGTTGATTGAGGCGTAAACACCATCGCCTTTTGCTAAAATATCAGGGAAGGTCTTACTTGTGTCTATAATGTTTATTAATATATCATTTCTTTGCCCAGTTTCTGTGGAAGTACGCGTCCCCAGCCCTACGTCTCGGCCGGACCCGTCCTCAAGCTTGTCTTCTTGACAGACGTCGACACAGAGGCCTCAGGATTCTCGGTCAACTTTGACATCATCGCCTCAGGTAAGTCTCGTATTATTATACATCGAACAATCACCCGGCGTAACTAATGATGCCACGGTCTACTGTTGTGTACTCATACAAGCGTAACTGCATGGCCAACAGAATAAACCCCCCAGAAATGTGCGTTCGCGAAGCATTTGGATGATCCTTTTGTTACAAGTCTTTATTGACCCACAGCGGTTTTGTTTAACGGCGCTGTTAAATAAATACTAATTTTTGTGTTTAGTTACGACGACTACACCCGGCGTTACCGTGACAACCAACCCCAATGATACACCAACTACAGGTAATGTTCAAGTGGGTTAGGGTAATTCTCTACTTCTCCAAATGTCACTAATAACCTTGTCGACATCGTATAGCAAGAAAACACTTTTAGTGTCGCCCCCTTGCGTTCACTCGAGATAACATACAGATGTGAAGATTACTACATTGATAAATGTTTAGCACGCGTGTATATATCTATGTATGTTTTCGACATTTAGTATCAAATAAATACTTCGATACATACGGGATAATCATGCCCCTCGTGATGTTTATTGCAGTTTTGCCTCCGTTGGAAACAGCAGTACCTGGACCAGTTTACGACGGTCGGTTCATTATTTGGCATCTGCGATTTACGATGTTCACCTAAAATGCAACATGCAACAAATCATATTATCATAAACATCGGCCCTTCCTAGCCTGAAGCTAAAAATACGATAATTTTACATTTTTAATCCCCGCCTTAACCACAGATAAAAACAGAAAGATAATTGATGTACTTGAAATCTGAAATAACCTTTAATTGTACCCACTTGCGGCATTCAGTGTGTGACGGCGTTCGTCAAATCTCGTCCGGTACCGTGAGATCCACGCTATACCCGGATCGCTACCCAGCGGGGGTCACGTGTGCCTTCAGCATTCAGGCTCCAGGACCCAATGACGTCATAGAAGTCGTGTTCGACTTCTTCCGCCTGGAGGACAGTCCGGATTGCAGGAAAGATTCACTGATCATCATAGATCCGGCGAACTCAGCCACACCCCAGAGATAGTACGTCTCGTTCTGGATCTTTCAGATATAAGAGGCCGGCCGGGTAGCTCAGTGGATTAGAGCGATCGCATTGAGTGCTCTGGCCACCTGAAAGCCTAACGGCACGTGGATCGGTGGTTTGAGCCCCGCTGTGGCCATGTCTCTTTGGTCGCAGGATAAAGATCTCTTCTTCGCAAAGAGTAGGGGGTTACCCCCGGGACATGGCTCCACTCTCCCTTCTTTCTCCCATTGATGTGATATGACTAAAAGTGTTAAAGCGTCCTGAATATACAATCAACTTGGATCTCGTTATGACATTGATTCCTGATGTATGGTGTAAAAGATTAGGGGTTTTAGCAGGACGATTCAGCCTCTGAAGGCATATCGCGAAAATGGGTACTGGTAGGCTAGCGTCTACTCTTTGCGAAGAAAGACATGGGATCTTTATCCTACATGCTCATGGGTATTTGCATAAGTGGGCGCTGGCCTCTTGGGTTGAACTAGCAGAGCGCACTCGACAATAGCCGAACGCGTTGACCACAGGGTGAACCCAGGTGAAAAATTCCCATGGCCATAATATGTTCTAAACGCTAGTTGTAACAACTAGCGCAGTAGCTTGACCGATTATCATTTATGATTTCGATTTGAGAAAGATCTTGCCGCGTCGTATCCGAAGACTTTGGTTGTTCGTCATAATTTAAGATGGCGCCCAAATTGGCTTCGGGGTTTATTAACTGAAAGATGTTTTTTTGTAATAGTTTATTGCGTACTTTGACATAAGACAATAACAAGAGTCCTTATTTATTTACTACGAAAGTTCATCTGTTAATATGGCTGTCACTTGAGACCAAACACACCTGGTCAGCTATTAGTATTACCATCTTTATCCAACACGTGCCGAAGCCCATCTCTGGCGACTTTGAACCGGGCACATCGGCATAATAATGTAAAATGATGCACTCACCAGTAACCTTAACCGTTTGGCGCCAACAGTTGCGGTGATCGTCTGCCCCCGACATTCCGCTCTCTCGGGGCGGCCTTGACCTTGGCCCTGGTCACGGACGCGGACACACAGGACCTCGGGTTTTCCGCACATTTTACAGCGATTCCCGGTAAGAGCCAAGATGCTGTTCATTCAATTATGGGTGCGCTGGTCTGATACTAAAACACGGTATAAATCATATAGATAAACATGTCACATTTTTTTACTTACTCACTTACTCTCCTCAATAACGGACAATACTGCATGGATCCAAATTTGGCGATATTGATTTAGTGAACTTTTTGTTTATCAGTTGTGTATTTTATGTTTATAGCTTCAACGACAGTTGCCACGACAACGACCTCCGCGACTTCCGCCCTAACGACCACCTCTACCATTACCGCTACAAGGACTACAACGCAACAAAGTGAGCATTCCGGAATCGCACATAAAAATGGGATGGACAAAAATATGTTAACAGATAAATTGATGTGTTTTACGTTACAAGAGCGTTTAACATTTTAACGTCATACCTAGACCACCGCCGTTGAGTGGCCATGCGGTGTGCAGTTGCGCCACCGATAATTCCTGTTGCCGCTCGTCAAGGGCGAGGAAGGGGGAGGGGAGTAACCTCTCTGAATCGCGAATCCCCAAGAATTAGGGAGAGCAATATATAATCTCCAAGAGGAGAACTGTTCAAGGCCGAGCGCGAAAAATAAATAATTGAAAGTGATATCGCGAATGTCGGGGAACTCATAGACTGCTATAACGGATCGCGGTAAATAATAGGCAAGGGGTCTTCGCGTTGAACCAGAAATTGCACGGATAACGGTCTCAAAATTGCCAACAACGAATCTCCAAGAAGTCCTGAATGCCAATCGCGGAGATCGGAAAAGGTATTCCCTTCCCTCCCCGTAAACGGTCAGGAGTCAAATCAGTATGTACAAGATTGAGCCAAATGAACCAATTGAAACAATTTTCGATCTGCGAATTTGAGGGGGGTTTTAAGAGAAGGTAATAATTCCTTTTAACAGTCTCTCATGGTGCCTCCCTGGTATATTGTCTAGCGCACTGGGTCGCAGATCATTTGGTCTTGGGCTCAAGTCCTCGCCTGGGACCTCCCTAGAGTAGTGGTTAGCACACTAGACCGCAGATCGATAGGTCCTGGGTAGTGGTTTGCGCAGCAGGCGGATCAAAAGGTCCTGCCTAGGCACCAAATCTGAGGCATGTTTCTACCCACTCTTTGCTTTCGACCCACTCCGCCAGAGCTAAATTACGTCTCTGTTGTCGCCTACTGCCTGCATTCGCACACTCGCTCGCACATTGATAGGACAAATGTGTAGCCCATTTAAACAGATTAGTTCCAGTGACCCAGGCTAAGCCTAATAACACACGCTTTCACGTGATGAAAAAACCCAGTTTACTCTCATTTATAACGTTGCATAACGTTGCATTGATATTATTGCAACAAATTACAGCTGATTTGACCGTTTTTCAAGAATCTTGAAATTTGCCCATGACCGACAGCAGCGGTAACAGCGGAGATTGCGTAGGCCACCTAGCGAATGGGAGCTTGGTTTCATCCCAGGAGGTTCCTTGGCTCAGTCTAGCCATTGTGTCCACCAAAGCGGCCTATTCACACGCAAACAATTCACTTTATTTCATCTCAACTATCTCCGGTCTTTCAGCATGCGGAGGCGTGTTAACGGCTACACAAGGTCTGATTACCAGCCCTGGCTTTCCCAACGACTACCGGTCAGTGACAGAATGCACATGGGTGCTCTCGCTGCCCCAGGGCTACAACATGCAGCTCAACTTCCAGGTCTTCGACGTGGCCTGTCCCGGGGACAATGTCATCGTGTCTACGGGGCTCAATATCGTACTCGACAGGTAGGGAAAGAAAACTTCCTTATTGGTCATATATGGTAATTACTAGAATTAACGACGAATCAGAGCCACAACATAGTCAACGTATTGGCAAATATATTGTTCTAGAAATGGTAGATGACAAAATGAACATTGAATCAAAGCATAAAAACTAATTCAAACGAATCACTAACATTGTGGCCAATATATATAAATTCATTATAACCAAAGAAATTACTTGTACGTAAATGCACCTTTTTATGCTTGGTGCACGCACCGTTTTGTTGGGCCAAGTTGTACATTGTATATGACATATAGCTTGTTCAATGAAAATTTGCCGCTTACCACGCACAGTAGGAAGTATCAATATCATGCCACCAAATTAGAGGCTTTCCATCAAAATGACATAAGGTAGTTTTTCAAGTTTTTTGAAAATGCGAGCATTTCTTCACGGACAGAACGTGCGGAAACACCGTGCCGCCTGCTGTCATTTACACCAGAAGTGAACGCCAGGTGTCCCTCACGTTCTCCTCTGACGCCCAGAACGAGGCTGGCGGGTTCGCGATGTCCTACGTCATTTGTAAGTACCCTCCCCCACGTCAGTTGAGAGTCTCCCCGAGGATTGGTCTTCAACGCCCGATTCGACCATCTAAAACATATTTTAGCCCTAGCCAGAGGGCACGTGTTGGATATATGTTATCCTCTGTCACGGGAAAGTAGCACAGACGCCGCGGATCGGCTGATTTACTTGAACCGATCTCGCATGACAATAGATTTAATGTGTAACATTTTGTTTTGTTAACATTTAAGTTTCATTGGACATTGTCTATACGAAATTGGGTTAAGAGGGCTGCGCGCATTACCAATCGTCCTGTAAGAGTAATTATCTGAATGAATCCATGAATTGCCGTGAACTTAGCCAGTCAAAGGGCTACGGATTGTTTGGACTCACCTGGCCACGATGAACTGTCATACGAGTTTACGCTGTGGGACATGATAGTAAAGCTGCGAATACGTTGCCATTTCAAAGACCAACTCCGTGAAACAGCTAAACATCATATCCCAGATTAACTTAATTTTGTTTCATCAAATTGATCAAGTACATGATGACATAAACATCGCGGGGGATCCATTACTAAAAATGGAATAATGTGCAGAATCAAGAGTTTTCCGTTTTTAGACACCGATGCGGAGACGACTGTGGCGCCATGCGGTGGCACCTACACCGATGCCTCAGGTACATTCTCCAGTCCAGGCTATCCCGGAAACTACGGAAACAATCTCAACTGCCGCTGGCATCTCGAAGCTCCGCCAGGTAGCGCAATCGAGCTGCAGTTCCTCGGCCTTGACCTTCAGACCGATCCCGGATGCACGAGTGATTTCGTCATTATTTTGAACGAAAGTGGAACGCTGGGCGTGTGAGTGATATTTGTTTATATACGTTTGATTCTCGTCTTATTTAAAATTGTTGGGCCTGCGTTATTTTTAATATATACATATCATTTAGACACTTGTACAAATGTACAGATTAGCATTGACTTCATTCGGTTGTCGATCAATCAACTAAGATTGATGAGCTGGGCATGATTAATACTTCAATAGCCTAATGATAATTAGATAGTTATGAACGACTGGTCAATTCCCTCACCACGAATTGGCCGAGCCATACAATAAACTGACACATCATTTATATGGAGCGCAGTAATTAATCTATTGTTTTATACTTCAAAGACAGTATTATAGCTTGCAACACATAAACTACCAACTAGTAAATGTGTGAATAATGGATGTAAACTGATTGGCGAACATTGGTTAATAATGTATATATATTACATAATAAATCAACCCTGATGTTTGCATATGTTCACATATCCTGTGACGTAATTATGTGTGTTGGTTCAGTGTAACACTGTCTGTCGCCTGTGTACACACAGGTATTGTGAGGAGATTCCCCCGGTGATAGTTCCGGACGGACAACAGTTGGACGTGTATCTCTACACGGACGATGCACTCACGGCGTCGGGATTCCAGGCGCGGTACAAAATAGTCCCGGTGGGAGGTATGAGATCATGTTTTGTACTCCACGACCAAAGTTCACCGTGTTCGCTCAGTGCGATCCAAAACGAGATTCAACACATATCTTTCATGACGTTTGCATTTAAGGCCACCGTTAACTTAACGCTCGTTTTTGAGAGTTTCTCTATTATTACATGTATGTTGAAGTAACCCGCACTTTTTCAAACTTTCGACATTTCATTTATGGCCCCAAAGCAAAGCGAATTGAAGTTATATATGATATGCACCGTGAAATCAGGGCCAACACATTATATGTCCTGTCAAAATTGTTTCAGAAGGTCTTTTCGTGTCCATATTCATACAACCCTACGTGAAAAGAGGCTATACATTTCCTCTCACAGTCTACCAAATATTTTGACTCTCTTTTGCCTAGTATGCGGTGGGACGCACATCGGGCCCAGTGGCGAGATCTCGTCCCCAGGGTACCCACGAGACTACCCTATGGGGTCGGACTGTCTGTGGACCATCAACGTAGCTGAGGGTGAAGGGATCAGGCTCCAGTTTGAGACGTTCGACGTGGAGATTGGCTCCGTGAACTGTCTCTTTGACTACTTGCTGGTGTCGACGGGAGACTCGACGCAACCCCAATACAAGTAATATATCTCGTCACAGCAATACTACATAATTCCCTTAGAAATTTCCCAGTATTATGATATGAGTATTATTTAGGTGTTATTCGAATATCAGTATTATTTAGGTATTATTCGAATATCAGAATGATTTTAGGATTAATCGAATGTCACTATTATTTAAGTACTACTCTAATATCCATATTGTTTAGATATTATTTGAATATCAGTATTAGTTCAGTATTATGCAAATATAAGTATTATTTAAGTATTATTTGTGCATTATTATAATATAGAATAATATTCGAGTAGTATTACTCTGCAAAAAAGTAGCACTGCTATTTGAGTATAATTTAAACAAACTGTTCGATCTAGTACATTAACACATGCATATTCAGAAGAGTCTTATTCGATGCACTGCATTAGCTGTATTCGAATATTATTACAGAATTATACTATAATGGTATCGCGCACCATTAGAATAGTTTTGAAGTATTATCTATGCACCTTCTTCGTAGTAATGCTGAAGTCAGATAGTGTGACACCGTTCAGTGTGTCAAAATTTTCAGTGTTCTCCATTCAAATGATCGCAATTGCATTACTATCCAGATCGGAAGTTGCAAATTATTATGTTGAACCAATGTTCCAAAGTAGCAAAAGGCTAATTGCTACAGTTTGGGATGTTCTTTGGGATACAGGAAAGCTTAATTTTATAATACATGGGTATATTCCATGTACACTTAGCCCTCGAGGGCTTTCTACCAATGTTATGCATGACGTAAGCCGACGTTTAGACGTAGATGGTGACCACTGTTATTGCTTACGTCACAGGTTATGCGGAGACGCCCGCCCTGACGTCATTCAGACTACCACAAATACGATGACGTTGCAGTTTGTGTCCGACAACCAGCCATCTACAGGATTCCGTGGCTTCAAGGCATCATACGAGGGCGTTGACATCACGACAGGTGACGTCATGCATCTCATTATCACAATAATTATACCCCGGTCACTTGGTATCATTCGTCTACGTTTCGGCATCAGCCGTTATCATGAGGTATCTATGCCTTTAACGCATACATGTATCAGGTTACTACCGTTACATAACAATAACAGTTATAATTATTATTGTAAAGGGGCCATCTGCGTTAGAACTGCTACTGTACAGTGGGTGATTTTGAGTCTCAAATAAATATTGTGCAAAAATTCCATTTTCAAAGTGAAGAGGATTAGACAGGGAGTGACGGTTTCTCTCTATCTTGACCCCTCCCATTGTCGCGGTATAACATACAGAGGATAAACCATCCTAGCTTAAGACGACCACTAATTATAATTATCGTGACGTAACATCCGCCATGTTGTCGTTGCCATGGCAGCCGAGTGCGGCGGGTTGCACGTTGGCACTTCCGGTGAGATTACGTCCCCTGGATACGGCGTCGCGGACAGCTACGGCGTAAACCTCAACTGCACCTGGGTGATCCAGACAAACCCAGGGACGGCAGTCCGAGTCCGCTTCATCAACCTGGATACCGAGTCCCAGACCCCCAACTGTCGCTATGACTACGTCCTTGGCATCAACACGGATGGCTCCCTGATGGGCAGGTAAACTGGTCTCCTGTCTCATTGCGGCGCCCTTTATGCGTTTGAGTATCGTGGGAATTTAGTAGTATATATCTTCAGAGCATGTTTGCCTATGTTACTCAAGAGAAGATGATCAGGTGTTTGTTTCGCCACTGAATCCCGTAGTAAAAAGATGATCAGCGGTGCGATTTGGCAAAGAAAATACCCATGCGCCAAGATACAAATTCTGCCAGCTATCTATGACCGACTGAAGCACTCAGCTGCGCATTGTACCATGAAGTATGCGGCATTCGGAACTGCTATGATATATACCGTTCCACACTCTGAGCTAAGCCCCTGTTTCGTTAATCGTGAGTAGGAAATGGACAATCCTACCTGATGGTTGGTAAATGTGAGAAATAATCATCTATGAAACTGACAAGAAAGTGACATCTGCGCCTGCTTTTTATGTGGGACTTGTTTATCGGACATAAACACACGTGGAAGACCTTTTTTCGCCACATGATTGGATAAAAGCAATAATGACGTCAATGAATGATTGGCAGCTTGGAACAATGTATTGCCATGAATGGATGTGAATATTCCCTATTGCTTACTTATAACGAATTACTGTAAGGGCATGTAATAGTGCAATATCGTGCCTCTTAGTTGGCTAACTGGCTCAGGTGGTGCAGATCGACAGGTCGTGAGCACTGACCTTGACATCTACATTTGGGAGAATGTTTCATGCAACCCAATTTATGATGCATTTTTTGGTTAAATATATGGTTCCTCACTTAATCGTCTTGTCGTTTTCTAAGGTACTGTGCAGACAACTGGCCCAGCCAGATAGTTTCCATGGGCAACGAGTTGAGACTGCAGTTCATCACAGACTATCTTAATGGCGGCCTCGGGTTTCGGTTAACGTGGGACACCACCATTCCACCACGTAAGTACAAGCACTTGCAGAAACGCTTGATCTCCCGGTTGCTTTTGCTATCAAATCTCGCCCCAATATATATCATTATATTCCCGAATATATATTGAAAATATAATGTAAGTAAATCAGATATACAGGTCTTACTGTCGATGAAATGTCTCCGAGATATATGCTAACCCAAATCATCATAAGCTGATGAGTTATTACATGGAAATGGCTAATAAACTGTAGCTTACAGTGTAATTTAACAGTATTGGAGATGCTCACACAGACCATTCACCCTTCATCGCCATCAATGCACAATTGTCAACATGTGTTTATTGTATTGCAGCAACGACAATCCCGCCTGCTACAACCACAACGACTACTATTCCGACGTCGACAAGTAAGAATCAATGTTATCTATGTGATAAAATGTATGGTCAGACGCCATTAATTGCGTGATTACAGTTCATGCCTGTACTGCAAGGGGTCTCTCCCATATTGCATAAAAATACAATTAAACTGTTATATATTATCGATAAGCCATGTATAGAATAGCGAAACGTGTGCTACCAAATATTTGATCTACAAAATTGTAACTCAGTCGTGATCGGCTAATAATAGACCTTCATTGGGCAAAGAAAATCCTGATCGATTGGTTACACAGGGTTAACATTCTCTAAACCGACAGGTACACTTTTATATATTCCATTGCCACAACACATTTTCTTCTTTTGTCTTAATTGGTTCATCCTTCATGTGTATTGGAGCCCACAAAACGGATTCATATAGTAAGCGGTAGGCGTGTGTCATACGTGAAGCAATAGCTCGTCTAACATACACAAAATGGCGCCCATCCAGTGTGATATATCATTGCTGTCGGACTAACTGTCAACGACGTTGAACGACGACTAAAATTTCGACGATATCGTAATTTGTAAACCAGAATTCATGGGTACAGCCTGTTTCTGGTGAAAACGTTAATTGCTCAATTACGCCGGCGGACTCAGAGTGACCTCATATCCTTTAAACCACCGTTCCGTTGTCACAGTGATACGTAGCGCTTTGTAGGCCCCGGAAGCTCAGCCATCGGAGTGCCCTAGAACCGCCGTGGCATCTTAACAAGGTGTGCAGTTGCAGGCCCCAGGAGGCCGGCCGCATGAGTACCCCAGAGCCGCCAGTGCGTGCTAAAAAGCGTTTTTTTTTATTCCTGCACATACACGTCGCATTAACAGGCTGCGGCGGCTCTACGGTAGTCTATGTCTGGCGGTTTAAAGGCCAGACATCTTTTCCCATGTCACCACTGGTTCCAAATCCCGAACGCGAACCATCATAAGTCGAAAACCTTGTCAAACCAAAAACCTACATCGCTTCTGTCTCAGGCACATTCAGTCTATAATATATCTATATTATACCGTATTCTGAACGAGACACATCACGCAATATAATTCTCATGTAGCATATTCTACTCATGCAAGACAATTTTAGTCAGTATGTTTTTGTTTTAAATGAGTATAATCGAGGAGACATTTTTTCCAGCTACAACCGCCCGTGTAACAACATCTAGTGCGACTACTACCATGACATGTAAGCTAGTTATCAATAATGGTGGTGCTCGTCCCATACTGTCATGGGTTGTGAGGCCTTTCCACTGCAACTCCAGGGGTGCCAACCTTAGGCCAATCTGATTCTGTTCCATATGTGCCATTCTCATATATACACTGTTCAGGACACAATGTAATTAATGTTGGTTTCTGTCACATCCTTATCTGTCGAAAGGCGTTAAGTGTACCCACAGCCATCTACTTCAGCGGTTACTTACTGAATTTCATATACACCGGCGCGTGATATCTTTATATTCCACTGGCAGATATCCCGCCAAATGTTTCAGGGTTCCATTCAACTGATGTCTCTTGGTCACTCTCGCATCTTTATCTGTTAAATGACGTACAAGCAGAAAGCAACTTCATGGGTTAACAACTGGATTTCATCTACATCTGTCGTTACATCCTCTCATGTACACTATATCCTTATCAGTCAACAGGTGTTGACAGTATCCTCAACGTTAATTGCCGGGGTACGCAACTGTTGATGATCTCGTTTAGGACCGTCTACATCCTCGTTTATATATTTGAATATCAACTGCACATCTTTCATAGCCCCATATAACGGATGCACTTTAATTTCTGTCGCATCCTAATATGTTAACAGGCGTTAAGTGGATGCGCAAGATATAATTGCAGTGTACGTATCAAACAGATACTGCTCTAAATCGGTCTGCCGCATCCTCGTTTGTACATTGGAAGAACAAATTTCAGCGCACTTTTCCCTTGGTCGTAAAACATTATGGGTAATCAGCTGAGATTACGCCTTCATATATACACTTGAATAAGAGCCGCAAAATATGTTAAGGTTTCATGCGATAAATGCAATTAATGTTCCTATATTTCTTTCATATCCTAATCTATTATACTTTAATTTACGGGTATCCAACTGAGGTATATTTACATTTGTCTGGTACAGCTTCGTCTATAAACTATGTATCTGTTTCATGCAATTCATGGTTTTCATACAATTAATGTTCCCTGGTTTCTGTCTAAACCTCATCGGTCAACAGGCGCAGTAGATTATTTTAGGGTACCAAACTGGTGCTAATGCTACATCTGTCTGCTACATTCTCATTTGTACACTGCTTTTGCGGCTACGACATATTACTCTATGCCATATGGTGATGCTCCCGTTTGCTGTCTAATGACGTAACATGTATCGCAACATTATATTTCAGACAATCAAAACTGAGGTCGTCTGGTTGTCTTCGAGTAATATCGTAACATATGAGTAATCTCGCTGATTATTTCAAACGTATACCACATGGCCCAAATCCGATAACATTGGTGTCGCACACGACCAATTATATGGCCCTCGGACGTGTCCTCTAACTGGTCTAATTTATAGTGTTGTGTGATACTAAATTTGTCATTAATTGACAAGATTGCTATGGCTGTAATGTAGGTGTCACCCATTTTACTCAACAGCTCCTACGACCACGACCGCGACCACGACTCCGATACCCACCACGACAGCAACCACCACCACCACCACTCCCCCAACAGGTTCGCTAATAAGACCCACACTGGGGTCGCGTGGGGTAGGGGCCGGTATGCGAGGTGGCTCATCAAAAGCGTTAAAGTATATTTCGTTTAGTTAAATGATGTGGAAGGAACAAAGACGGGTGCCAAAAATTACAAAACAAATCTTCAGTGAAATGCAATTTAATAAATTAATTGATGAATTGATATATTATCACCGAAATAGTAAAATCAATAATGCATATATGTTCTGCAGCAATTTTCGCACAACTCTTGTACATTGCACAACACGGCATGAAAATATGAATTTAAGTATCATTGAGGTTGAAATATCAGCAGTTAAAGTAGTAACCTCTTATATATCCCATTATATGGCTATGGTTCTTTGATTATTATTTGGATCTTATGTAAATCATATAACTGTTAGCAGTATATCTTTTAATCAGACTACTATAGTTGAATCGATTTTGCCATACCAAGATTCTACTCCTTAGAGTTCAAGACAGGTGTGTGATCAATCCATGGGTATGTGCCGCATTATGACCCTGATTACATTTGCTACAGTTACGCCTTCACCGACAACCACAGTGATAACAACCACTCCCCTGCCAACGACGACAACCACCCCGACAGCTCCAACGCCTACCACATCACCGGTCACCGCCACGGGACCCCCCACTGAACGACGTATGTCCATCTCTTTTTTTTATCGTGTACATCTTTGGATAATTTCAAAGCCTTATAATTAATTTCAAGACATGATTAGTACGATTCCTGTTCTTGTGTTACGGTGACCTTTCAGTTTCGTAGACGACTATGCTTCCGTTCCAACGCTTTTTTTCCAACGTAGCATGGTGCTGGTCTTCTCGCCTTGTCCTTCCTGTGCCAGATGATGTAACCATCTGGCTATATCTGTTTCATAGACAATGGACCCTGACTGTAACATACAAGGGCTCTACTCTATCCATGTGGGTGCCCCTGTGTACCTCAAAGGTCCTTCTGAATGGAAATGCAGGTGACTGGTTGCCTTACCTGTATCTGTAGCCGTGGGCTTTTAATTAGAAATCTTAGAAAGCCGAGACATTTGGCGACAAACAAACAAACACATCAACGAAAACACCGATATGTTTAAGTAATATGTAAAATTGTTTTGTCTTTCTCATTCGACAGTCCATATCTTTGGATGAACCGCTTTCGGACCCCGGGGGAAGGGGGAAGGGGTCGGGTAACTAGATAATCATGTTTATAAGGAGGTGCCTTTGTGAGTCCCAAAATCTTAGCCATTCAAGTACCAAGAACTGTGTAAAATTAAACCCCGTTCACGTATCAGCTGAAAAAGTTGCAAAATCTGCCATGACGAAATTCCTTGTACGGCCTTAGCAAATATAAAATCAGTGATGTTTTTCCCAACTGCTCCCCACAGTAGACCCATGCAGGCAAATGCATAGTTTAGGCCCCAATGGGTACCAAAATGCATGACAAAGACACCCTTCCCAATTTACCACAAGCCCTTCATTAGAGTTAATCTCAAAACCCAAACCAGGGACGGATCTAGGAATTTGCCAAGGAGGGGAGGGGGGTTGCTCTCTGAAAATTTGCGATGTGGGGGGTGGGGGAGCTCGGAGAACCAGACTTTAACAGTGTATGTTCAGGTTCCAAATGGGCGGGGGTGCAACCCCCTAACACCCCCCCCGCCCGCTACATCTGCTCATGCATATTGTCCCTTAACCTTTAACCCTTTATCCGTTAACTATATAGGCTAAAAATGCCGTTAGTCCAATAAAATCTACTGGTTAAACATAACAATGCTTACATATTAAAACATATACTTTATATATATCATACAATTATTTTAAGAATTTATCCTCACCCAGGAATACTGCCCTTTAAAGTCCGAATTGTTTCAGCACTTACTCTTCATTGGGCAGATTTTATAATACTAATTCTGATATATTCACCCAGAATATGTCCTTTAAGTTATTTATGACTACATACGAACGCAGTAACAAACACATTCTTCTATTGCTGGTTTGCAGTGACCGACTCTCCAACGACGGACAACTGTGTTCATTCGTCGGCGTCCTTCAACTTTGGTACCTGGCTTGGGCTCACTTTTGTTGTCATGGTCACCCTCCACAAGCGTTTGCTGCGCTAGCAAGTTGCCTTGACAACGAACATTCTTTTGCCCCACGTGACTGTACTTGTGACTTCACTTCCTGTAAGCTTTAGCCGCAGGAATTATATCGTCACCATGTGATTGGTTGATACTTCAGACTGCATGAGCTCCCTCGGTTATCGCTCGGTGGCTGGTACCACTGCTTAATGTGTTATACACTATTCAATAATGGACGTCATAGTGGTATTTTAAGAGCCAACCGTCGCTTCGTAACGATCTTAATTCGCAATTATGATCTTCTTAATTCTTTAGCAATTGATCTTTTTGTGAACCAAGAAGGAATAAAGAACAATTCAGATATTATTTTTTTACCGTGTTTCTTTTTTTCATGAGAGCGCTGCTTAGTATTTGAGCAGAATAAATTAGACTGTAACCGATGTTATCTAGTATTGAAGTAACACGACATGGCTCACTTTGTGGTTCTTTTAATTTCTAGTCAGCATCGATTAAAACAAAGAGCGCTCTGTGGGGAAGTACATTTAATCTTGGTTAATGAAAAGCAGATAGCTCTTTATTTTTTGCAGTAGACGCTATCCTAGTTTCAAGAGTAAGCTTCATTCCGGTGAATGAATATGATCTATATGATAATGTATATACAATAGCCATTCATTGAACATATTCAAGCTAGATTCGTTTGCCCGCGTGTTGTTTGCCAACATAATAACGAGCTGGTGCGTTCATTAAAATACTTGTCTTGACAGTGAAGGTTATTTGCCGAGTGTACCCCCAAAGGGACCAACAGACCCAAAGAAATCACATACGTGTATTGGCTCAATGTTTTTATTTATTTTTAATATTAAAGGTATAGTGACTCAATGACGTACGATAAGTCGTATCTTTCACAGCATTAAACATAATAATTATTGCAGTTATTAGAATCAATCCTCCACTCTTTTAACCTAATATGAAAAATGAGGAACCATTAGAAGTGGTGATATCTGATGAAAACAAGAACAACAGCCTATCCTCTTCCCTGCCCTTCGCATGGTAGTAGAATGCAGCATTGTACTGTGCGGTGTAAGGAATTCGTACCTTTTACAGCGTTTAACAAGTCGCTTAACATGTTATTCCACTTATTAAAATCAATCCTCAACTCAACTTAATTTAATCAAAAGGTGGATGCACTGATCTAGTATTCTGTACCGTTTGCCTTTTGGTAATGCAAATATTGTTTACACAAATCAAGAAGTGATGCTAACTGCGTGATGCCAACCAGAACAACAGTCTGCCCTCTACCCTGCCCTTCGCATGCAAGTAGAATGCAGCATTTTATTGTACGGGGTACAGAATTCGGCAATGACAAGTATAACAATGAGAAGAAGAATCCTTTCACCGACGAACGTGTCATGTACAACATGCTTATGCACACGACAATACACACTCAAGCCGGTATCTTGACAATCAAGACCGCAAAATATTTTGCCTCCATGTACATGCAACAAATTAAGATATAAAAATCCTCCATTCACTTCCAGTTTGCGGGGGTGTCATACGAAATGATGGCGTCACCATCACGTCACCTGACTTTCCATTGGACTACCCTCATGGCGTGACGTGTATCTGGGAAATAATCGCCCCTGTTAATCAAGTGGTGAATCTGATAGTCGACTCGTTCTCACTGGAGGCGGACATCGGGGACGTTGACTGTCGCTATGACTACGTGGCCTTCATCGATTCCAACATGGACGTTGTCGGCAGGTACGGACAGCCATTGAGATTATTATGATATATTATTATTTAGTCTTCCTCTGATACAATGTGACGTAGCGTGTTTAGATCCTCTCACAAGCTAATATGTTCTGCGTGACATATTTTTATATTATTGAAATCGCCCATGTCGTAATCATAGCACTATTCAGATAAGTTGGTGTATTACAAATAAAATACGCAACGCAATGTATGCATCGACGTAAACGTAAAGACATTTTTTGACTGAGAAATGGTTATTTTTGGACGGATGTTATTATTATGCTGTGACGGTCGCCGTAAGCACGCCTTATTTTTTAGGTACTGTGGAATTAACCGACCGGACACAATCATCTCACTGTACAACACAATCACCGTCTTGTTTGATTCCAACCACGTGGTCTCTGCTCCCGGTTTCTCCATGAGAGTCAACTTCATTCCTGGTATATACTGAATACATTTTATGCGATTCATATGGACCACATTTTGGCATAAGATATTTTAATATATTTTTTTTAAATACATAAATTATATCTCTACGAATATATCTACGTTGTATATCTATTAGTTTAGAGAAATACATGCTTTATATATGAATTCTTTACATATTACATATATAAGATATATGTTACGCTCATACGATACATGTGTGTTATTTATACAATGCATGTGTGTTATTTATACGAGCGTGTATATAATCTAGCTTTTGTATTTAATCAGGTATTGGACTCTTGGACTGATTTATTTCTAAGGGGATACCCCGTTTATTTTAAGCTATCACAAGAACTGATGTAGACCCAGGTGAGTAAGCATTCTGACAGCATCGATGATGTGCCTCGTTTGTTTATTTATCTTATCCTAAGCATGCAGCTCTAATTACTAAGCTTTTAATTACTTCATTATAATTATAATCAAATATACAGACATTTAGATACATATTTGTACTGTCATTAGTTTTAACTCGACTTTTGATGATGTATTAGTCAATAAAGCTCCCCAGCACTGTCTACCTAATGAGAGATGTGCCGATGTAGCAGAGCATTATGGCATATTTTACATTACTATGTATACCATATGGAACTAAATACATCACTTCAATTCACCTTTTCGTTTTTGTGCTTCTTGCAAGAGCATATATATAAACACTGCCTCTGCTCAGTTTGCTATGGAAAATGCAATGTACATGTTTTATATGAAATAAAGCTATTATAATTATTAGATGAGCAGCTTTACATGTAACGTTATCATCGCTCACCACGTGGCAGTTGAGTGTGGGGGTTCGGCCCAGGCCCCAGTGGGGCGTATCTCGTCTCCTGGCTACCCCCAAGGCTACCCCTCCTCCTCACTCTGCTACTGGGCCATCGAGACAGACCCGGGAACCAGGGTAGCCATCGACTTTGATGACGTCACATTTGGCCTTATCTGCCCCTTCGACAAAGTCACGGTGTTCGACAGTGATGGAACGAAGCTGGGCAGGTACTAAACGGTTGTGGTAGTCAAAGATATTGGGCCCGGTACGAAAGTGCCCGGATGGTATATCTGGCTCAAAATTCATACAACACTATACTCCCTTATTTACGGCAGCGGATCGTTGTGGTGAATGGATCCACTTCCAGTTATCTCTGCTAGCAAACACAATGTGGGATTGTATGATACCGTAATACTACGAAACTAGAGCTGTATGTCAATTAGAGCTTTTTTGAGTACCAAAAACCCGAGGAAATCAAGGCTTTTCAATTTGCGTTTTGCTAGCGTTATCTAGAGTGATGCGAAATACAAGTTTATCTTTTACGACCAAAACGCAAAATTTAATACTCAGTCCAACAGAGGATTATAGTATTTTACTTTCAAATGAAAGCGCTTCACAATGTATTATATCAGAATGTTACTGACATATTAACTTTCACATAGAACGAAAATTAAATTTAAGTTAAGTTTAAGAAATATTGTTTTAAAGCCAAAAAATTGTTTCAGCTACTGCGAAGACAACAAACCTTCTGACGTTATCCTTGCCTCAAGCAACAAGGCTTACGTGTTTTTTGAGAGTGATGTCACGGAGGCAGGACCTGGGTTTGACATGGTCTACCAGGCGGTCACGGTCTTCACGGGTAAGTCGCAAAACTTCTTAAGCGGTAGGCCACACGAAATAACGTCACATATAAATAGCCCTCGCTAGGCGGCGCCACGGTAATATCGCGTACTATCTTGAGCAAAGATCAATCATTGAGATAAACAACGGCTTACATTGTCATAAATTGAGCCCAAGGTATACTGAAGGCATCAGTTTGCAACCCCTTCTGGGGCAGGCTTAGGAGCGATTAGTTCGTCTGAACACCATATCTGGCTTATGAACGTTCAGTTGTGGAATCGGGAAACTAACATCCCCCCTCCCCCCATTTCCTCCCCAATGGCAAACAATCTTTCCAAGGATCGCGTGAATAATCATCTGCAATTAAAGGTGCATATCGAGCTCTTTCCCGCCCAAACTAAAGAGGTCAAAATACAAATAAGAATCAGTAAATGAATCATCCAAGATTTCTTTTGTATATATTCCACGCTTGCCAGACTGCCAATTGGAGTCTCTTAGCTTTGCCCGTGATATCAATTTACCACAGGTGTTCAGTTGTTGTGCTTCGCAATGCTTTCTTATAAGTAACAGTGCCGCGACGGAGTTCTGTGGTGTCACGAGATAGACACGTTTGCCACATCACAGCCGAAACGGCGATGTTTATTAGGTTTCTGAAATTAATAGAATGAAACAATCGAGTTTTCTGCAGATTGTGATATATATGTCGCCTGGGCTTAGTTTTGGCGGGAAGGAGCTCGATATGCGACTTTAAAGTGTGTTTCTCACTGTTGTCTTTCGTCATGCGATTATCCTTGACTGATGCTAGATTGTATACCAATACATTTTTCAGGAACAGAAGGGACTACGACTGTCGCCACTACCACCACCACCCCGACCACCACCACCCCGACCACCACCACCACTACCTCCACCACCCCGACCACCACCCCAACCACTACCACCCCTCCACCAATACCGCGTAAGTAGTAATTACATCCATATTATTACACGCCTGAAATAACGCATCCTCGTAACTTTTAGTGATATGACAACAGCGCGATCTAGGGTAAGTATTGTACACTGATGGCGGATAATGGCAAAGAAAAGTTGTCACATATCGGCCAACAAAGTAATTTACATTTACTATCGATATTTATATTAGTTAACCATTTGTAGAATCGCAAGCAATCTCTCCAAATAGAGGTGATCGTAATTCTCATTTCGGTGTTTAATGCCGTAAGACCACATGAGACAGTGGTGCTATCAATAATAACTGTAATAATAGCACTTTTAATACCATTTGCACCTCATAATAATATCCTTTTCTCAGAATGCGGCGGCAATCTCCAAGGCCCAACCGGTGCCTTCACATCTCCCAATTACCCGGCGCCCTACCAGCCGAACATACAGTGTGTGTGGCGTGTGGTCACATCCCCAGCCACCCGCGTTAAAGTCTCCTTCAAGGAATTCGAATTACCCGAGGAATCCACGCTTGGAAGTTGTGCGGATTACATCACCATCATTGATCCGTCGTTCCCAGAAACACGGCGCGAGTAAGCGAGACGTTACGTCCCATAGACAGCCGCGATATATAGCTAATATGAAAAATAATACAGAAAAAGAAGATATGTAGCTCTTTGTACATGTCAACAGCCATGTATAGTTGTAGATTGTTGCAACTGACCGCTTGTCGACATCACACATAGGCATAAAGTGTCATGTTTGTCGATTGAACATGCAGGGATAATGTTTAACGCCGCCTGCACCTTGTAATGAGTCAATGAATTAACATTTTGGATAATTTATGGAACATAAACTCAGATGTTCATAAGCTGTTGACAGGAGACATTTCCATATTGCAGTTAAACAACTGCAATAAAGAACTATATTGCAGTTAAACAACTGCATCAAACAACTATATTGCAGTTAAACAACTGCAATAAGTACAAAGAAGTGATAGTGGCGTGTATTTTCCCGCAGTGTTTGCGGCTCGGAGCTTCCGGCTGACTTCGTCTCCATTAGCAACGACATCGCCGTCATTCTCATCAGCGGCACCGGAAATCCGACCGGTGGCTACAAAGGTTTCAGCGCCCTCTACGAGGAGATCACGCAAGGTAAGTGTGGAATGGCGGCCATATAAACAACAAGATGACGGTTATTTGGTCCTGATTACAAAAAAACCAGCAAGACTTAAAGGTCAGCTTCAGGGTAAATTAATTCGTAAAATTTACCTATTATACCCACAGAAGCGTAAATATTTATGCCATCTGGGTCGTTGTGCAAAATATGTATCTCATAGTTAGGTAAGTATGGCACGCTTTAGTCGCGAAATCGAAAAAACGTTAAACTATCAAAACTGTAATTGTCGCACCAAGTCACGTAGATGCAGGTTCAGGTCGAATTGGTGAATATACACAGGTTACGATGAATTGATATTTTTGAGAAAGGAAGTAACCAGTACTATAGAATTGATGGTATCTGTAATTATAGTGTTTTAAACGGCGATGTTTTGTTGGCAGTTTTTGACAAACGACATAGCATGACTGCAGGTTTCATGCGTACACTGCACCGGCTCTTTGAATGACAAACCTATATTTACGTCACGAAACGAATCGAATGATCGCCTCTGACCATGTTTTAACACGTCATATGTGACAATGGCAAATATTTCTAATATTGCTCTCGAATAAAATTGACGGGTATTCTATTTTGATTGAGCAAGATATTGGGATAATTATTTTTAAGACATTTTGGCCCCAGGAGCTGAAGGGGTTGTAAACTCATTCTAATTCCAAGGAATGTGAATGCGCCACGCTCCCGAGTGTTTTACCCCATGATTTGGGACCGGCTTGCAATAAGGGTGGATTGTAATTCTTTCTCGTTTTCAGTTGAGACGACAACCACAACTTCGACCACTATGGACCCTACGGGCACAACGCCATACTCCGGTAAGTAGCCATCTCTCCCTTCCCCCGGTTGTAATGTTATTTTCCAGATTATTACTTTAATATATACAATATATACCCTCATATTATAATGATGTCAGTTCATTAAGATGCAGGCTATTTGGGTGAATAAGAAACATGAAAAAAAACTTGCTGCCCAACGTGCCAGACTAATAGGAGCGACGGATTTATTGTTGTTGGAAACTAACCTACGTATTATTAAACAATCTACGTAAAAACGCAATATGCGTAATTCTGATACAATATTGTTTGAAAGTGTTCGCCTTTCGCTTGAATTCATTATTGAATTCCTTAAATTAATCCATACTTAGGTTGTTCGAGAGTATGCGATTTTGAACTTAGGTACAGAAATATATTCTTCAATTGCACATATAGCTTTCTCGGGGCTTCATCACAATTGTAGAATTATTGACAGAGATGAACATTCGCATGGTTTTTGGTTTGTTAATTTTTGTCGTGATTTTGTATCAGTCTAGCTGATATATGAAAGATATGTATCGTTTTGTATGAACTCCGCAGCTACTAAGCCCTGCTTCTGCTGCTGTTAATATGCTTAATATAATTCCCTTTGCTGAACGTTGCATAAGTTTGGCAAACAACTGTAAACCGATTTTACTCAACTGAATGTTGTACGCTTTTGCAACCCGCTATAAAGAAAAGAATCTTATTTAATCCCTCCCCACCCATACAGTGTGTGGGGGAGACGTGTCGGGCCCTGAGGGTGTTATCGTCAGCCCCAACTACCCCGCCTCCTACGACCAGAATCAGCAATGCGTTTACGGAATAACCACTGCCGAGGGGACGCGCGTTAGGGTCACCTTCACGGACTTTGACCTTGCCCCCGGCCCTGGCGACGTCAACTGCTATGATTACCTCACGCTCTTGGATACGGTGGACGGGTCGTTCCAGCAAGTAGCAACGTAAGTGGGTGATGTTGGTGGTGGTGGTGATGGTGGTGGTGGTAGTGATGGTGACCGGAGATTAGTGATTAGTGATTAGTGATTTGCGATTTGTGATTGGTGATTAGTGATTAGTGATTAGTGATTAGTGATTCGTGACTTTGACCTTGCCCCCGGCCCTGGTGACGTCAACTGCTATGATTACCTCACGCTCTTGGATACGGTGGACGGGTCGTTCCAGCAAGTAGCAACGTAAGTGGGTGATGGTGGTGGTGGTGGTGATAGTGGTGGTGGTAGTGATGGTGATCGGAGATTAGTGATTAGTGATTAGTGATTTGGGATTTGTGATTGGTGATTAGTGATTAGTGATTAGTGATTAGTGATTAGTGATTCGTGACTTTGACCTTGCCCCCCGGCCCTGGTGACGTCAACTGCTATGATTACCTCACACTCTTGGATACGGTGGACGGGTCGTTCCAGCAAGTAGCAACGTAAGTGGGTGATGTTGGTGGTGGTGGTGATGGTGGTGGTGGTAGTGATGGTGACCGGAGATTAGTGATTAGTGATTAGTGATTTGCGATTTGTGATTGGTGATTAGTGATTAGTGATTAGTGATTAGTGATTCGTGACTTTGACCTTGCCCCCGGCCCTGGTGACGTCAACTGCTATGATTACCTCACGCTCTTGGATACGGTGGACGGGTCGTTCCAGCAAGTAGCAACGTAAGTGGGTGATGGTGGTGGTGGTGGTGATAGTGGTGGTGGTAGTGATGGTGATCGGAGATTAGTGATTAGTGATTAGTGATTTGGGATTTGTGATTGGTGATTAGTGATTAGTGATTAGTGATTAGTGATTAGTGATTCGTGACTTTGACCTTGCCCCCCGGCCCTGGTGACGTCAACTGCTATGATTACCTCACGCTCTTGGATACGGTGGACGGGTCGTTCCAGCAAGTAGCAACGTAAGTGGGTGACGGTGGTGGTGGTGATGGTGGTGGTGGTAGTGATGGTGATTGGAGATTAGTAATTTGTGATCAGTGATTTGTGATTAGTGATTAGTGATTAGTGATTAGTGATTTGTGATTAGTGATTTGTGATTGGTGGTTTGTGATTAGTGATTAGTGACTGGTGACTGGTGACTGGTGATTTTTTATTGGTGATTGGTGATTGGTGATTGGTGATTGGTGATTGGTGACTGGTGATTGGTGACTGGTGACTGGTGATTGGTGATGATGATGGTGATGGTAATTATGATGGGGATTGGTGGTGGTTGTGGTGGTGATGGTGGTGGTGATGGCGGTGATGGCGGTGATGGCGGTGGTGATGATGGTGTTGGTGATGGTGATGGTGGGGATGGTGATTTGGTCTGAAAAAACGTACGACAAAGATAAGCCAGATTTATGACATAAATAAAAATAAACTGCTTATCAATGTAATGGATCCAATACCGATCTCTAATAGTTACTGCGGATCTGCTCTACCGACGGAGTACACCAGCACCGGAAACGGCCTCGTTGTCGTATTCCTCACTACCACTGGTCGGGAAATGAACGGTCTGGCCGACTTCAGGGGGTTCAGGCTTCAATATCAGGAGGTTGCAGATGGTAAGAATATTGTTACTTTCAATTAGCGCCAGAGAAAGTAAAATTACATGCAGATAATCAAAGTGAGAGATGGAACAACAAAAATGAAAACGTCCGCCTTGTTTTGATTCTAATAGGCAAGGGAAGAGCTAGTCCCCGATTGGTTGATATACAATGTATGACTAAAAACCGTGAGACATACAGTTCGATCGTAAAATGATGAAATATAAATAAATCGTCTACCCAACAGAAATACGTCTTAACGTTGCAAAAACGTCCTAATCCAAATTGTGATGCATGTTCCTGGCGCGGTGGTAAATAGTCGAACCTCCTTACACGGTTCGCTTAGTAAGTGGGCTGCGCTATATACAGACCCACCGACCCTGGGTCTCATCCGTTGTCACACCTCTACCTCGAACATTGCTTGGCTCATGTCCGTAGTGTACCAAAAGTGACGTAAAAACACAAAAAATTATGTTCAGGTGATACAACAGCACCTACGACTACAACCCCAGCGCCCACACCCGCTTCCACTACACAGCCGACTACAACCCCGACCACCACCACCACCGCTGCGGCCACACCCCCTTCAACTATCCCGTCGACACCCCTTCCAACTACCCCAGCGACAACGCCGTCAACCACGCCGTCAACACCGTCAACAACGCCATCAAAAACGCCCACGACGACCCGTAAGCGCAATGCTCGCGTGTATTTTCTCCTTTCGGTATTTAGGAAACCCCATTATTTTGCAATTTGGGGGGTTTATGCCACTAATGTAATTTAATTGATTGCATAAAACTATTCGTGCATGGCTGTGAATAAAGTAGAACAAAATCAAGGAAACATTTCTTATGTTCACAAACGCCATAATGCGGATTTATCACTTGATATCAAGGCGGGGACAATAAATAATTGCAATCACTTTGTCGTAATTGCATAATTTTAGCGAAATGATACCCAAGGTACTTATTGTCGCAAACTGATATCTCACTCATGTACGCCATCTTTCAGCAGCCACCACGACTGTAGATCCAACAATGGTTCCGTTTACATCAGGTGAGAAGGACTACAGTATTTTCAGAAATATAGAAAAACAGAAATTTATTGTAAAGAACATATTTTATCATGGTGTTTACTGTCCATTTCTCAAATAACGATGTCGGTGTCGGATTTTCAAAGGTTTGGTGTCGTAATTTGGATGCCATTGTGTGGTGTCGACTTGTCAAAAAAAATCTCGCTTGTCGCTATTTACTTCTTACATAGTCCAATCCAACATCTATCCTCGACCTGTCCTTTCAGAGTGCTTGGGGCCAACGTTGGACGGATCACGTGGGGCGTTCAGCTCCCCTAACTACCCCGGTAGGTGGCGTGACTCGTCCGGCATCAGCTGCAACTGGTTCATCCAACTGGATGACCCCAGCGCCAAGGTCATGCTGACCTTCACCGACTTTGAGCTGGCTCCAGGTACCGAGCAATGCGTAGACGTGTACGACTACAACAACCAGGAAGACTTCTTCGTGTTCAGGGGGAGTCCCGCCAGTGGGTGAGTGTTGCGTGGTGGGGGGGGTCCGGCCAGTGGGTGAGTGTTGCGGGGGGAGGGGGGGTGGGGGGAGTCCGGCCAGTGGGTGAGTGTTGCGTGGGGGGGGGGGGGGGGGGATCCGGCCAGTGGGTGAGTGGTGCTGGGGGTAAGACTTTCTAGAATTAACTTAGTCATGGGATCTGGTCAATCGCGAAATGTCATAGCGCTCCACTTGAATGAGGTCATAAAATCACGTCATGTTGTGGAACCAAAGCCAGTGGCGAGATGGTCATGCGGTCTCATAATTAATCTCTTCCAATAATTATGTAGAATCAAACACTAATACTGATACATGATACAGACAAACACGTGGGTAAGCTTATATCGTGTCAACAGGTACTGTGGGACGTACGCGCCTCCAACCCTGATTTCGTCCTCAAATCAAGTGCTCATCCACCTGCGCGGCATACGGGAAGACCTTCCACGTGGATTCTATGGCACCTACGAGGCCATCTACGTCCAAGGTCAGTGTATGAGGTCATCTACGTCCAAGGTCAGTGTATGAGGTCATCGACATCCAAGGTTAGTCACCAGGATCACTGTATGGGATTATATATGTCCAAGGTCACCGTATGAGGTCATCTACGTCCAAGGTCAGTGTATGGGGTCATCTACGCACAAAGTCATAGTATGAGGTCATCGATGCCCAAGGTCAGTGCATGAGGTCATATACGTACACGGTCAGTGTGTAAGGTCAGCTACGTCTAAGGTCATGGTATGGGGTCATCTACGTCCAAGGTCATAGTATGAGGTCATCTACTCCCAGGTCAGTGTATGGAGTCATCTACGTGCAAGGTCAGTGCCCGAGCTCATCTACGTCTAAGGTCATTGCACCAGGTCACCTACGTAGTACAAGGTCAGTGAGTATATACGTGCATGCGGACCATTCTGTGAGCTTTTCTCTTTTTACGGCGTGGGTTAATCACCCCGAACAGAAGAATTAGGACCAACTGAATTAGTTACTTTCACTTTTCGTGAATTCAGATACAACATCTGGCATGGAGACGACGCCATCAACTGCTATGACGTCACCGGAAGCGACCCCACCCCCGTCGGCCACGACACCGGAAACCACGCCTCCACCCATGACGTCACAGGGCACAACGGTTCAGACCACTATTAGCTACTCGATCACCCCCTCCCCCAACACATACCCCACCACTACAGCCGTCACCCCTCCCACCACAACTGCGACAGATTTATTCTTCATCACACCCCTTGTAGGTGAGTCGGCATGGACAAAAAGGGGACATAACTACCACAATACTACACTGCCACAGTCTCCCCGAGGCCATTGGAGTTTTTTTCACCACTGCGGTTCATTTACTTTCAATTTTATGTCATTAGGCCGTGAATTAATTCATAAACTAGTAAACTAGTTAACATAGTTCATTGAAAAACAATTCAATGGAAGTTTCGTGGGCAGTTTTTTCAACAGCATAGACCTCGGCTAGGTTCCATGGCACATTTGGCTATACAAGCTGCATCAAGATAACGATAATTGCGAATAACTACGACGAATTATTTTACTATTAATGGACGTTTCGGCTTTCCATTGCCAGGTTTGTTGGGCAGTGTCCTGGCGGTGGTTGGTGTGGTGGCCGCTGTCGCCGCAGCCCTCTACCTGACCAAGAAACCAGCGGCGGCCAAAGTCAGGTAAGAAGAGATGACTATGGGAGACTTTCCCTCAAAGATCTAACTTTAGCAAGGAAATGTTTCTAGTTGTATGGCGATGCTGCAAATCCAAGAACAATGCCGTTTTTGGTTTTTGTAAAAAAATATCACCATTAATGTATAAAGTATTGCTTAGGAACTAGTGGAAGATGTTCGCGGAATAACGGAGGAATTTCGTGTGTATGCCTTATTAGTACAATGCTGACCCATACTTAGAGTTTCTCATATGTCTCATGTTTCATGATAACAGAATTGTAAGAAACAGAAACAGGATGGTGTAGTAAGAATTCCAGGTTGACAGGACAGACACATTAAAGACAGATCAGCGCAGCCTATATACGTGGCGTCCAATCCAATCTTGTCGCGATGAGAAGATATGTGAGAAAATGGAAGATTGGAAAGAGACACTTGCTTTATTTAACTACTATTATACGCTTTCATGGTATAACTATAGCCATGCAATTAGCAGACGATTTAATTGTTCATTTTAATGATATGGAAGAGTATAATAATTCCATGATGCTATTATTGTCCCTGTGTTACAGCAAGCCAGCCCAAGCCCCTCCTGGTCAGCGACCTCTTCCGCCACAGGCCAACTACCAGACGCAGTTTGACTTCCAGACCGCCAAGGCCTACAACACTGGACTGCCCTTCGGCGGACCCAGCAACAACTTCGTCGTCTAAGCCATGCATTGCTCACCAATCTGTCCTTGGGGGACGAAGCCCTTGTGTTATCAATATAAAGCTGCTCATGCAGCAATTTACACAATTGAAAATGAAATATGCGAAAATGCGTCGTCAGTTGAAAAAAAACGTCGCAATTTGCGGCAGATATTTTGTGATAATATTGTTAGCTTTCTGAGAGATACGTCAATAGAATGGTATGTTCATGGCGTAGCACCCAAAAAGACATTTTCCGGTGTTCATCAGTCTGGCGAGGAATTATGTTTTCATGTTATGCAATTATAAACTCTCGCACCTTATATAGCATTGAATTCTAATGCCTTAACTCCGCATGACTCACTACGTGAATAACTGTTGTATGACCATCTTTGGGCAACAGATATATTTTTCGTACAGACATGTATATAACTTCGTGGAGAGAAGAGCCACCTATAAAATTGTAATTAATTAATCAACTGATTGAGTGGTTTACAGTTTATATTATAGATACCAAAATATAAATTTGATTTTTCCGGACCAAATCATATGGTTGCCATGTAGCAATATTAGTTATATACAGGTAAAATAGCATCTAAATTAGGTGACCACGTTGTCGTAGGTACAGTCTGGAAAGTATGTAAACGATATATCCGATGATGAAATCATACAACGTCACGGAGAAAGGGGGGAAACAAGCTTCCGTCATGCCGTTTCAAGCGCATTTTATCAATGTCAATGTTTAAGCCTTGCAACCAGTTCAAGCGTGGAGTGTTATTTCAGCCGTTCAAACGTTTTTGATATCATTGCTGCTCATGCAATTCCAGGAATATTGAGCCAATGGATGTCGCCTTTTTGCACGATGTGTTATTAGCGTTTTAAACTATCGTAACTATATCCATACGAGAGATACAGACCGTGCGATTAGGTGTGCTGATGTTTACTGCTTTCGGGCTTATATTATTCCAAAATAAAGTTATCGGAAAATATTCCATTCTCATAGTCATGTGAAGCTTAGAAATTAAAAATCCTTGAACCATATGCGCCTTGTTATTATTATTATTATTATTGTTATTATTATTACTATTATTATACTCCAAGCGCTTGTTTTCTATCACCTTTGCATATTACAAATGTTAGAATATGAAATATTTTAATGACTTTTCGTTTCAGTTTTCCTTCTTAGCAGTCTTTACTCAAGAATAGACTAATTGTCACATTCTTAATTAACACAAACACCAGTCAAATGTCGTGAACCGGGTAATTGTCACATTCTTAATTAACACAAACACGAGTTAAATGTGAACCGGATAATTAGGGAGTTTCGGAGTAAATTCATTTCAAGGTGATTCATTCGCTCATCAGAACTACACCATTTCCTTATACGCGCAACAACGAACCTGACCAACCACAACTATTGTTAATGAATACATCGTTATTGGTTGCTGGCGCAACAACGAACCTGGCCAACCACAACTATTGTTAATGAATACATCGTTATTGGTGGCTGGCGCAACAACGAACCTGGCCAACCACAACTATTGTTAATGAATACATCGTTATTGGTTGCTGGCGCAACAACGAACCTGGCCAACCACAACTATTGTTAATGAATACATCGTTATTGGTTGCTGGCGCAACAACGAACCTGGCCAACCACAACTATTGTTAATGAATACATCGTTATTGGTGGCTGGCGCAACAACGAACCTGGCCAACCACAACTATTGTTAATGAATACATCGTTATTGGTGGCTGGCGCAACAACGAACCTGGCCAACCACAACTATTGTTAATGAATACATCGTTATTGGTTGCTGGCGCAACAACGAACCTGGCCAACCACAACTATTGTTAATGAATACATCGTTATTGGTGGCTGGCGCAACAACGAACCTGGCCAACCACAACTATTGTTAATGAATACATCGTTATTGGTGGCTGGCGCAACAACGAACCTGGCCAACCACAACTATTGTTAATGAATACATCGTTATTGGTGGCTGGCGCAACAACGAACCTGGCCAACCACAACTATTGTTAATGAATACATCGTTATTGGTTGCTGGCGCAACAACGCACCTGGCCAACCACAACTATTGTTAATGAATACATCGTTATTGGTGGCTGGCGCAACAACGAACCTGGCCAACCACAACTATTGTTAATGAATACATCGTTATTGGTTGCTGGCGCAACAACGAACCTGGCCAACCACAACTATTGTTAATGAATACATCGTTATTGGTGGCTGGCGCAACAACGAACTTGGCCAACCACAACTATTGTTAATGAATACATCGTTATTGGTGGCTGGCGCAACAACGAACCTGGCCAACCACAACTATTGTTAATGAATACATCGTTATTGGTTGCTGGCGCAACAACGAACCTGGCCAACCACAACTATTATTAATGAATACATCGTTATTGGTGGCTGGCGCAACAACGAACCTGGCCAACCACAACTATTGTTAATGAATACATCGTTATTGGTGGCTGGCGCAACAACGAACCTGGCCAACCACAACTATTGTTAATGAATACATCGTTATTGGTTGCTGGCGCAACAACGAACCTGGCCAACCACAACTATTGTTAATGAATACATCGTTATTGGTTGCTGGCGCAACAACGAACCTGGCCAACCACAACTATTATTAATGAATACATCGTTATTGGTGGCTGGCGCAACAACGAACCTGGCCAACCACAACTATTGTTAATGAATACATCGTTATTGGTTGCTGGCGCAACAACGAACCTGGCCAACCACAACTATTGTTAATGAATACATCGTTATTGGTTGCTGGCGCAACAACGAACCTGGCCAACCACAACTATTGTTAATGAATACATCGTTATTGGTTGCTGGCGCAACAACGAACCTGGCCAACCACAACTATTGTTAATGAATACATCGTTATTGGTGGCTGGCGCAACAACGAACCTGGCCAACCACAACTATTGTTAATGAATACATCGTTATTGGTGGCTGGCGCAACAACGAACCTGGCCAACCACAACTATTGTTAATGAATACATCGTTATTGGTTGCTGGCGCAACAACGAACCTGGCCAACCACAACTATTATTAATGAATACATCGTTATTGGTGGCTGGCGCAACAACGAACCTGGCCAACCACAACTATTGTTAATGAATACATCGTTATTGGTGGCTGGCGCAACAACGAACCTGGCCAACCACAACTATTGTTAATGAATACATCGTTATTGGTTGCTGGCGCAACAACGAACCTGGCCAACCACAACTATTGTTAATGAATACATCGTTATTGGTTGCTGGCGCAACAACGAACCTGGCCAACCACAACTATTATTAATGAATACATCGTTATTGGTGGCTGGCGCAACAACGAACCTGGCCAACCACAACTATTGTTAATGAATACATCGTTATTGGTTGCTGGCGCAACAACGAACCTGGCCAACCACAACTATTGTTAATGAATACATCGTTATTGGTGGCTGGCGCAACAACGAACCTGGCCAACCACAACTATTGTTAATGAATACATCGTTATTGGTTGCTAGCGCAACAACGAACCTGGCCAACCACAACTATTATTAATGAATACATCGTTATTGGTTGCTGGCGCACCAACGGACCTGGCCAACCACAACTATTGTTAATGAATACATCGTTATTGGTTGCTGGCGCAACAACGAACCTGGCCAACCACAACTATTGTTAATGAATACATCGTTATTGGTGGCTGGCGCAACAACGAACCTGGCCAACCACAACTATTGTTAATGAATACATCGTTATTGGTTGCTAGCGCAACAACGAACCTGGCCAACCACAACTATTATTAATGAATACATCGTTATTGGTTGCTGGCGCACCAACGGACCTGGCCAACCACAACTATTGTTAATGAATACATCGTTATTGGTTGCTGGCGCAACAACGAACCTGGCCAACCACAACTATTGTTAATGAATACATCGTTATTGGTGGCTGGCGCAACAACGAACCTGACCAACCACAACTATTATTAATGAGTACATCGTTATTGGTTGCTGGCGCAACAACGAACCTGGCCAACCACAACTATTATTAATGAATGCATCGTTATTGGTGGCTGGCGCAACAACGGACCTGGCCAACCACAACTATTATTAATGAATACACCGTTATTGGTGGCTGGCGCAACAGCGAACCTGACCAACCACAACTATTGTTAATGAATACATCGTTATTGGTTGCTGGCGTAACAACGAACCTGACCAACCACAATTATTATTAATGAATACATCGTTATTGGTTGCTGGCGCAACAACGAACCTGGCCAACCACAACTATTGTTAATGAATACATCGTTATTGGTGGCTGGCGCAACAACGAACCTGGCCAACCACAACTATTGTTAATGAATACATCGTTATTGGTTGCTAGCGCAACAACGAACCTGGCCAACCACAACTATTATTAATGAATACATCGTTATTGGTTGCTGGCGCACCAACGGACCTGGCCAACCACAACTATTGTTAATGAATACATCGTTATTGGTTGCTGGCGCAACAACGAACCTGGCCAACCACAACTATTATTAATGAATACATCGTTATTGGTGGCTGGCGCAACAACGAACCTGACCAACCACAACTATTATTAATGAATACATCGTTATTGGTGGCTGGCGCAACAACGGACCTGGCCAACCACAACTATTATTAATGAATACATCGTTATTGGTGGCTGGCGCAACAACGGACCTGGCCAACCACAACTATTATTAATGAATACATCGTTATTGGTGGCTGGCGCAACAACGGACCTGGCCAACCACAACTATTATTAATGAATGCATCATTATTGGTGGCTGGCGCAACAACGGACCTGGCCAACCACAACTATTATTAATGAATACATCGTTATTGGTTGCTGGCGCAACAACGAACCTGGCCAACCACAACTATTATTAATGAATGCATCGTTATTGGTGGCTGGCGCAACAACGGACCTGGCCAACCACAACTATTATTAATGAATACACCGTTATTGGTGGCTGGCGCAACAACGGACCTGGCCAACCACAACTATTATTAATGAATACATCGTTATTGGTGGCTGGCGCAACAACGGACCTGGCCAACCACAACTATTATTAATGAATACACCGTTATTGGTGGCTGGCGCAACAACGGACCTGGCCAACCACAACTATTATTAATGAATGCATCGTTATTGGTGGCTGGCGCAACAACGGACCTGGCCAACCACAACTATTATTAATGAATACACCGTTATTGGTGGCTGGCGCAACAACGGACCTGGCCAACCACAACTATTATTAATGAATACATCGTTATTGGTGGCTGGCGTAACAACGAACCTGGCCAACCACAACTATTATTAATGAATACACCGTTATTGGTGGCTGGCGCAACAACGGACCTGGCCAACCACAACTATTATTAATGAATACATCGTTATTGGTGGCTGGCGCAACAACGAACCTGACCAACCACAACTATTGTTAATGAATACATCGTTATTGGTTGCTGGCGCAACAACGGACCTGACCAACCACAACTATTGTTAATGAATACATCGTTATTGGTTGCTGGCGCAACATCGGACCTGACCAACCACAACTATTATTAATGAATACATCGTTATTGGTGGCTGGCGCAACAACGGACCTGGCCAACCACAACTATTATTAATGAATACATCGTTATTGGTGGCTGGCGCAACAACGAACCTGGCCAACCACAACTATTATTAATGAATACTTCGTTATTGGTGGCTGGCGCAACAACGAACCTGGCCAACCACAACTATTGTTAATGAATACAACGTTATTGGTGGCTGGCGCAACAACGAACCTGACCAACCACAACTATTATTAATGAATACATCGTTATTGGTGGCTGGCGCAACAACGAACCTGACAAACCACAACTATTATTAATGAATGCATCGTTATTGGTTGCTGGCGCAACAACGAACCTGACCAACCACAACTATGATTAATGAATACATCGTTATTGGTTGCTGGCGCAACAACGAACCTGACAAACCACAACTATTATTAATGAATGCATCGTTATTGGTGGCTGGCGCAACAACGAACCTGACCAACCACAACTATGATTAATGAATACATCGTTATTGGTTGCTGGCGCAACAACGAACCTGGCCAAACACAATTATTATTAATGAATACATCGTTATTGGTTGCTGGCGCAACAACGAACCTAGCCAACCACAACTATTGTTAATGAATACATCGTTATTGGTTGCTGGCGCAACAACGAACCTGGCCAAACACAATTATTATTAATGAATACATCGTTATTGGTGGCTGGCGCAACAACGAACCTAGCCAACCACAACTATTATTAATGAATACTTCGTTATTGGTGGCTGGCGCAACAACGAACCTGGCCAAACACAATTATTATTAATGAATACATCGTTATTGGTGGCTGGCGCAACAACGAACCTAGCCAACCACAACTATTATTAATGAATACATCGTTATTGGTGGCTGGCGCAACAACGAACCTGACCAACCACAACCATGATTAATGAATACATCGTTATTGGTGGCTGGCGCAACAACGAACCTGACCAACCACAACTATTATTAATGAATACATCGTTATTACATTGCGACATTGAAGTTGCAATTTTGTTAACATTATTTGGCAAACATTGTGAAAGAAAGAAAGGAAGAAATAGTAAGCTGTTTTGACAACACCCGGTCCTTTGTCGTTATGGGGTCCATAGTGTTGCGTGTCATGCCCCATGCCCCATGATCAGGGCAATATACATATAGCACCAGGCCGCCGATGGCAAGTATGGAGTCGCAAACCTCGATCATAAGAACATCATGCGGCAGCCTCCAAGCACCACGTGCCTCATGCCAATCTCACCCTTTATCGCCCATAAAGGCGCGAGCGTGTCCCCCACTAAGGATCTCGCCGTCCACCACAACAACGTAGCGATGGCGCATCATGGAACAGCTAGGCCTCCCGTACCCATGGCAACTAAAAATCAATAGGGACAGGGCCGGTTGGGCTGAGCGCCTGGTGTGTGGGTAATGTAGATACCCTGGTGTCGCCCCCCCACCCCCACCACCACTCTCCCCCTCCGCTACCAGCCACCATCGACCGAGAGAGGCCAGGAACGGTCCACAGCAAAATGGCGACCATAGGGTATTCGCCTGTGTGTACAATGAAGCATGTTTCCCTCTGACTGGTAAGTGCATCTAGGCGATAGTATATTTGCCGTGTATTTGCCACTGCTCGTGTCGATGGTCGGCACAGTGGCTTTTATAATCAGTCATGGTCATACCGCGCACCGGATGTAACTGTAGCCATACATGGTGGTGTCTAGGACGTGCAAGGCTATGCCTATGTCAGGCTGGGTGGGTGGGGTATGACCTACCCTTCACGCTTTATAGCCCGTATTATGTCTGAAACGGCGGTGCAGCAAACTGTGGATACATCGGTTCATCCATCACGTAGGATGCTTACGGTATAGTCTACGTCTACGGAATCGCAGGAAAGAACACACTGAGCATTTACCCACATGGCATACGCCCCGCTTAACCTGTGTATTATGTGTTGAAGCATCCCATTCCAGCATCAGCAAAATGTTGGATAGATGTGGCCATCATGGATATCAGATTGTCTGTCCCTAAGAGCATAGAGGCCTACAGCAGGCCAAGGAACCGATCATTGGGCCGTTTCTGTCTTTAGTATCATTATCTTCAGGCATATAGCGCGTGCGTGGAATGAAGGGTGCGGTCCAGATGATTCGACTGAGCTTGGGCGATAATAGAGATGAAGTGAAACATTGCATGCAGCACTAACTAACAAGCAATCTGCAACAATGACTGGAATAAGGCGCGGGACATACCACTAAAATCGTCGAGCTAGGGACCAAAACGGACCCTGTTGTTCTGTAGCCATGGGAACGTGGCTGTGCGTTAATTAATCAAGGAAATACCATAATTAGCGTTGGGGGTCATACATAGCCTATTGACTACATTCTGAGCAGGGCATGTAACAGTGCGGATCATCAGCTTATGAGATTACAGCCCAGAGGACCACACCACGATAGGACCGAGCAAGCCCCCTCCCGCTCCTCCCGCTCTAATTTGGCCAGGTGCCGTTTTCACTGCTTTGACAGAATCTAAGGGGGGTGAACAATGGATGCGTGTATCCCTTTGAAACTATTAAAACTATTGAAACCCTTTGAAACCATTGTACTATCGTACACGTAACATGATAATTATGCATGTATGTCAATGGACATTGTTTAACCATCCTGCCAGGGGGCGGATAGAGGAATATGAAAGGGAGGAGGGGGTGGTGCTTCGCCGAAAACTTGCGACCAGTACGGGGCTTGAAATTAATCGGGGTGGTCCACGAAATTGCTTACGACCGTAGGAAAGCTCGATCACTATTTTTACACCCGAGAGGTGAGAGGGGTCCATATATCAGATGACCTTGATTTTGCATGGAAAACGACTTTCTTGCCCCCCCCACCCCACTCTTAAATCTGTCACTGCCATGATTAATACTCATAATTATTACTGTTTTATTACAGCTTACCTGGACCTTGTCGTCCACGAGAGGCAGTTGACGGTAGCTGCCACCAGGGGGCAGTCATATCAATAGATCCTTCCATCTTCCCAAACCTTGCTTTCATCCCCCATTATCGCTCATAGTCACCATGGATGTGGGCTCCGCTTTACTTCACCACGTGGAGCGCAATTTTAACTACTGTCTGACATGCCTCGCAATGCACGCCGGGATACCTGCAGTGAAGGAACCACCCCAGGTAAATAAAGATCATCTGAGGCTCTAGGATGAGCTAAAGGGGGCTGCTTGAGACACACGATACGAGATAATCACTCAGTGTCTGCTTATTAGTAATTATTTTGTTATGTTAATATATGGCGGCTTTATATAGTTATCACATTTTTTATCGAATATTTATTTAATATTTTATCTAATATTTATTCAATATTTTATCTAATATTTATTTAATATTTTATCTAATATTTATTTAATATTTTATCTAATATTTATTTAATATTTTATCTAATATTTATTTAATATTTTATCTAATATTTATTTAAGTAAAGAGTAATGAAAAACAGGTTTGAGAAAAAACGTTCTACGTTGTTTGTTTCTTGAACAACAGAATCCGAATTTTCAGGAAAGCGAAGATTTTACCGGTATGCTAAACTAAGTTTTAACAATTTCCGAATAATAAAAACAAATGCGTAATTACGCCATTGCAGAGCGGCCTGGGGGTGTGTGGGTTTGGAGATGACGCCACACGCAGCATCAGAGGCTGCATCCATGACAACGTGTCCCTGCTTCACAGCGAGGGGCTCATCATTCGAGAGGATATCATTCGTCTAAAGGATGACGCGGGTGAGATACGTAACCCCATAACGCTCTAATCCCTCCCCAACTAGGCACATATACTTTGATAAGCTCATTGCACAGGCTCGAAAGAAACAGCCCCCCCCCCCCCCACCTCGTGTAGAAATTATGTAAGATGACGTTTTATTTGTCCTATATGCTTGTGGTAGTGTTCAGCACTGTATGTATCATATGCTGAGATAACGCTGTGGTTTTGCAGGGCTGCCTACAGTACCACAATGGTTAGTGTGCTGGACCACTGAGGCCGAACTGGAGACCGCTGCTCATCTGCACCAGCTCTGTCGCCTCTACCGTCATACCAAAGCAATCCAAAGTAGGTCCATGTTTTTAACTTGTGGGTCTTTTCAGCACATTGTAGTAGGACGAACCATGTTGTAGCGTCAGGTTTCTCTGTAACTTGTAGGTTAATTTAATGCTTTGTAGCAAGGTTATTCAGTAACCTGTTGCTACATTGGAAATTTAACTTATTTACGTTAAGTAACTTAATACGTTTAATAAGTTAAGTACGTTTAGTTAACGTAAGTACGTATAGTTAACGTAAGTACGTTTAGTTAACGTAATTACGTTTAGTTAACGTAAGTACGTTTAATATCTTAAGTACGTTTAGTTACCTAAGCTCGGCGATGTAATATTTCGGTAATATGCCTCAGCCGAATACCACGTCTCAGCAGCATCGTCCCACCATGTCTATCATCTTTTCATTTCATTACAGGTGAACTCATTGTGTTTGTGAAACGATCACAAGATGCAAGTGGTGAAAAAAAGGGGCAGCACCCTCGTGACAACGCTCACCCCCTAACCTCCTCATCGTTATCCACGTCCTCCTCATCCCCCTCCACCCGCAATGGCCGCGACACAGACCCCTCCCCCTCCCCGGCCCCTGATCCCTCCTCAGCCCCCTCCCCGGACCCCTGGCTGAGGCGGTCAACCCGCTACCCGGAAGTTGGCCTTCTCGCGGGTCAAGGTCGTCTGCACGCCGTGCCCCATAACACCCTGCGGTCGACTTCCGGCCAGGACCACGTGGACTTCGCGGAGCTCCGTCTCCTCCTGCAGGAGTGGCTGGCGGGTGAGTGGAATTCTGTGGTTACTCGGGGATCCCGGAGGGGTTACCGCCACCCCCATCCTCCCCCCCCCCACCCACCCACCCACACATGCACAGCTTTCGATCATCACGTAATAGTGGGTCCACAAAAATATCAACCCATACTCCGCTTTTTGCATGTAAACTTTGCACACCATTGTGAGGGGGTTATGGATAACGGAAGTGGGAAGATGCAAACCAGAGGACCATATACTACCGGATTCTGTAACCTGCGCCAGTACGAGATGGGTACATGATGTAGTGAGTGTTTTGTCTTTCATTTCAATGCCTAGCTGGACTTCCTTGTAGCGAAGGATCGTCAGCAAAATCTGCCGAACAAAATGTTCGCCGTAATATTTATGAAAAAGTCTTCACGATTTACTTTAATGGACGCTTTTGTGTTTTACAAATGTTTTCTTGTGTTTCGTTCTCCTCTGCTGAAAGTGCACAGATAATTATATTAAAACTTCATCGCATCCGCATTTATTTTACATTACGACGTTCGGTAAAATGTATGCTTTACCTTTTTTGGCGCTAGGAAATCTGCCACAAGAAAAAGAACCCATTCAGCATATACCGTACTCACAAACCTACCAAGTAAGTCTCAATGATATACCCAACGCCACAACCGGGCTGTATAGGGTTACCTTTAGCATATGACGTTCTGTGAACGTTGCGTCAGTAGCGTAAGTAACTGCAGAGGCCTAATGTGTTTGTAGGAATAATTCGCCTAAAATTAAGTGTTAAACGCAAAAATAAAATTTGACACATTGTCTTCATATTTGTGCTATTTTGAATCGATTACATTAAATATTCATGCACTATGCGTCAAATAAAAATTGGGTGCAGAAGACGTCATGTACCGGAAGCGTCCTTCTCTGGAGGTACATGCGTGCTGCGTGTGTACGTTCACTTTCGCGCGCTATTTAAATAACAGGTGTACATCCATATATATTATGCGTCAAGTTAAATGAGGATTTTTTTCTTCCAGATACTGAAAAGAGAACTTGTTCATCGATTGCCAAATTTAGAGATCTTTGCGAGAATATTCGTGCTTTGCTTCCTCGGTTCCCTCAGCGTCATTTTGACCTTGGCCATGCTGGTTCTCCTTAGTCAAGGTGAGTGCAGAGAACGTGTGTCTCGTCACTTACTACATACTGATTGCAATACATGACATGTAATGGTCAGTGTTTCTGTATGGCAGTCGTTTCACTAGACAAGTGTGAGCTTGTAACATAGATAACGGTTTAGTGCCATCACCTTCGTTATACTGCATGTCGTTCGTGTTATACTGACTCCCGTGTAAGAAACACGGACGCGCGTAAAATACGGACACGTTTGATATGATACACTGTCCATTTTGAATCCCTATTTGATCGTATGATTTTTTCGTATCGTATGAAATACATTTGTAAATGATGCATGCTTAATTTCGGTCACTTGTCAAATGCGGCCACCTTTGCTGTTCGCATAACGACGAGGTACATTCCTTGGTACAAAATAATTTCCCCTTCAAACTGATGGGTCTCTTGCACGGGCATTCCACCCTGCTCCCCCTCTCCACAAGGTTCCATCCGCTACTCTCAGACAATCACTGCTACTTCAACACCGTACAATCTCCACTATAAGACAACCTTTAAGTCCTGCCACTTTGGAAGTGGGCGCTGGCCCCCTTTTTCCACAGTGACAATGTGACACCAAGCCTCATTCACCTTTTAGAACAAGCTGATCGAGCTGCAGATCAGCAGGTCGTGGGTTCGCTCACGCCCGCACTCTGTATTAGGAGCAAGTTTTATCCAACCCCATCCCAATCGTCCCGGGAGGTGTTTCGACTCAATATAGTCTCCATGGGGACAACAGTGGCATAAGACACCAGAATGTTCTTCTTTTTTTTGTGTCGTGTGTTCGAATACCACAGAACCGAAGCTGGTTTGATGGGGGGAAAGAATTACAAGCATGTATGGTAGGAATGGCCAATAAAATGTTTATGGGCGGTTAAAAATTAAATTGACCCCATGTTCAAAAGGCCACTCACAGCATAGTGGCAAGCCGAAGGTAGCAAACAAGATACACATCAACAAGCAGATTTCATGGACAAATAGTGATTATATAATCGCGATTACAGGGATGGTGGGTAGGAAAAAAGAAAAACACTGATTAACAGAGATTGTAATGAAACAGGAAAATAAAAACCTCACCTTGTTCTGACTCTGACCGGAAATGGGAAGAGCTAGTCCCCGATTGGTTCATATACAATGTAGGACTAAAAACCGTGAGACATGTAGTTCGATCGAACAATGATGACCGATAATCGACTACCCCCCATAAATACGTTTTACCGTAACAAAAACTTCCTATACGTCCCCTCCAGAGCCGGCTTTCTCCGTGGACGTGCGTGACGCGCGCCACTACCTGACAGAGTACTTGGCCAGCCGCCGCCAGGGGCGCTCCGAGTGGGGGTGGCGCCACAACGCCCTGGCCCTCACCGCCCTCCAGCTGACCAACCCACACTGGTGCTTCGAGAGCGTCGACAACCGGCGGACCGTGGACAGGCTGGAGGTGGGGCTGTTGGCGGCACTCAGCAGGTGAGGGGTGAGGGGGTGGGGGAGGGGGTGAGGGGGGTGAGAGGGGTGAGGGAGTGGACAGACTGGAGGTGGGGCTGTTGGCGGCACTTAGCAGGTGAGGGGGTGGGGGTGAGGGAATGAGAGGGTGATGGGGTGGTCAGGCTGGAGATGGGGCTGCTGGCGGCACTCAGCATGTGAGGAGTGAGGGGGTGGGGGGGTGGGAAGAGGTGATGGGTGAGGGGGGTGAGGGGCTGGGCAGGCTGGAGGTGGGGCTGCTGGCGGCACTCAGCAGGTGAGGGGTGAGGGGGTGGCGGGAGGGGGTGGCGGGAGGTGGTGATGGGTGAGGGGGGTAAGGGGTGGACATACTGGAAGTGGGGCTGTTGGCGGCACTCAGGTTTCGGGTAGGGACGTAAGCTAATGTCAACTATTACCTTTCAAATATAGTGTAAGTTAATGTTAAAATAATATTAGATCTATTTGTTAATGCCAATTAATGTTAAATAAAGTTTGATTTTGAATATTCTTGGCGTCCAGGGCGGGAATCACGTGTCCCTATCGCGACCTCTCCGCCGTCCAGCTGGCCTACCATGTCAACGCCCTGGTCTCCAGCTTCCAAAACCCACGTGACTTCTACGACCATGACCTTGTGACCATGCTGCACATGTACGTCCGGGGCGTGGCGCCCTTCGCCAACGTCACTGCCCACACCTACAGCCATTACGTCATCGCGCTGTGTAACCAAGGCGACGGCCTGCAGGGCAAAGGTCACTTGGAGAGAATGTTGAGCAAGATGGCGGCCGACGGAAGCTTTCCCAATGGTCTGGGTATGTAGGGCCGTTAAAACGGCAATTCTTCCACTTGAAAATGTCATACGTGTATTTTTTTTATATAAATCTATGTTTTTTTATAAATCTATTTTTTGTATAAATCTATTTTTTGCATAAATCTATTTTTTGTATAAATCTATTTTCTGTATAAATTATTTTTGTTGTATAAATTTCTGTATAAATAAATTTTTTGTAAAATAATTTGTTGGTATAAATTTACTTTTTGTACAAATTTAATTTGTTGGTATTAATTTACTTTTTGTACAAATTTAATTTGTTGGTATTAATTTACTTTTTGTACAAATTTAATTTGTTGGTATTAATTTACTTTTTGTACAAATTTAGGTTTCGCGGTTTTCAACAGCGAATACGCATGTGCACGATCACCTCTATAAATATTTGGCCAAAGCATCTTTTTGATGTCCTTATTGAATGACAATTAATATATTGTAATCACTGGATAGAAATGGTCCGTTTTATTATTGATCAGTACAAAACTATTTTAGCTCATAATAGCTCATGTATTACTCACGCAAACGTTGTTGCCGTACGTCGATCCCGTCGACATGGCATAAGCGATAACATTGTTTTAGGGTGATATATCAGTTGAGTGCCAGAGAATTATCACAAGTCATATATCTCATACCCTGGGTTTGATTGTCTCTCACCCTCAGACGAGTCCGCCATGGTGTTACTCGCTGCCTCCTGCCTCCCGGGAGAGGCTGCTAGAGACAAGGAACAGCTCGATAAAGTGGTCAAGCACATCGCGTCGAGGAGACAAAGCGACGGATCATACGGCAACCTACACACAACAGCCTTGGTCATGCAGGTATGTGTGTATCGGTAATAAATAGTGGTGGGAGGTGGCGGGGGGGGGGGGGGGTGGAAGATGCAGGTATCTCGTATTTTAAAAGCGCCTCGCTACTTCGATATACGAGACTTAGTGTCTAAAAAGTTCTGTTGTCTGTCAATGATCAAATTTATGTGAAACCTTATATATGACAGTGAATGATCAAATTTTTGTGAAACCTTATATTGACAGTGAATCATCAAATTAACAAGAAACGTAATATATAACAGCACCATGAAGCCATCAGCCATGTGTCACTAAGTGTAGGGATATAGTCTTACATATTATATGTAATATCAAAGAACTTGTATGGAATTCTATAAATTCTTTGGTAATATATTATATATTTATTCGCTGCACTGATGAAACTATTGTCTGTCATCGTTCGTTTTGTGGTCATACTATGCTAAAAGCCAAGTAAACATACGGCATAGACGAGGGTTTAATTAAAAACTATGCTGTCAGATAGGTGGTAAACATGTCTCGTGCTACAAGCTTTAAATGATGTGCGGCATTATACCTGGTTATAGTTATTAAATGTAGTTTTAATATAAGTTTTACAAAAAATGGATGCCACAATAGTTTTACGTCGTTTTGTCCGTTTCCATAAATAATTTGGCACAGGGGTGAATGTTTGGATCAAAATTGGTATATTAGACCAAAAACCTCTTGGAATAATGACATAAAGGTTGGATAAACCATTCCCCATACGCAAATGCCATGGTTGGAACCAATATTTATGACGCTTTAACCACTTTTGGTCATATCCTGTTATTGGGAGAAGGAAGGCAGAGTGGAGCCATGACCCCGCCCTCCCCCCAACCTTTACGAAGAAAGAGATGGAATCTTTACCCTGCGACCACACAGGCATGGCAAGAGCAGGGTTCGAACCATTGATCCACGTGCCGTTAGGCTCCCTGGTGACCAGAGCACTCAAGGCGATCGAGCGCTCTAACCCACTGAGCTATCGGGTCGTCCTTGGAACCCATGATCTGCTTGCCAAGTCAACTAGCGAGGCTTTGACTTTGCATTGCTGACTTTGCCGCCTTGACCTGAATCAAACGTATCGCTATGTTACTCCTATCCCTGGACTCACTCTCTCACCGCAGGCGCTGAACGTGAGTGCCGCCGAGACGACAGTGGCGCCCCAACGGCAGGCGTCGTACGAGTGGATTGTGCGCCAGGTCTACCAGGACCCAACTGTCCGTAATATAGAGGTGGCCGCCCAAGTCCTGATCACCCTGTCTGGCCAGTCCCTCGCCAACATCCGGCACGCTTTAGGTCAGTGAAAGGGCTTTTGTTATTTTACTTTGTCTTTGTGGTCCAAATTCAAATCCATCGCATTTGCAAGCCATTGGAGTATGCGTTAGGCTCGCTAAGTTGAGCCGCCCGCTCTAAAGTTTTACCACTTGGTTAAACATTTTAAATATTTTACAATATGAAAATAAAAAATGTATGTATAACATGGGGGGGGGGGGTCTTATAAGAAGTTAATATCGTCAACATTGCTTATAGAGGGCGATTATGCTAATTATATGTCATAGAAATACATATATCTCTCCGCGGTTTTGTTTCAGCCCCGCTCAGTCGCGGGTTGAGTATACGTAGAGAGGATGCACTCTTGCCGCGGGCGGGTCGACTGACCTCAGCCTACCGCCACCTGACTGGGGGTGGGATGGACGGGGATCAGACATCGCCAGATTGCCAACGGAAACCCCCTCCTCAGGCCCCGCCCGCCCCAGCCCCATCGCCGGCGGAAGTGGAAATCCCCTTAATGACGTCGGAGAAACAACAGCCGAGTGACGCGATACCCAAAACGAGGCTCAAGATGAAAGATCGCGATGAGCATAGGAAGAAGTGGAAATCCATGTTCAGCGCCAGAACGGACGGGGAGTGGGGGGAGTGGGAGGAGGACGCGGAGAGGGAGGGGCAGGAGGAGGGAGACGTGTTGAGCTATGTCATTGGAGATGGGACGGGGTCTCCCAGGGTGACTCCGCGAGCCAATCAGCACCGCCCGGCACTTCCAAGCTCGGATTCTATTGGTCAAGGATATAAGCGGACAACCAATGAAAGCGTGCCACGCATGAAGCGTTCGTTCAATTCAAAAAGTTTACCGTATTTGTTTTTACAGGTGTGTCCAGCAATATGACAATTACCATGGCCCTTAGCTGACCATATATATTACGCAAATATACGGTTATCATAGTATGTCTAGGCTCAGAAGCTTGGTAGTTAATTGGTTATTCACAGGGGGTACCCCACTCCTCCCCTCCTAATTTGACCGGAGCGTGGCTGCAGATGAACCACAGGAACGCTTGTAGGTGGAATCGAACCAGTGTTAATGTCCAGAGCGGTTATAATCATCCACATATGTTATGTTATTATTATATTATGATTATACGCCCGTTTGTTTGATTCCGAAACTAGGGACTGCGTATAGCCAACGGGAGTGGGGAGTGTGTGTGTGTGTCTGGCAGGCGGGGGCAGGGAGGGGGAGGGGGTTCTCGGGGTGAACCTGACCAGTCGGGATCATTTTACGCTTGCTGTGTAACAGAAATAGAAGATTGTCGCAGGAAGAGTGGTGAGGGTGCTTCCGTGGGAGGGGAGGGGGGGGGGGTATAATCATTATACCGACTCCCATTTCAGACCTTCCCTATCGAAGTCTTGATCTCAGCGGTGAAGCCAAAATTATTTTACTAACTTTTCAAGCGCCCTTTTTGCGTTTCCACAAAACCTCTTTGGATTGACGTCACGATTATCGTGACGTCAGCACAGGTGACGTATACCACATGTACGCAACCAGCGCTCCTTGTCAACATATTCCGAATTTTATATCCAGCGCCAATAATGTGACATGGCCGTTCCAAAGTACATCCTCTGCACTCCCACAACATTCCTGTCACAGAATGTCTAATTTATCACGATGTGTAAGTCAAATTGTGTTGTTGAGGATGTTGTTATCAATATGTGGTTATCATAAGTGGCACATTTTGTGTTAGTTGTGTGGGTTATCATTACAACATAATGCAATGTTCAAACAGGAGGCTGGAAGGGCCACTGTGGGAAACATCTAGTTCAACATTATCTGTTATTTTTTAGCAATAAATCAACCTGTTTTTATCAACGACTTTTGTCATTTTTTCTGTTAAGCTTAGGGCTACGCGTTTTGAACTTACATTATAATATACGGATAACGTGCTGTGCAGTTAGTTCAGAAGCCGAGAAACTGGCCATTACAGAGCGACTGTCGGTAGACAGGTTGGTTTGAGCTGTTTGGACCAGACCGCATCTTCCCGTTGCGCGGTCACATTATTGTTACCAAATGGCTCACTACATGGAAGCACAAGTCAGCAGCTAACTATGAAAATACCCACGAAATGGCGGTACTATGGTTGAGTTCGGATATGCGACCGGCGTAATCGGGGCAGATATTTGGAGCATGCGCACGCATACTTTCCGCTCATGTGCGGATCAAGATAAACCGAACGCAAAATCCGCGGTCCGCGTGAATGTTGCGCGTGCTGAACTGCACAAATCGTGAAAGTCGTTAAACACTGCCATAAAATAAATCGACTGATACGTGTTGGGTTCATTATTTTATTCTAGTTGTTATATTATTTACCGATGTTTTGCAGGTCGAAATACTACTTTATATCTATATTACGTATTGTTGGGCCTGGACGCCATGTTGGAAACTCTAGTGATCCTCCTCTGGGTGGGGAGTAAGTACAGGAGTAAAATATACCACGTGACCGCGAACTGACCATAATCTCCGCGTTTGGTTATGCACTCCGCGAAGTCGGGACTACTCCGCTAGCATACCCGAATTCACCCACTATTCGTGCCATGCTGAAGTTAAAGGCGAACAGTGGCGCCATCTAGCGAATAGGGTCGCGTAGATTTATTTGACAACTATTTAAGGTGGGGGGTGGGGGGGGAGAAACTCCTATTTAAAATTGCGAAGATTTTGCTGCTTTTCTACTTGTTTCTAAAGAAACCCATGTTTAATAAACCCATGTTGTTTCAGAAATTCACATATCAAAATTTCACATTTCAGAAGTTGACATTTCAAATTTCCCTGTAGCGCAATAACAAGTGAGAAATATGAACAACAAGAGGCAGAGGTGCACTTAGTGATATCTTTTTCTTTTATTAAAAGTCAGTCACAACAAGCCGTGTTTTAATCATACGTGTCTTCCTGAGATACCCGTACTTTAATGGAAGTTGGTTGTGGCCTCAAAAGGACTGGTACACATATATATATAAGACAAACCCTTCCCAAGGCAGCGTGACACATAAAAAATAAATACGTTAATACGTCTTGAGTATTATTCACGATTCCTGACTCCCGGCCACATATACGTGCTGGTCACAAAACCCTCATGGCTTGGTGATCTAAGGTCGTACAAAGATACATAGTGCTGTTCATAACGATTTCACTCAAACCCAGACAATCTGTCACCATTATGACGCTTGGCTAGAAAACAAACACGCTACAATAACTGACTAAAACTAAAACCTGTATAAATGCAGTACTGTGAGATGACTTTACGGTATGGTAACCGTGGTCTCCATTTATCATCAATATTTTAGGACAATTTTGTGCATTGGGCATAAAGTGGGTGGAGGACACTTATCGGGGCAATGCAATGATTGCATGGCACAGATCTAGGTGCCGAGGCAATTAAAGTCATTTTGTACCGTCTTTTCAGGTTGACCCCCGGACTATGCATGCGCTATCGTTAACCCTGTACACAATATACGGCCACTTCCATATCATAGGAGCAGCTGTATATTATACAGATCCCCTATCATGTTGCACACACACTGACATTGCATCTCCTTAGATTTCCCTTGGTGACGTCACAGAAGCAAATGAAATTTTAAAAACACTTCTTTGGATCACGTGTCCACACCAGTGGACTAGACCAACCGATCACGTGACTAAACTGACTAGTTCACGTGACTTGTGATGTGATTGCGCGAGATTTCATCAAGTGTCAGACACCTAAAACCCCGTGATTGTTCAGAGTATTAGCCACGAAACGACACGGACGCCATCACGTGACCACCCTGACGACGCCATCACGTGACTACCCTGACGACGCGAACATGTGACCACCCTGACGACGCCATCACGTGACTACCCTGACGACGCGAACATGTGACCACCCTGACGACGCCATCACGTGACCGTTCTGACGACGCTAACACGTGGTCGCCATCATGTGACCGCCCTGGCGACGCGAACACGTGATCGCCATCACGTGACTGCCCTGACGACGCCATCACGTGACCGCCCTGACGACGCCGTCACGTGGTCGTCATCACGTGACCGCCCTGACGACGCCGTCACGTGGTCGCCCTGACGACGCTAATACGTGACTTCAGAATACACCACATCGTCTACCGAGACAGGCATATACCATCACGTGACCGGCAAGAGCGACAGCGGTTTCTTGTTGACTATTCCGGCAAGATCTGTACGCAACTTCGTGAAATGTCGCTTGAATTCTATACCGTCTCCCTGGGAAAAAAACGAGATTTTGTTACACAAGCTGTGAATTCGATATGAAGAACAACCTAACATATGACACTTTTGAGCCGGAACAGTTTTCAAAATACTTTCTCGTTTCGATATATTTAACATTTTAACATTATTTTACAAGTAAAATGTTGGGTGGTTTTGGCCGCTTTTGTACACATCAAGGCTAACTTGGCTCCGAATCATGTTAGAATGCTACGTTCTCCACGTTCCATTGCAATCAAGCATACAGTGATTGACCGCTGACTGACCTTGGATAGCCGGAAGTCGACCAAGATGTCCTCCCCCAGCTCGATGACGCTGGCTTTGAAGGTCAAGGCCATTCGACGTCGATCGAACGTCGTGATCGTCAGCTGTGACGTCAACAAAACGACAGTCAAAGAAAAGAAAACATATAATACGAATACACGGTTCAGGTGATATGGCATAGGATTTCCAATGGCTGGATTGATAACCATAGAGAAATTAAACTTTTTTAACAGATCATATGATGTATAACAGATCATATGATGTATAATTCTCCATCGTTGCAATGGAGGGTGGGTGGGGTTAGGCCGTGATTGGTAGTGACTGGTGGCAAACCTCTACAAATAAACAAAGAACAAAAAAGTGGGGTAGCTATATGAGTCACCCCGTGCCCCCCCCCCCCCCCACACTTTGTTTCCAGGGCGGTGGCGAGAGTCAAAACAGCAGTGATTACAGAGCCAGTGTCAGGGTGGGGGTGGTGGGTACAGGGCCAGTATCAGGGTGGGGGTGGTGGGTACAGAGCCAGTATCAGGGTGGGGGTGGTGGGTACGGAGCCAGTTTCAGGGTGGGGGTGGTGGGTTCAGAGCCAGTATCAGGGTGGGGGTGGTGGGTATGCTGACCATGCCGGGCGCGTTCTTCCGGACCCCATACCCCCCCTTCTCCAGGGCGGTCGTCAGCTGCCGCATCGTCTCCTCCGCGTCCGTCTTCACCAGGAACCGAGTCATCCGCCGGACCATCCGCTGCATGCGGCCCTGAAACCACGCGAGATCACGCCGCTATAGTCACGCTCAGGGCAACGGATTATGCAGTCAGGTCACGTGGGGTGGGTGACGTCACGAGGCGCCATGCATATCACGTGGGATCGATTTGCAATTTGAAATTCGAATTCGAACATATATAATGGGGATTAACTACTTCAGTAATGGATGTTTCACCATTCGATTGGAGGTAAAGGTACACAATTCCCCTCAAAATAGGGGCAAACAGTTGACCAGGGGCAGACGGTTAAGCAATTCCTGTGAGAGTAAGGGTAAACAGATCGCCAGGTGGTGAGGGTAAACAACTCCCTTGAACGTAAGGATAAACAGCTGACCACGTGGTGAGGGTAAACAACTGACCTGAGAGGCGCCTGGGGTGCAGGGCAACTGGCTCCCTAGCAACATGTGATCCGGGTGGACGGGTTGCGAGAAGCTGATAGAGGACACGGCGTCCGCCTTCTTGACGTCCAGATCAAGGTCAAGGTCAAATTTGGCGGAGGAAAACACACTAGGTTCGGGCTGTGACAGCGAAAACTTGGTTCTCTCCTCTCTGAAATAACACAATAATTGCACATATAGTATACTTCAGTAGGTTACCATGACGCAACTGATAGATGCACAACCGATTCTGGAACACTTATGCAGACAGCTTAATATTAACTACAAAAATATATACTTATAAATAATCAGTAGCACGTAATGCCAAAAAACAGACCCAAAGTCATAAATATTCCGTCTATTGGGAAACTTCATACCTTGGCCGATAAATACCTACTGGGATAGCTATAACTGATAATGCCACTACAGTTCCATTACTTAACGGAAGATTTGTAGTTTGTTCTGGAGTTTCTTTCTCCCACACTGACCTGGTGAGTGGTGACTGGGAGAGGCCAGTGTTAATCCTCTTAAACGGCGTCACGCCCAGGGCTACGTCTGACGTCACCACGGAGGCGGGTCTCTTGGCGGCTGCAGAGACACATTGATGCTTAAAACCAGCTTCACTTGTGTACACATGATATAGGCTTTTGAATTATTTAGTAAAACAAACAACAAGAAAAGTATTGATCCTCGGTGTACCACTGGGGGACGTCATAAGGCTGGACGGGATTTGTAGTTGTGACCCTTACTGGCTTATATACGGAGGACTCTCTAACTCCCGGGGGGGGGGGGGAGTGGGGGCAGGGTGGGAGGCTGGACACACCATTAATGATGTCCTTCGTGACCCATTGGTGACGCAATAAGTCTGGACGGGATTTGACCCTTACTGACCTATATACCGAGGACTATCCAACTCCTGGGGGGTGAGGGGAGGACGAGGGAGGGGGAGGGGAGTGGGGGTGAACTCACCATTGCTGAAGTCCTTCGTGAACCATTGGTGACGCTTCACACACTCCATGTTGGCTCGTTTATCCGGATTCTCCACCAGAATCTTACGAAGTAGCGCTGCACCAAATAAATAAAGGAGTCAAATTGAAGCATCACGTGTTGATCTATAATTCTTCATCAAATCAAGAACAGTATATTTCATAAAGTTTTTATTCATGTATTACTATAATACCGGTACATTGTCGAAAGTCGTTCTGCAGTAAAGATTAAGGTAAGTTTTCGGCCGTCGCCAAGTGAACAATTCTTACAGAGTGCGAGATTGTCGAGTTTGTTCCAGGGACTCAGTGTGATCTTGCATTCCTTCCAGTGTTCGTACTCCCGGCAGTGCACGGACGGTTCATCCCACGGCAACTCTACGACAGACAATACATAGTAAATACATAGAGAATGAAATGCTGGTGTTCAGGGCCACCTCCCGTGACAACGACATGAGGACGAAGCACGTACGATGCAGGTACCATGGTGCGAACCCACGACCAGTTGATCTGCAACTCAGCCGGCTTACAAAGTGAGCTATGGAGCTTCCCTATGTTCCCTATGCTATAACATTTTATGAGTAGAAGCTATGTAAAAAGTGACCTCATGCCAGAAAGAATTGGTAATTCCCCTCTGGAGTACAGGTACGCCACTTCCCTCCCCACTAATCCAGAATATAATTCTGCCAACATACCATAACAGCAACCGTTCGATTCTCATGGGACTGTGACTTCTGGATATCCAAAACTGACCTTCGTTCCGGATAAGCGAATACCTCCATGCCTTAGTAAATACCTGTACCTGACTCGGATTCTCGCCGGACAATCAGAGGGTCGGGAACGAGAGTGTCCGGACTCACCTCCAGCCAGCAAGGCGACCAGGATGATCCCACAGGACCAGAGGTCCATGGCCTGGCCGCTGTAGGGCTTCCCCTCCACTCACCTCCAGCCAGCAAGGCGACCAGGATGATCCCACAGGACCAGAGGTCCATGGCCTGGCCGCTGTAGGGCTTCCTCTCCACTCACCTCCAGCCAGCAAGGCGACCAGGATGATCCCACAGGACCAGAGGTCCATGGCCTGGCCGCTGTAGGGCTTCCTCTCCACTCACCTCCAGCCAGCAAGGCGACCAGGATGATCCCACAGGACCAGAGGTCCATGGCCTGGCCGCTGTAGGGCTTCCTCTCCACTCACCTCCAGCCAGCAAGGCGACCAGGATGATCCCACAGGACCAGAGGTCCATGGCCTGGCCGCTGTACGGCTTCCTCTCCACTCACCTCCAGCCAGCAAGGCGACCAGGATGATCCCACAGGACCAGAGGTCCATGGCCTGGCCGCTGTAGGGCTTCCTCTCCACTCACCTCCAGCCAGCAAGGCGACCAGGATGATCCCACAGGACCAGAGGTCCATGGCCTGGCCGCTGTAGGGCTTCCTCTCCACTCACCTCCTGCCAGCAAGGCGACCAGGATGATCCCACAGGACCAGAGGTCCATGGCGGGCCTGGCCGCTGTAGGGCTTCCTCTCCACTCACCTCCAGCCAGCAAGGCGACCAGGATGATCCCACAGGACCAGAGGTCCATGGCCTGGCCGCTGTAGGGCTTCCTCTCCACTCACCTCCAGCCAGCAAGGCGACCAGGATGATCCCACAGGACCAGAGGTCCATGGCCTGGCCGCTGTAGGGCTTCCTCTCCACTCACCTCCAGCCAGCAAGGCGACCAGGATGATCCCACAGGACCAGAGGTCAATGGCCTGGCCGCTGTAGGGCTTCCTCTCCACTCACCTCCAGCCAGCAGGGCGACCAGGATGATCCCAAAGGGACCAGAGGTCCATGGTGGGCCTGGCCGCTGTAGGGCTTCCTCTCCACTCACCTCCTGCCAGCAAGGCGACCACGATGATCCCACAGAACCAGAGATCCATGGCCTGGCCGCTGTAGGGCGTCCTCTCCACTCACCTCCTGCCAGCAAGGCGACCACGATGATCCCACAGGACCAGAGGTCCATGGCGGGCCTGGCCGCTGTAGGGTTTCCTCTCCACTCACCTCCTGCCAGCAAGGCGACCAGGATGATCCCACAGGACCAGAGGTCCATGGCCTGGCCGCTGTACGGCTTCCTCTCCACTCACCTCCAGCCAGCAAGGCGACCAGGATGATCCCACAGGACCAGAGGTCCATGGCCTGGCCGCTGTAGGGCTTCCTCTCCACTCACCTCCAGCCAGCAAAGCAACCAGGATGATCCCACAGGACCAGAGGTCCATGGCCTGGCCGCTGTAGGGCTTCCTCTCGACTCACCTCCAGCCAGCAAGGCGACCAGGATGATCCCACAGGACCAGAGGTCCATGGCCTGGCCGCTGTAGGGCGTCCTCTCCACTCACCTCCAGCCAGCAAAGCGACCAGGATGATCCCACAGGACCAGAGGTCCATCGCCTGACCGCTGTAGAGCTTCCTCTCCACTCACCTCCTGCCAGCAAGGCGACCAGGATGATCCCACAGGACCAGAGGTCCATGGCGGGCCTGGCCGCTGTAGGGCTTCCTCTCCACTCACCTCCAGCCAGCAAGGCGACCAGGATGCTCCCACAGGACCAGAGGTCCATGGCGGGCCTGGCCGCTGTAGGGCTTCCTCTCCACTCACCTCCTGCCAGCAAGGCGACCAGGATGATCCCACAGGACCAGAGGTCCATGGCCTGGCCGTTGTAGGGCTTCCTCTCCACTCACCTCCAGCCAGCGAGGCGACCAGGATGATCCCACAGGACCAGAGGTCCATGGCCTGGCCGCTGTAGGGCTTCCTCTCCACTCACCTCCAGCCAGCAAGGCGACCAGGATGATCCCACAGGACCAGAGGTCCATGGCCTGGCCGCTGTAGAGCTTCCTCTCCACTCACCTCCAGCCAGCAAGGCGACAAGGATGATCCCACAGGACCAGAGGTCCATGGCCTGGCCGTTGTAGGGCTTCCTCTCCACTCACCTCCAGCCAGCGAGGCGACCAGGATGATCCCACAGGACCAGAGGTCCATGGTGGGCCTGGCCGCTGTAGGGCTTCCTCTCCACTCACCTCCTGCCAGCAAGGCGACCAGGATGATCCCACAGGACCAGAGGTCCATGGCGGGCCTGGCCGCTGTAGGGCTTCCTCTCCACCGACCTCCAGCCAGCAAGGCGACCAGGATGATCCCACAGAACCAGAGATCAATGGCCTGGCCGCTGTAGGGCGTCCTCTCCACTCACCTCCTGCCAGCAAGGCGACCACGATGATCCCACAGGACCAGAGGTCCATGGCGGGCCTGGCCGCTGTAGGGTTTCCTCTCCACTCACCTCCTGCCAGCAAGGCGACCAGGATGATCCCACAGGACCAGAGGTCCATGGCCTGGCCGCTGTACGGCTTCCTCTCCACTCACCTCCAGCCAGCAAGGCGACCAGGATGATCCCACAGGACCAGAGGTCCATGGTGGGCCTGGCCGCTGTAGGGCTTCCTCTCCACTCACCTCCAGCCAGCAAGGCGACCAGGATGATCCCATCGGACCAGAGGTCTATGGCGGGCCTGGCCGCTGTAGGGCTTCCTCTCCACTCAGCTCCAGCCAGCAAGGCGACCAGGATGATCCCACAGGACCAGAGGTCCATGGTGGGCCTGGCCGCTGTAGGGCTTCCTCTCCACTCACCTCCTGCCAGCAAGGCGACCAGGATGATCCCACAGGACCAGAGGTCCATGGCGGGCCTGGCCGCTGTAGGGCTTCCTCTCCACTCACCTCCTGCCAGCAAGGCGACCAGGATGATTCCACAGGACCAGAGGTCCATGGCCTGGCCGCTGTAGGGCTTCCTCTCCACTCACCTCAAGCCAGCAAGGCGACCAGGATGATCCCACAGGACCAGAGGTCCATGGTGGGCCTGGCCGCTGTAGGGCTTCCTCTCCACTCACCTCCTGCCAGCAAGGCGACCAGGATGATCCCACAGGACCAGAGGTCCATGGCCTGGCCGCTGTAGGGCTTCCTCTCCACTCACCTCCAGCCAGCAAGGCGACCAGGATGATCCCACAGGACCAGAGGTCCATGGCGGGCCTGGCCGCTGTAGGGCTTCCTCTCCACTCACCTCCAGCCAGCAAGGCGACCAGGATGATCCCACAGGACCAGAGGTCCATGGCCTGGCCGCTGTAGGGCTTCCTCTCCACTCACCTCCTGCCAGCAAGGCGACCAGCATAATCCCACAGGACCAGAGGTCCATGGCGGGCCTGGCCGCTGTAGGGCTTCCTCTCCACTCACCTCCAGCCAGCAAGGCGACCAGGATGATCCCACAGGACCAGAGGTCCATGGTGGGCCTGGCCGCTGTAGGGCTTCCTCTCCACTCACCTCCTGCCAGCAAGGCGACCAGGATGATCCCACAGGACCAGAGGTCCATGGCGGGCCTGGCCGCTGTAGGGCTTCCTCTCCACTCACCTCCTGCCAGCAAGGCGACCAGGATGATCCCACAGGACCAGAGGTCCATGGCCTGGCCGCTGTAGGGCTTCCTCTCCACTCACCTCCAGCCAGCAAGACGACCAGGATGATCCCACAGGACCAGAGGTCCATGGCGGGCCTGGCCGCTGTAGGGCTTCCTCTCCACTCACCTCCAGCCAGCAAGGCGACCAGGATGATCCCACAGGACCAGAGGTCCATGGCCTGGCCGCTGTAGGGCTTCCTCTCCACTCACCTCCTGCCAGCAAGGCGACCAGCATAATCCCACAGGACCAGAGGTCCATGGCGGGCCTGGCCGCTGTAGGGCTTCCTCTCCACTCACCTCCAGCCAGCAAGGCGACCAGGATGATCCCACAGGACCAGAGGTCCATGGCCTGGCCGCTGTAGGGCTTCCTCTCCACTCACCTCCAGCCAGCAAGGCGACCAGGATGATCCCACAGGACCAGAGGTCCATGGCCTGGCCACTGTAGGGCTTCCTCTCCACTCACCCCCAGCCAGCAAGGCGACCAGGATGATCCCACAGGACCAGAGGTCAATGGCCTGGCCGCTGTAGGGCTTCCTCTCCACTCACCTCCAGCCAGCAAGGCGACCAGGATGATCCCACAGGACCAGAGTTCCATGGCCTGGCCACTGTACGGCTTCCTCTCCACTCACCTCCAGCCAGCAAGGCGACCAGGATGATCCCACAGGACCAGAGGTCCGTGGTGGGCCTGGCCGCTGTAGGGCTTCCTCTCCACTCACCTCCAGCCAGCAAGGCGACCAGGATGATCCCACAGGACCAGAGGTCCATGGCCTGGCCGCTGTAGGGCTTCCTCTCCACTCAGCTCCAGCCAGCAAGGCGACCAGGATGATCCCACAGGACCAGAGGTTCATGGCCTGGCCGCTGTAGGGCTTCCTCTCCACTCACCTCCAGCCAGCAAGGCGACCAGGATGATCCCACAGGACCAGAGGTTCATGGCCTGGCCGCTGTAGGGCTTCCTCTCCACTCACCTCCAGCCAGCAGGGCGACCAGGATGATCCCACAGGACCAGAGGTCCATGGCCTGGCCGCTGTAGGGCTTCCTCTCCACTCACCTCCAGCCAGCAAGGCGACCAGGATGATCCCACAGGACCAGAGGTCCATGGCGGGCCTGGCCGCTGTAGGGCTTCCTCTCCACTCACCTCCAGCCAGCAAGGCGACCAGGATGACCCCACAGGACCAGAGGTCCATGGCGGGCCTGGCCGCTGTAGGGCTTCCTCTCCACTCACCTCCAGCCAGCAAGGCGACCAGGATGATCCCACAGGACCAGAGGTCCATGGCGGGCCTGGCCGCTGTAGGGCTTCCTCTCCACTCACCTCCAGCCAGCAAGGCGACCAGGATGATCCCACAGGACCAGAGGTCCATGGCGGGCCTGGCCGCTGTAGGGCTTCCTCTCCACTCACCTCTAGCCAGCAAGGCGACCAGGATGATCCCACAGGACCAGAGGTCCATGGCGGGCCTGGCCGCTGTAGGGCTTCCTCTCCACTCACCTCCAGCCAGCAAGGCGACCAGGATGATCCCACAGGACCAGAGGTCCATGGCCTGGCCGCTGTAGGGCTTCCTCTCCACTCACCTCCTGCCAGCAAGGCGACCAGCATAATCCCACAGGACCAGAGGTCCATGGCGGGCCTGGCCGCTGTACGGCTTCCTCTCCACTCACCTCCAGCCAGCAAGGCGACCAGGATGATCCCACAGGACCAGAGGTCCATGGCCTGGCCGCTGTAGGGCTTCCTCTCCACTCACCTCCTGCTAGCAAGGCGACCAGGATGATCCCACAGGACCAGAGGTCCATGGTGGGCCTGGCCGCTGTAGGGCTTCCTCTCCACTCACCTCCAGCCAGCAAGGCGACCAGGATGATCCCACAGGACCAGAGGTCAATGGCGGGCCTGGCCGCTGTAGGGCTTCCTCTCCACTCACCTCCTGCCAGCAAGGCGACCACGATGATCCCACAGGACCAGAGGTCCATGGCCTGGCCGCTGTAGAGCTTCCTCTCCACTCACCTCCAGCCAGCAAGGCGACCAGGATGATCCCACAGGACCAGAGGTCCATGGCCTGGCCGCTGTAGGGCTTCCTCTCCACTCACCTCCAGCCAGCGAGGCGACCAGGATGATCCCACAGGACCAGAAGTCCATGGCCTGGCCGCTGTAGGGCTTCCTCTCCACTCACCTCCAGCCAGCAAGGCGACCAGGATGATCCCACAGGACCAGAGGTCCATGGCCTGGCCGCTGTAGGACTTCCTCTCCACTCACCGCCTGCCAGCAAGGCGACCAGGATGATCCCACAGGCCCAGAGGTCAATGGCCTGGCCGCTGTAGGGCTTCCTCTCCACTCACCTCCTGCCAGCAAGGCTACCAGGATGATCCCACAGGACCAGAGGTCCATGGACTGGCCGCTGTAGGGCTTCCTCTCCACTCACCTCCTGCCAGCAAGGCGACCAGGATGATCCCACAGGACCAGAGGTCCATGGCCTGGCCGCTGTAGGGCTTCCTCTCCACTCACCGCCTGCCAGCAAGGCGACCAGGATGATCCCACAGGCCCAGAGGTCAATGGCCTGGCCGCTGTAGGGCTTCCTCTCCACTCACCTCCTGCCAGCAAGGCGACCACGATGATCCCACAGGACCAGAGGTCCATGGCCTGGCCGCTGTAGAGCTTCCTCTCCACTCACCTCCAGCCAGCAAGGCGACCAGGATGATCCCACAGGACCAGAGGTCCATGGCCTGGCCGTTGTAGGGCTTCCTCTCCACTCACCTCCAGCCAGCGAGGCGACCAGGATGATCCCACAGGACCAGAGGTCCATGGTGGGCCTGGCCGCTGTAGGGCTTCCTCTCCACTCACCGCCTGCCAGCGAGGCGACCAGGATGATCCCACAGGACCAGAGGTCCATGGCCTGGCCGTTGTAGGGCTTCCTCTCCACTCACCTCCAGCCAGCGAGGCGACCAGGATGATCCCACAGGACCAGAGGTCCATGGCCTGGCCGCTGTAGAGCTTCCTCTCCACTCACCTCCAGCCAGCAAGGCGACCAGGATGATCCCACAGGACCAGAGGTCCATGGCCTGGCCGTTGTAGGGCTTCCCCTCCACTCACCTCCAGCCAGCGAGGCGACCAGGATGATCCCACAGGACCAGAGGTCCATGGCCTGGCCGCTGTAGGGCTTCCTCTCCACTCACCTCCTGCCAGCAAGGCGACCAGGATGATCCCACAGGACCAGAGGTCCATGGCGGGCCTGGCCGCTGTAGGGCTTCCTCTCCACCGACCTCCAGCCAGCAAGGCGACCAGGATGATCCCACAGAACCAGAGATCAATGGCCTGGCCGCTGTAGGGCGTCCTCTCCACTCACCTCCAGCCAGCAAGGCGACCAGGATGATCCCACAGGACCAGAGGTCCATGGCGGGCCTGGCCGCTGTAGGGCTTCCTCTCCACCGACCTCCAGCCAGCAAGGCGACCAGGATGATCCCACAGAACCAGAGATCAATGGCCTGGCCGCTGTAGGGCTTCCTCTCCACTCACCTCCAGCCAGCAAGGCGACCACGATGATCCCACAGGACCAGAGGTCCATGGCGGGCCTGGCCGCTGTAGGGTTTCCTCTCCACTCACCTCCTGCCAGCAAGGCGACCAGGATGATCCCACAGGACCAGAGGTCCATGGCCTGGCCGCTGTACGGCTTCCTCTCCACTCACCTCCAGCCAGCAAGGCGACCAGGATGATCCCACAGGACCAGAGGTCCATGGTGGGCCTGGCCGCTGTAGGGCTTCCTCTCCACTCACCTCCTGCCAGCAAGGCGACCAGGATGATCCCACAGGACCAGAGGTCCATGGCGGGCCTGGCCGCTGTAGGGCTTCCTCTCCACTCACCTCCAGCCAGCAAGGTGACCAGGATGATCCCACAGGACCAGAGGTCCATGGTGGGCCTGGCCGCTGTAGGGCTTCCTCTCCACTCACCTCCTGCCAGCAAGGCGACCAGGATGATCCCACAGGACCAGAGGTCCATGGCGGGCCTGGCCGCTGTAGGGCTTCCTCTCCACTAACCTCCTGCCAGCAAGGCGACCAGGATGATCCCACAGGACCAGAGGTCCATGGCCTGGCCGCTGTAGGGCTTCCTCTCCACTCACCTCCAGCCAGCAAGGCGACCAGGATGATCCCACAGGACCAGAGGTCCATGGTGGGCCTGGCCGCTGTAGGGCTTCCTCATCACTCACCTCCTGCCAGCAAGGCGACCAGGATGATCCCACAGGACCAGAGGTCCATGGCCTGGCCGCTGTAGGGCTTCCTCTCCACTTACCTCCAGCCAGCAAGGCGACCAGGATGATCCCACAGGACCAGAGGTCCATGGCGGGCCTGGCCGCTGCAGGGCTTCCTCTCCACTCACCTCCAGCCAGCAAGGCGACCAGGATGATCCCACAGGACCAGAGGTCCATGGCCTGGCCGCTGTAGGGCTTCCTCTCCACTCACCTCCTGCCAGCAAGGCGACCAGCATAATCCCACAGGACCAGAGGTCCATGGCGGGCCTGGCCGCTGTACGGCTTCCTCTCCACTCACCTCCAGCCAGCAAGGCGACCAGGATGATCCCACAGGACCAGAGGTTCATGGCCTGGCCGCTGTAGGGCTTCCTCTCCACTCACCTCCAGCCAGCAAGGCGACCAGGATGATCCCACAGGACCAGAGGTCCATGGCCTGGCCACTGTACGGCTTCCTCTCCACTCACCTCCAGCCAGCAAGGCGACCAGGATGATCCCACAGGACCAGAGGTCCGTGGTGGGCCTGGCCGCTGTAGGGCTTCCTCTCCACTCACCTCCAGCCAGCAAGGCGACCAGGATGATCCCACAGGACCAGAGGTCCATGGTGGGCCTGGCCGCTGTAGGGCTTCCTCTCCACTCACCTCCAGCCAGCAAGGCGACCAGGATGATCCCACAGGACCAGAGGTTCATGGCGGGCCTGGCCGCTGTAGGGCTTCCTCTCCACTCACCTCCAGCCAGCAGGGCGACCAGGATGATCCCACAGGACCAGAGGTCCATGGCCTGGCCGCTGTAGGGCTTCCTCTCCACTCACCTCCAGCCAGCAAGGCGACCAGGATGATCCCACAGGACCAGAGGTCCATGGTGGGCCTGGCCGCTGTAGGGCTTCCTCTCGACTCACCGCCTGCCAGCAAGGCGACCAGGATGATCCCACAGGACCAGAGGTCAATGGCCTGGCCGCTGTAGGGCTTCCTCTCCACTCACCTCCAGCCAGCAAAGCGACCAGGATGATCCCACAGGACCAGAGGTCCATGGCCTGGCCGCTGTAGGGCTTCCTCTCCACTCACCTCCAGCCAGCAAGGCGACCAGGATGATCCCACAGGACCAGAGGTCAATGGCCTGGCCGCTGTAGGGCTTCCTCTCCACTCGCCTCCAGCCAGCAAAGCGACCAGGATGATCCCACAGGACCAGAGGTCCATGGTGGGCCTGGCCGCTGTAGGGCTTCCTCTCCACTCACCTCCTGCCAGCAAGGCGACCAGGATGATCCCACAGGACCAGAGGTCCATGGTGGGCCTGGCCGCTGTAGGGCTTCCTCTCCACTCACCTCCTGCCAGCAAGGCGACCAGGATGATCCCACAGGACCAGAGGTCCATGGTGGGCCTGGCCGCTGTACGGCTTCCTCTCCACTCACCTCCAGCCAGCAAGGCGACCAGGATGATCCCACAGGACCAGAGGTCAATGGCCTGGCCCCTGTAGGGCTTCCTCTCCACTCACCTCCAGCCAGCGAGGCGACCAGGATGATCCCACAGGACCAGAGGTCCATGGCCTGGCCGCTGTAGGGCTTCCTCTCCACTCACCTCCAGCCAGCAAGGCGACCAGGATGATCCCACAGGACCAGAGGTCCATGGCCTGGCCGCTGTAGGGCTTCCTCTCCACTCACCTCCAGCCAGCAAGGCGACCAGGATGATCCCACAGGACCAGAGGTCCATGGCGGGCCTGGCCGCTGTAGGGCTTCCTCTCCACTCACCTCCAGCCAGCAAGGCGACCAGGATGCTCCCACAGGACCAGAGGTCCATGGCGGGCCTGGCCGCTGTAGGGCTTCCTCTCCACTCACCTCCAGCCAGCAAGGCGACCAGGATGATCCCACAGGACCAGAGGTCCATGGCCTGGCCGCTGTAGGGCTTCCTCTCCACTCACCTCCAGCCAGCAAGGCGACCAGGATGATCCCACAGGACCAGAGGTCCATGGCCTGGCCGCTGTAGGGCTTCCTCTCCACTCACCTCCAGCCAGCAAGGCGACCAGGATGATCCCACAGGACCAGAGGTCAATGGCGGGCCTGGCCGCTGTAGGGCTTCCTCTCCACTCACCTCCAGCCAGCAAGGCGAGCAGGATGATCCCACAGGACCAGAGGTCCATGGCCTGGCCGCTGTAGGGCTTCCTCTCCACTCACCACCTGCCAGCAAGGCGACCAGGATGATCCCACAGGACCAGAGGTCCATGGCCTGGCCGCTGTAGGGCTTCCTCTCCACTCACCTCCAGCCAGCAAGGCGACCAGGATGATCCCACAGGACCAGAGGTCAATGGCGGGCCTGGCCGCTGTAGGGCTTCCTCTCCACTCACCTCCAGCCAGCAAGGCGAGCAGGATGATCCCACAGGACCAGAGGTCCATGGCCTGGCCGCTGTAGGGCTTCCTCTCCACTCACCACCTGCCAGCAAGGCGACCAGGATGATCCCACAGGACCAGAGGTCCATGGCCTGGCCGCTGTAGGGCTTCCTCTCCACTCACCTCCAGCCAGCAAGGCGACCAGGATGATCCCACAGGACCAGAGGTCAATGGCCTGGCCGCTGTAGGGCTTCCCCTTTACTCACCTCCAGCCAGCAAGGCGACCAGGATGATCCCACAGGCCCAGAGGTCAATGGCCTGGCCGCTGTAGGGCTTCCTCTCCACTCACCTCCAGCCAGCAAGGCGACCAGGATGATCCCACAGGACCAGAGGTCCATGGCGGGCCTGGCCGCTGTAGGATTTCCTCTCCACTCACCTCCTGCCAGCAAGGCGACCAGGATGATCCCACAGGACCAGAGGTCCATGGCCTGACCGCTGTAGGGCTTCCTCTCCACTCACCTCCAGCCAGCAAGGCGACCAGGATGATCCCACAGGACCAGAGGTCCATGGCGGGCCTGGCCGCTGTAGGGCTTCCTCTCCACTCACCTCCAGCCAGCAAGGCGACCAGGATGATCCCACAGGACCAGAGGTCCATGGCGGGCCTGGCCGCTGTAGGGCTTCCTCTCCACTCACCTCCTGCCAGCAAGGCGACCAGGATGATCCCACTGGACCAGAGGTCCATGGCCTGGCCGCTGTAGGGCTTCCTCTCCACTCACCTCCAGCCAGCAAGGCGACCAGGATGATCCCACAGGACCAGAGGTCCATGGCCTGGCCGCTGTACGGCTTCCTCTGGATCACCTCTGGAGCCACGTAAGGCACCGTTCCGCAGCATGTCTCGAGCTTCCGCTCGCGACCCTCGTGGCGGAACACCGTGGCGAGTCCGAAATCCGTGATCTTCAGTCGTTCTGGATCGAAATGAAATATTGCTTTAGGCAAGTTGTGTTGTGCACACGAGAGGTAAATTAGGCCAAGGAACTTCCGGGGGGGTGGCATGAACGATGATTAGGATCAAATATGCCCCAGATTAGATGGCCAAGATAGGGTTTTGACCAGCTGTTTACCCTTTGGTCAGCTCGCCTCCTGGTCGGGGATCTGTTGACTAGCAGTCGAGTGTTGACCCACTGACCCCGGAGGCTCCCTTTGTTCCGGATTAGGGACAACCTCGCATTCCAGAGATGGGGTGAATCCTTGTAGAACGCCTTTAAATCCGACTTAACTATTTTAGATTTTTTATAAATACGAATATATCGATGAATACCTGTTTTTACGAAATTCACTACGAAGAGCTGGATTTTCGATTACCAGGTAAGTGAAATGTTGGGACTTTTGCGTCAATGTTGTGTATATAGGGGCCAAAATGGACTGAACTGGCGTTACGAACTCTTCCGGGACAATGAAAAACGGTTGGATGACAAAAGCCCAGCTGTAGATACCAGGGTGCCAACCCGTGCCCTGTTGGTGTGACAAACGCTGGCTGTAGATACCAGGGTGCGAACCCGTGCCCTGTTGGTGTGACAAACGCTGGCTGTAGATACCAGGGTGCGAACCCGTGCCCTGTTGGTGTGACAAACGCTGGCTGTAGATACCAGGGTGCCAACCCGTGCCCTGTTGGTGTGACAAACGCTGGCTGTAGATACCAGGGTGCCAACCCGTGCCCTGTTGGTGACAAACGCTGGCTGTAGATACCAGGGTGCCAACCCGTGCCCTGTTGGTGACAAACGCTGGCTGTAGATACCAGGGTGCCAACCCCTGCCCTGTTGGTGTGACAAACGCTGGCTGTAGATACCAGGGTGCCAACCCCTGCCCTGTTGGTGTGACAAACGCTGGCTGTAGATACCAGGGTGCCAACCCGTGCCCTGTTGGTGTGACAAACGCTGGCTGTAGATACCAGGGTGCGAACCCGTGCCCTGTTGGTGTGACAAACGCTGGCTGTAGATACCAGGGTGCCAACCCGTGCCCTGTTGGTGTGACAAACGCTGGCTGTAGATACCACGGTGTACTGCTCAGTCTACTTATGATCGATGAATATCTTAGACGTTTCGTATTCAAATACGAGAACTTGTACAAATGTACATGAAGGCAAATTCATGTATACATTTTATATATCAAACATGGGCACCTTTAGTGAAATCTTATGAAAGCTGAACGGTTCCAAGAGATCGCCCAGCTCTGGAATCGACCTGGATCTGTCGATTGGTTGGTTGTATATTCTGGAAGCTTTAACCACTTCTGGTCATATCGCGTCAATGGGAGAAGGAATGGAGAGTGGAGCCATGTCTCCGAGGGTAACCGCCTACTCTTTGCGAAGAAGGAAATGGAATCTTTATCCAGCGACCACACAGACATAGCCATAGCAGGGCTCGAACCATCGCCGGCCTCCCTTTTATCTGTCGATGTTATCAATACAAGGACGGTTCGTTTGACGGTCTCCACTATGCTCACCTTCGGCATCCAGTAAGATGTTTTCGGGCTTGAGATCTCGGTGTGCAATCCCCTTGGCGTGAAGATACTCCTACAGAAATCGGCAAAAAACAAAGCAAATTAGTCCAAAATGTGATTGGTATACTCGCCAGATAATAATACATAAACAAAATATTTTTTTTTTTTTTTATATATTTTTATTGGCTCCAATGGTATACAAGAAAATGCGAGAACATCAGGAAAGGCTTGGCATGGTTCATAGGATACATAATTGTCTATTACATAATATCGTGCAAGGGCTGCACTAATAGCGTTTTGTCTAGTTTACTGATTTACATATGGGTCAACACAAGGCGCCGAGACGGTTTGCAAATTCCCCTAATCGATCATTGTTTCTTGCTATTCGATACTCTAAGTCAACGTATACTCTTAATCGTGCTAAAAATGTCTTCAAATCCGGGAATCTTGAATTACATTTGCAAGAATATAGATAATGTTTTCCCAACATCAGGACAAAATCAATGGTTATATCTTTAGCACCAAATAGGATATATTTCACATCGTACTCTATCAAAATTCCCAATTTATTTCCAAGCCAAAGGTACACAGACTGCCAAAATGTCTTTACAGGTTCGCATTCAACAAAACCATGCATCAAAGTGTCAATTTCTTCATTACAAAAACAACATAAATCACACTCCCTTAGACCCCATTTGTATAGCCTTTCATTCGTTGATAAGATACGGTGGAAAAACCGGTATTGGAATTCTTGCAATTTCACACACTGTGTTGTTTTAAGTAACTTTTGAAAAGAAGCTACATATTCGGTCTCTGATATATCTATATCAGCTCTCCATGCTTGGAATGGGGTCGTCGGTACTGTGGCAATTTTACTAATGAGACTCTTATATACAAGTTTACTAACATGTGTTGCTTCTATATATTTCTGAAATCTCGTGCAGGTCTTAATGTCTGTACCAAATGCCAGCCAAGGTTTCCACTTCTCTGTAATGCTGTGTATAATACCATAATAATGTAACACATTTATATTACTTCCATACTTTTGGCAAATATGTGGATACGACAGGAAAGAGCCTTGTTCATCACAAAGATCTTTGACAAAAAGTATCCCCAATTTCACCCAACTATCATAACAGATAACCTTATTATTAACTTTTATGTGGGAATTATACCATAAGACCTCTTCTGGTACATCAACTATATCGTCTAGTGTGCAAAAATGGAATTCACACCAAGTTTCAATAATTTCTCGAGTGAAGGCGCTAGTTATATTTGTATAAAAAGGGATAGTTTTTAGGTCTTTAGCGTCCAAATTACATCTCCAGAACAGTTCGCCTATAATCCCAAAGTAACTGTGAACAAATATCGCACACGATTCATTACTGACAATACGTTGTACCCATGCAATCTTAAGTGATTTGCTTTTAATTGTAAGATTTGGGATATATATACCTCCAGTTTGCTTATTGTTATACAATACAGTTCGTTTGATCTTTTCCGGTTTTCCACTCCATATAAATTTGAATATTTCGTTTTGAATAGTTTTTAACATCATACCGTCTGGCGTTGGCAATATCGACATCAAATAAACCAATTGGGATATCGCGTACGTCTTAACGATGACGGCCTTACCAAACAATGTAAGGTATCTTTGTCTCCACATACTGAGGAGCCCAATGATCTTTTTGAGAACTCCATTATAGTTTTCTCGTAACATTGTTGCTTTATCTGGATATATTTGAACCCCGAGGGATTTTACTGGGCCCTTCGTCCAAACAATGCCAGATTCCGGTATTAAAACTTCAAAATGACTTCTGACTTTTCCAATAGGCAATATAATACTTTTTTCATAATTAACTTTCAGTCCGGACACTTTGTAGAAATAATCGAATAGATCAAGGACATGTTTTAGCACATCTACAGAATATATTAGCATTAATCCCAAGTCATCTGCGTATAGAACCATCTTAAATTCTCTATTTTGGTATATAATCCCTTTGACTTTTGGATATTAGAATATTATTTAGAATATCAAATGCAATGCAAGAAATATTAATTCTCATCGACATGTTAACGGCTTCTCATTTTGTAAGTTACCATTACTTGCAGATATTCAGCCTCGTCGATTAATTGTACATAGGAACCTTAAACGTCACATTATCAATCTTGTATTTTTAATAACAGAGAAATACATAAACCATCAGCAGTGTGCTGTCACGACCACAAAAAGGCCATCGGTTCACGTCATAATGCGCCCGTTCAGCCCATTCAGTTTAAAGTATATTATTAATCCCTGTTATCGACCACTTAGTCACGGCATTGTTGAGTGGTCTGGAGGACTTACCAGGCCTTTGATGAGCTGTTTAAAGTAACCTTGGGCCTCCGCTGGACTCATTCCCGCATCAGGCTCTGCAAAAGATGGAATAAGACACGTAAATTAACGTACATTTACCGGGTAACATTTATTTTACTTACCGGTATATACACAAGTGACCAAAGGCTGCAAAGACAAAGGTTATGAAGCATATTGAAAGGATCATTTGCTGAATATATCTTGACACGGCACGCACACTGCATCTATTTAATACAATTTAAAATTAACTTTTCAGATACATCATCCAATTACTTATTTTTTTAGCACAACGGAGCATATCTGATCAATTGCTAACGAAATACTTTTGACATCCTTTAAAGATAATTATGTCTGTCAATGCAAGACAATGGATTTTACAGGACGTTAGTGAGGAGTTATTCCAACCTTTTAAAATAAATAACTGTGTTAACCGTGAAATGATAAATTAAAGTATCATTATTTACCGGGTTAATTGTTTTTTTATTCAATAATAGTGATCTATTAGGCGTCAACCAGAAACAAGGTTTTTGATAATGACTACGACAAATGCAGTTTATGTGAAGATAATGGCAGTATAAAAAAGTTACCTATTCGGTCGAACAATTCGCCTCCACTTGCATATTCTAGAAATAAGTACTGACGGGTCGCAGCCTTTCGATGACCGAAGAACCGAATAATGTTCTCATGGCTCACCATCTTGTGTATGCATATCTAGAGCAACAAAGACCACGAAATAAGATGTTGGTGATCTGGGCCACTTTTGTGCACATAAAGGCTAAAAATAAATGAATTATATATATATATATATATCTTTATTCGTCCGAACGTTTCACAGTAATAGGTAAAAGAATGAAATAAACAGTGATTTAAGGCCTCCGCCCCATATCACTTACAGTTGTAAACCTAAATACACAGCATGAGTGGTATGTCTCTTAAATATCTAACAAAATGTTGCTTCTCTTTTGCTCAGCTAAAAATATATAATTACTAATATCCGATACAATACTTACAACTTTACGATTTAGTAATTTAACAATGTCCCTCCCAGAAATAACATTTCTACCCCAAATATGTTTAATATATACCTTGTTCGTAGATCCTCATATGATTTGCATTTAAACAGAAAATGTTTCTCAATTTCAAAATTGAGTATTCAAGGAAGGTGGGGTATCACGTATCGCGAAGAAAGTACATGCATGCGCAACAATTCAATAAAAATTCTGTATGCCTGATAAAGGTTATAAATCACCTATTAAGACATGGCTATGACAAAATGGCCTTCATTTAAGGAGTGGCTAATAAGCATATTTTCGCACTTGGCTGCAGCCCATTGTGACACCAGGTTCGGGATAAACCAAAGCCCCAGTGCTGTGGTTGTTGAACGGGCATTGTCCGATTTTTGCCAATCCTACAGCCAGAGAACTGGGCCTAGGATAAACCCATCCTGCACTATGCGAATGGGCATTTTCGAAAACATCCACCTAGAGGTTCGGACAGGATATGGGAGACTTGTGCCGAGATAAACCCATCTCCCACTCGAACCAATGCCATATATATCTTAGATTTGAAGTACAAATATTACTTGTTAATACTGACGCATCATTACACCACTGCAGACTGCTAACAATTCTATTATAATTTATTTCAGCCCATTCATAATGACAGGTAACATTACCTCTTTTCTGATATTTTTTTCCACATTTGGAGATTTTTCAAGGTCTACAATCTTCACAGCTACTGCTTCTTGTGTCTCCCGGTTGACAGCCAATTTTACCCTGCAATATACAATACCAACTGTAGCTTCTCTAAAAGATAAAGGCTGATTAATATATGATGTATATTTTTAAATCAAATATAAGAAAATACAAAAACATGAAACAGCAAAGTGGATTGCCAGTTCATTTGAGCATGTTCAGTTCAAAGGATTTTGATGAACGCTTGTTACATTTTTTTTTAACACATGTATTAAGCACAACCAATATATACACATACTCGCCATAAGCCCCTTCTCCCAGAGTCTGAACGAAGTCCCAGCCTTCCACAAATGCTGTAACCATGATGGTAGATGCCAAGATCTAAAATCAGAAAATAAAATAAAGTATCAGTTCCATCACGTCATCATGTACACATACAAGAGAATTGTACCGTAACTGCCTTTTTGAAGCTGCATACATCTTTAATTGGACCAGTGATCACACATGAAGGCATCTGTCTGGTAACAGTTTGGACACAAATTCATGTGAATAACAATCAGATTTCTGCAAGCCCCCAAGCGCAAGTGCGCAAGTGCCCAAGTGCGCAAGCACTAGTATATGCGTAATCAACGGTATGTGCGCAATCACTGGTATGTGGGCAATCTCTGGTCCACCTTCTATATAGAAGCTATACCTAGACTTTGGCCTCAAACTAGGTCGCATGCACTCAGGACCATTTCCAGCAAACGACATATCATAAGCCGCACCTAGGCTTTGGTTATTCTCGAGTTCCACTCCACTCTCTGGTACCCAGTGTCCTTTCCTGTATCCCTGCTTATATCATAATGCCATCCGGCGAACCCAGCCAATTATTATGGCATCAATTCATTATACAAGCAGTCACAACACCTAACAACATTAATCTATCTGGCCCTCTGCCATTGCACCCTGTATCAACAATCAGTGGCTGGCTCTTCCGGCAGTTACTGCATATCATGAATCACTATAACAATAGCGTGCAGGTGGTAGGCCATTTTATTGGCCCCGAGATAAACCTGCAGCAGCGAGTCATGTTTCTTTGTTCTAGGCAATGATTGTCGACTGAGTGGGCAGTAGGGCGGTTTGGGTCAGGTTACATTATTTAAGCCGCATTCAGATCTAATATTATTGTACCAGTTACCACAATCATCAACTTGTAATAATTATGATTTATCTGGAGTCATACAGGGCAATATATCATATTTTAGTACAGATAAATCTATCAGCTATCAAATACATTCAAACAATCAACAATATTTCTCACTTGCATCTGTCTTTTCAAGATGTTTCCCATTTTGAGGAGCACCAACATCTGACTCTGGCACCATTTTTGTTTGGCTTGTACTGGTGTCTGTGAATGCAGGCATACTCTATACTATTGTCACTTCTCTGGTGGCACAACAGTGTCAATGCTATATGCCTCAGATGTGAGTTGGGGATCAATTTCGGAAAATTAACGGAAACAACCTGGTGTTGATACACTTTCTTAATGTCAGAAGATAACACTCACCATTTGAAGACCTAATTTCTGTTTCGTATGTACTTGTGAAGCATTCATGAGTTTCAGGTGATTAGGCTCATTTATCTACCTTTTAAAGTGCTTGCTGCAACTTTCAAACTTTCCTCTTCTCCACTGTCACAAACAGGAAAGGCAGGAAAGAGGAGTTCATATGAGCATGCGCATGGCGGCTAAGAGGAAAGTTTGAAAGTCACAGCAAGTACTTTGAAAATTAGATGAATGCTCAGATTAATCGATTAAAGGTTAGTGATTCTAATCTGAGCCATAGCGGATACAAAATCTTTCCTGTACAACTGTGTAGATGCGGCGTGGTGCTCTTCATATGCCAGACTGCACTTTTAATTATGCAAGACTCATAATAAATTATACTAAATGCTACAAAAAGACCAAACGAATAAACTTTTATGTATAAATACATTTAGTTTCACCAAAATGGGAGATGGTTACATAATAATAAAAGTAATTTAAAACATCAAGTAAGCTTATACAATAATCAACCAGCCGCTGGAGCACTGCGTTGCATCTACAGCTTGTCAAGCAGTAACGGATCACTTCGCTGTTCACTGTTGAATCGTTTCTATTAAAAGCCACTAAATGCAATAAATTCATACTAACTTCAAAGATAATTAACCACTGACTTAAAATAAGTCCAAAAACGCGAGGTTGTACCAATGCTTAAACTCCTTTTTACCTCAAATGCACGGTAGCACGCCCTTTGCTCTGCGAATACTAACACGCAACAGCAACTTTCACTTCAACAGGCCACTCTTGCTAAAGTGAATACATCTGTACACAACTGAGGTAATTTTTACATAGCTGTATATACCTTGAACCTTCAAGAAAATAATCAGATCCCTCCATAAAGCAGAATTACTGTTGTCATCTAAATTGCGTTCACTGCTTTCTCGGCAGTACCGGATCAGTGACGCTCATCTTTGCCGCCAAACTTTGCAGCCAGGTGGCATGGCATGAATCATTGGCCCAATGTCAGTAGCGGTACTCCAAAAATATAAAAATAAGCTATGAATTATTATACCACACTTTAAACTTAATGCAATATCGTTGACAACCTAATTTCAGATTTTTGAGACAGTCCTTGCATTAAGATACCTGCTTCAATGCCGAAACAGGCGGCTAGATGGCGTGGTCCGCTACTGCCTAAAGTGATCTGTTACTGCCTACAGCTGTACCCTACAAGATGGACATTTTTAGACAGGTTGTTGCCAGAGAATTAGCGATTCTACTACACATGAAAAGAGCTTGGCGCAAATGCCCCCAGGGAAGCCCGCTTCTCTAGGGGCAAAATGTTAGTAGGGAATTGACTGTAGCTTTTATCATAATGTGTGCACGTAAATCACTTAGTTGTTTATGTAATATATTCGTGAATAAATGTTGGAGCATGAGTCTTTTCATTCTTTTTCAAATTATGATAAAAGCTACAGTCGATTCCATACTAACGTCTAAGGATTTTAACATTGCTACCGTTATGCCCCTAGAGAAGGGCCAGGGAAAATGCCCAATATACTTCCGATCTTCTTCCGATCTACAGTTTACAGTGGGGCGATGTTAAAGAGTGGTTTATATGGATAAAATACATGTTCATTGATATTATACTCAGTTTTCAGGATGATATGGTGTATCCAAAGTTTTTGTGCTGATCGGAGAGTCACGCGCGGCAAGACTTGAGCACTGTCATGGCGGACAGATCGGCACAACAACGTCTGGCTGGTTGGCAAAAGGATGTAATATTCACTTTGGATACCCCATATCGTCCTGAAAATGGAGTATAATATCGATGAACATGTATTCTATCCATATAAACCACTCTTTTCAACCTTGTCCCACCGTAAACTATAGATCAGAACAAGATCGGAAGGATCTGAAGTACATCAGGTATTTACCCTAGCCCCCTAGAGAAGCAGGCTTGCCTGCATGGGGGCACTTGCGCCAAGAAAAGAGCTGGCTTTTCTGAAAAGAATGAGCCTAAGATGAAGCACTAGCTCCTTAACAAACATTCTCCATCAAGCCTTAAACACAAGTGATCGCTACTGCCTGACAAGCTGTATACAGTTTTACAGAGTCCTTCTTTCAGGTCATACGCATCAAACCATTTCCGTCAGGTAACATTTGTTTTTAAATCAGCCAGACAGGTCAAAGATCTTGTTTTGCTGGCAAGAATATAGACTAAACCGCTACATATGCAAGCAAAAATTAGTCAGTCATCAGGTCATAGTATGGGCTGGCCTGAAAGTTCAGACGTTACAGTCCTGACACTTGTTCTCGTGACAGTCACAAGAACAAGTGTCGGGACTGTAACATCTGAACTTTCAGGCTAAGTATATAGTTCCATAGATGTAATGTAGTCCGCTCCGTCCAGTCGCGGAACTACGTTACATCTCCTAGCAATCTCTTCCCATTAGCAGAATCACACCCGAAATCTGGTCGGCCTTTACACGGTCATAAAACTACTTTTTCACCTCAATATTTAGCAATGAACTACATATTTACATAAAGTAACCTATTCTCTGTTGATTTATTACCAATTTGGAATATGACATTGCTTGATGCTTGTGTTTTGATAACTTTTCCCTCAGCTGTGTGATTTCTGAGCTTTTTTGGCTGCCGCTGGCGTCATGTTTTGATTGGGGTTCACGCGCACCGGAAGAAATAATCCTTGGGCGCGCATACATTTTACATCACATCAAACAAGTCATGGTTTGTTTCAAATGGTCTGACTTTACCAGATCAGTGACATCGTTGCATTAAAATCTTTGAAAGCACAACTTAAGTGGAATTTCTTTCAGCGTTCAATTGATTTGCATTCAAGACCATCTCACCGAGCAAATGACTGCTGGAGGGGTGTGGATCTCGGAATATTTTAAACCGTCAGTAACCCGGCGACCGGGGGGGTGGGGGGCAGGGGAGGCCTCGTATACAAAGTTGGTGGTAGGGTTCCGTGGGGTGCCTTGATACCTGAGAGAATGGATATTTGTGATGAAAAATATGTCCCTATAGAGCGGATATTTAAAAACTTCTGACCGGGGTGGGAGCTCTGAATATATGCATTAATAGACAGGTTGCCACAAAAAATTAAAATGGCCCGACTGAACAAATTTCAATGGTAAAACATTGACTGAGCTGAGTATTCCCCTCCCTCAGAAACGGATAGAGAATTAACGGTTAAGACGAGCATCCACCTTTGGAAAATGCCGGAAAAGTAGCAATTGATCCTGCGCCGACTGTCAGCTACCTTTATTCCTGCGGGAGGGGGGGGGATATCAAGTTTTTCATCAAAATACACCTTAAAAAATTTAATATTCCTAAAAAAAAGTATAGCCACAACACCCACATTTCATATGTAAACCAATATTAGAATAGAACGTCTGGAAATTCTGGTTACATTTGGGCGGGTACCCCATTAACCTAGTCCATTCTATTCATTACGCCGGGCGGACTCCGCGGCACGAAGCCAGCTAGGAGTCTTTTTCAGTTATGGCTAACATACAATTTATACGTTAGTGCGTACCGCTTTTCGGCAGGAAGTGCAACTGCAAACATGGCAGAGCTTGATTCGTTTTCGGTTGTTACTGGTGAAAAGTTGTTGTTTATCTATCAATTCTACTGCGTAAAATTAGATGCAAATACCTTTTCCTGCAAGTTATATTGGTAAGCAGGTAAGAGAGCACTGTACAATGACATGTGTACATTCACTTAGGCGATGCAAAACGTCCCGGGTGTTGTCGTCGCTTCGCTCTGCTAATGAGCGGGGTGCGCTTGGAAGCAAGACGCTGTTGGCGGTAGCTACAGCCGCTTGCTTGCAGAACTAGCTAAGTATGGGCTATAGTATAGGAGTATAACTATAGGCCTAGCCAGTATGGGCGATAATTGGCATGAGCTGATGAGCTAAGAAAAGGCACAATTTAACCAGTGATGTTTATCGAATACTAAAAACCGTCTCACCTATGAAGACTACTCGCCTGGCGCTGCTAGTCTACTGTTTGGAATACCTGACAAGAAAAAATACGCAAATTGAGAAATGTTTTGACAACATCAGCTCGAAAAGCGCGCTCACAGGCTCTCTCTTGCAGCAACAGCGCATGCGCAACCTTTACAGGAAACAATCCAATCTCCACCGCTAGGGGCGCATCGATCCAGTGCAAAGTTCACGTCATAACGTCATCTACGCGTATTCCAAACCCAGACACTTCGCAGGAAACTCACGGACAACAGCTAGCAGAGTATGTCGGTGTGGGTGGGGGGGGGGGGGGGGGGGGTGGTGGGAGGGGGTATATTTCTGCATGGACCTAAACAAGGTGGTGGAGCTTTCCCAATCCATTATTGGAAATCAAATCATGCCAAGGAGACCAATCATAGCTCCCACGCCACCAGCACCCACCCCCCCCCCCGCCCCAAAGAAAGACACCAAATCAAATGAAACGTATATAGGCCTACCCCCACCTCTACACACCAAACGCTGATATCAGAGAAAATTACCAGATTAACAAGTTACTCATACTACCATACTTTCCGTCAGAATCTTGAACAATTTTGAATGGAAATGATATTTTGGAACCTATGTCGTACTGAGTTAACATTCACACAGACAATGTTTCTTTGACCTTTCTCAAACAAGAGCTAAATAAATCATGCATAATGTTAGTGGAAAAATGCTACACTTAATTCCACTGTAATTCCAGTACATACATTAACAATACTATATCTTTAGTTTTAATGTTGTTGAGGCACATAACGCAGTATGATTCCGTGTTATAGTATACATGTATTATATTTGGCCTGCAAGTTTGGTGGTACGGACGTAGAGCTATACCAACCAACCCTATATAGACTGTATATACAACTAGGATGAGGAAGTTTCCTAGTTTCTCACACATGAATGATTTTCTATGCGATGTGAAATGGTCCCACCCAGAAATTTCTGAGAATTATTTTCCAACCTTCTAAGCTGTCGATCACCACCACATTATCTTTGGCTCGCGCTCAGTGCGTTCGCGCTATTTAGAAAGCAACTGCAAGCTACCAACAGAAAGTCATACAATATCTGTAGACTATATAGAGTCGCCGGCATTAGCATTGTGTGTTGCCGCACTGGAGGCCCATGGCTGACTGGACACCGTTCGAAATGCTGCTTTATTTATCTTTCGCACAAAGAAAGAAAGTTGTATATTTGCGTTTCAGTTAGCAAGCCATGTTGTTTTTTGGTTCGTTGTATTTGTTTTTAACTTGATAAAGATTGCTTTGATATGTGCAGGTCCAGGGGATAGGTCCACGCATATCAAATGTATACATATATATTCACAGGTATACACAGGGATGGGTCCATGCAGGCGGGGACGGGGTCGGTTCCCTGGGGTCCGGACCCTCCTTTTAAGAAACAGAATGCCGTGTGTCAATGCAAAATTTAGGCTAGATGAGGAGGCGTGCCCCCCCCCCCCCCCCCCCGCCCCTATCCCTTTTAAAGAAAAATGCACATGTTTGATGCAAAGTTTGGACCGGTCGTCGAAAACTTGTTGCCCTCTTCCCGCTCCCCCCCTCCCCCTCCCCTCCCCTCCCCCGGGTCAAAAATATCCAGTGGACACCGCTCATTTTAAATTCCTGGATCCGCCCCTATATACAAACCCTAGTTTTGTCTCTTTTCAAAACCCACAGATTGGGAGCCACTAAAGCGAGACAGAAAAACCTCGACAAACAGAGCGGGGGAGGGTGTGAGAGGGAGAGAGGCAGGGAGAAAGAGAGAGAGAATATATATGGAAATACAAAGAGGTTAAGGCAATGGGGTGTAGTTTGATGTTTACTTTTAATATGTTCGACTGACGTATGTTCCTCTTTTCATCAATAACTACAAATGGATTAAGACATTTGGGGGGGAAGGTACCCCCTAAACAACTCCCCCTCCCATCCGTCCTCCGGCGCAACCGGGAACTTAAGACCTATTGTGGTCTGAATGGGGGAAACAGTGTCTTCAAAATGTTTAATATCCAGTGTGCTTTGACTAGCCGGCCATAACAAAGAACAGCCCACTCGCTCTCTCCTCTCTGCATTCCCCTCCCCTCCCCTCCCCTCCGTGCGCCAGCCACCACCTCTCGACGACGTCACCCCCTACGGTAGCTGCCCCCACCCACACCCCACTTCACCCTCGCGTCTCTGCCTGTGATTCTCGGTGCATTCAGGACCTTTCGCGGTACAACCTCCGCCACTTGGTGGCTGTGACCAGCGAGGCATGGCGTGAGGTTTTGTTTTTCGCCTGAGCGGGGGACCCTCTACATAATATTACATACGGCGCGGGTTTATATATACATATACACAGGCATAGTGCATCTCACACCAAAAGGCCAAGGCTCTATAGAAATTGTTTTAGACCACACGGATACGGATATTAGGACAATCGTAGTTATCACGTATAGTGGGTATATTATACACCGTTCCAGTTAGCTCTAGGCCTGAATGAGCTTCGTCATTCTTCATGTTAATATACAATTCGAGGACGAAATATTCGGTCCCGGCCGTTTCGAACTTAACGGCCCAAGTAACATCGGTCCATCCTCCATGTTAGAGCCAATTAATTAAGGCCATGAATTAATGCAGTAAATTTTGGACGTCATACATCAGCTATGCTGAAACAACGGTTCGCCCTAACATGAAAAACGACCGTGACATCTAGCGGCCAAAATTAACACTGCGGTCTCGGGTCAGTCTCACCTACATTTTTCTATTATTACGGGCACTATTTTCAGTAAACCAACTAAGATATACAACTGTCTCCAGTGAGACAAAGATCCACTTCTTAATCTCGGATCGATATCAACCTGGAAGATAGGATCATTCTCACATAACATGATTAGTTAATGTCCTCGCCATGCAATGCCCGACCTGAGCATTAAAAATTCTATATAGAGATGAGTTCATCCTGTACGTCTTGCCGCAAATCTATATGAGCAAAATATGATTTTCTAATTCGCCTACTGTGGCATTTCTGTGTGACATAACTCAGAAACTTTACAATATTGGGTCAGGGAGGGGGACTTCCGAAGGGTCCGACAAATAGGGGGTCCACAGCCGAAATGGGGTTTACAAAACGTGGGCTAGCGGAGGAGCCGAGAATAATTATTGCCCAAGCCTGGCCTTATAAGGACACTTGTGTGGCCTCTCCCAGTTGTATTACCCCTTGGGGGTTAGTTTTAACAGCAGATATTGAGTGCATGACCACGCACCCGTTACGTCGTAAAGAACCCACCCCGCCCAACCGGCCCATGTCTAGCGTTTACGCCTGGGCTAAAGGCCTGTATTTCACCAAGGTGGCGACCGGCTTCTAGTCCCTATGGGCGGCAGACAGACACACGCTGATGACTAGGTATCTACTTTGCGCCCCGCCTTTAAGCGAAATAAAAATTAAAAAACTAGAAAAAGCTCTCCCCATTCACTGACAGTCACGGCGGCAGCTCATGGTGTCCGCCATGTTGTCAGCATTTCACCATAACTAGGAATAACGTGAACCATGGTCTGAACAGGAGAAAGAATCGTGATTGAAAAGGTGAGACTGACTCCTCGATGTATATTAAAAAGTTTAGCATTAATTGCAGAAGATTGGGTTTTAAGAAGCTGCCTCAGAAGTTCGTATGATGTGATCAATCAGTGTCAAGACAAATACAAACTTTACATAGAAGCGAACTGATTCAAGCGCAGCCTGATAGATTCTATATTATGCAGGCCCGATTCCGTGACGTAGAGAACCACAGAAGAGAAGATAGTAAAGTAAAAAAGATTTACTAAGATACATTATACGATCTTCTGACCTTATATGATGAAAGGATGTTTCATTTACCGATGGCGGGGCGGGGGGGGGGGGGTGGAGATGGGGTGTGGCTATCAATTACTACAACAGTGCATCTTTAGCACAAGTTTAGGGAGACTCGTCAGGAACCTTAATTACCTCTACTGGGAAACGCCCATGTTACTAATTTTTATGCTTTGCTAATGCTAACTGATAACACTAATTTGTCAACACTCGCGGATCCAGTGGGGTGGGGGGTTTCCAGATCATAATTACGTTTACGATCTGTTAATGTTTACGATGTGTCAATAAAATCACTTTCTTTGCAGGTTCTCCCACACGGATATAATATGAAGCACTTTAGTAAGTCCGTGTATTTACTTTTCTTTGTCGCACCTGCACTTACCGTATTTTCCCGTTTAGTAGAGTCGCCCCGTATTTTCCTGTTTTCTTACTCGTAGTATTGTATTAATTACTCCTTGAATTTTAAATTACGTTACCTGAGTACTTGAAACAGGCCAGTGATCTGTCCTATGAGTATTTAAAACACTGTTGTTACTTGAAACACTTGTGATCTGCGCTATGAGTACTTGAAACACTGTTGTGACCTGTGCTATGAGTACTTAAAACACTTGTGATCTACACTACGAGTACATAAAACACTTGTGATCTACACTATGAGTACATGAAACACTTGTGATCTACACTGTGAGTACATGAAACAATTGTGGTCTGCACTATGAGTACATGAAATACTTGTGATCCACACAATGAGTACAGGAAGCACACTTGTGATCTACAATACGAGTACATAAAGTACTTGTGATCTTCACTATATGAGTGCATGAAGCACACTTGTGATCTATACTATGAGTACCTGAAGCACACTTGTGATTTACACTATGAGTACATGAGGCACACTTGTGATCTACTCTATGATTACATAAAGCACACTTGTGATCTACACTATGAGTACATGAAGCACACTTGTGATCTACACTATGAGTACTTGAAATACTTGTGATCTACACTATGATTACATAAAGCACACTTGTGATCTACACTATGAGTACATGAAGCACACTTGCGATCTACACTATGAGTACATGAGACACTTGTGATCTGCACTAGGGGTACATAAAGCACACTTGTGATCTACACTATGAGTACTTGAAATACTTGTGATCTACGCTATGAGTACATGACGCACACTTGTGATCTACACTATGAGTACATTAAACACTTGTGATCCACACTATGAGTACATGAAATACTTGTGATCTACACTATGAGTACATGAAGCACACTTGTGATCACAATACGAGTACATGAAGTACTTGTTATCTTCACTGTGAGTGCATGAAGCACACTTGTGATCTACACTATGAGTACATGAAGCACACTTGTGATCTACACTATGAGTACATGAAGCACATTTGTGTTCTACACTATGAATACATGAGACACTTGTGATCTGCACTATGAGTACATAAAGCACACTTGCGATCTACACTATGAGTACTTGAAATACTTGTGATCTACGCTATGAGTACCTGACGCACAGTTGTGATCTACACTATGAGTACATTAAACACTTGTGACCTACACTGTGTGTACTTGAAATACTTTTGTTTTACACTGAGTACATGACGCACACTTGTGATCTACACTATGAGTACATGAAGCACACTTGTGACCTACACTATGAGTACTTGAAATACTTGTGATCTACACTATGATTACCTGAAGCACACTTGTGATCTACACTATGAGTACATGGAGCATACTTGTGATCTACACTATGAGTACATGAAGCACACTTGTGATCTACACTATGATTACCTGAAGCACACTTGTGATCTACACAATGAGTACATGAAGCACACTTGTGATCTACACTATGAGTATTTGAAATACTTGTGATCTACAATATGTTTACTTGAAATACTTGTGATCTACACTATGAGTACATGACGCACACTTGTGATCCACGCTATGAGTACATGAAGCACACTTGTGATCTACACTATGAGTACATGAAGCACACTTGTGATTTACACTATGATTACCTGAAGCACACTTGTGATCTACACTATGAGTACATGAAGCACACTTGTGATCTACACTATGAGTACATGAAACACTTGTTATCTACACTATGAGTACATAAAGCACCCTTGTGATCTACACTATGAGTACATGAAGCACACTTGTGATCTACACTATGAGTACATGAAACACTTGTGATTTACACTATGATTACCTGAAGCACACTTGTGATCTACACTATGAGTACATGAAGCACACTTGTGATCTACTCTATGAGTACATGAAACACTTGTTAGCTACACTATGAGTTCATGAAACACTTGTGATCTACACTATGAGTACATGAAACACTTGTTATCTACACTATGAGTACATGAAGCACACTTGTGATCTACACTATGAGTACATGAAGCATACTTGTGATCTACACTATGAGTACATGAAGCACACTTGTGACCTACACTATGAGTACTTGAAATACTTGTGATCTACACTATGATTACCTGAAGCTCACTTGTGATCTACACTATGAGTACATGGAGCATACTTGTGATCTACACTATGATTACCTGAAGCACACTTGTGATCTACACTATGAGTACATGAAGCACACTTGTGATCTACACTATGAGTACTTGAAATACTTGTGATCTACAATATGTTTACTTGAAATACTTGTGATCTACACTATGAGTACATGACGCACACTTGTGATCCACGCTATGAGTACATGAAGCACACTTGTGATCTACACTATGAGTACATGAAGCACACTTGTGATTTACACTATGAGTACCTGAAGCACACTTGTGATCTACACTATGAGTACATGAAACACTTGTTAGCTACACTATGAGTTTATGAAACACTTGTGATCTACACTATGAGTACATGAAGCACACTTGTGATCTACACTATGAGTACATGAAGCACACTTGTGATCTACACTATGAGTACATGAAACACTTGTTAGCTACTCTGAGTTCATGAAACACTTGTGATCTACACTATGAGTACATGAAACACTTGTTATCTACACTATGAGTACTTGAAATACTTGTGATCTACACTATGAGTACATGAAGCACACTTGTGATATACACTATGAGTACATGAAGCACACTTGTGATCTACACTATGAGTACATGAAGCACACTTGTGATCTACACTAAGAGTACATGAAACACTTGTGATCTACACTATGAGTACATGAAGCACACTTGTGATCTACACTATGAGTACATGAAACACTTGTTATCTACACTATGAGTACATGAAGCACACTTGTGATATACACTATGAGTACTTGAAATACTTGTGATCTACACTATGATTACTTGAAATACCTGTGATCTACACTATGAGTACATGACGCACACTTGTGATCTACACTATGAGTACATGAAGCACACTTGTGATCAACAATGCGAGTACATGAAGTACTTGTGATCTTCACTATGAGTACATGAAACACTTGTTATCTACACTATGAGTACTTGAAATACTTGTTATCTACACTATGGGTACATGAAGCACACTTGTGATATACACTATGAGTACATGAAGCACACTTGTGATCTACACTATGAGTACATGAAATACTTGTGATCTACAATATGAGTACATGAAGCACACTTGTGATCAACAATGCGAGTACATGAAGTACTTGTGATCTTCACTATGAGCACATGAAGCACACTTATGATCTATACTATGAGTACCTGAAGCACACTTGTGATTTACACTACGAGTACATGAAGCACACTTGTGATCTACGCTATGATTACATGAAGCACTCTTGTGATCTACACTATGAGTACATGAAGCACACTTGTGATCTACACTATGAGTACATGAAGCACATTTGTGTTCTACACTATGAATACATGAGACACTTGTGATCTGCACTATGAGTACATAAAGCACACTTGTGATCTACACTATGGGTACTTAAAATACTTGTGATCTACGCTATGAGTACATTAAACACTTGTGACCTACACTGTGTGTACTTGAAATACTTTTGTTTTACACTGAGTACATGACGCACACTTGTGATTTACACTATGAGTACATGAAGCACAATTGTGATCTACACTATGAGTACTTGAAATACTTGTGATCTACACTATGATTACCTGAAGCACACTTGTGATCTACACTATGAGTACATGGAGCATACTTGTGATCTACACTATGAGTACATGAAGCACACTTGTGATCTACACTATGATTACCTGAAGCACACTTGTGATCTACACTATGAGTACATGAAACAAACTTGTGATCTACACTATGAGTACTTGAAATACTTGTGATCTACACTATGATTACTTGAAATACTTGTGATCTACACTATGAGTACATGACGCACACTTGTGATCTACACTATGAGTACATGAAGCACACTTGTGATCTACACTATGAGTACATGAAGCACACTTGTCATCTACACTATGATTACCTGAAGCACACTTGTGATCTACACTATGAGTACATGAAGCACACTTGTGATCTACACTATGAGTACATGAAACACTTGTTAGCTACACTATGAGTTCATGAAACACTTGTGATCTACACTATGAGTACATGAAACACTTGTTATCTACACTATGAGTACATGAAGCACACTTGTGATCTACACTATGAGTACATGAAGCACACTTGTAATCTACACTATGAGTACATGAAACACTTGTTAGCTACTCTGAGTTCATGAAACACTTGTGATCTACACTATGAGTACATGAAACACTTATTATCTACACTATGAGTACATGAAGCACACTTGTTATCTACACTATGAGTACTTGAAATACTTGTGATCTACACTATGAGTACATGAAGCACATTTGTGATTTATACTATGAGTACATGAAGCACACTTGTGATCTACACTATGAGTATATGAAACACTTGTTATCTACACTATGAGTACATGAAGCACACTTGTGATATACACTATGAGTACATGAAGCACACTTGTGATCTACACTATGAGTACATGAATCACACTTGTGATCTACACTAAGAGTACATGAAACACTTGTGATCTACACCATGAGTACATGAAGCACACTTGTGATCTACACTATGAGTACATGAAACACTTGTTATCTACACTATGAGTACATGAAGCACACTTGTGATATACACTATGAGTACTTGAAATACTTGTGATCTACACTATGATTACTTGAAATACCTGTGATCTACACTATGAGTACATGACGCACACTTGTGATCTACACTATGAGTACATGAAGCACACTTGTGATCAACAATGCGAGTACATGAAGTACTTGTGATCTTCACTATGAGTACATGAAACACTTGTTATCTACACTATGAGTACTTGAAATACTTGTTATCTACACTATAGGTACATGAAGCACACTTGTGATATACACTATGAGTACATGAAGCACACTTGTGATCTACACTATGAGTACATGAAATACTAGTGATCTACAATATGAGTACATGAAGCACACTTGTGATCAACAATGCGAGTACATGAAGTACTTGTGATCTTCACTATGAGTACATGAAGCACACTTATGATCTATACTATGAGTACCTGAAGCACACTTGTGATTTACACTACGAGTACATGAAGCACACTTGTGATCTACGCTATGATTACATGAAGCACACTTGTGATCTACACTATGAGTACATGAAGCACACTTGTGATCTACACTATGAGTACATGAAGCACATTTGTGTTCTACACTATGAATACATGAGACACTTGTGATCTGCACTGTGTGTACTTGAAATACTTTTGTTTTACACTGAGTACATGACGCACACTTGTGATCTACACTATGAGTACATGAAGCACAATTGTGATCTACACTATGATTACTTGAAATACTTGTGATCTACACTATGATTACCTGAAGCACACTTGTGATCTACACTATGAGTACATGGAGCATACTTGTGATCTACACTATGAGTACATGAAGCACACTTGTGATCTACACTATGATTACCTGAAGCACACTTGTGATCTACACTATGAGTACATGAAACACACTTGTGATCTACACTATGAGTACTTGAAATACTTGTGATCTACACTATGATTACTTGAAATACTTGTGATCTACACTATGAGTACATGACGCACACTTGTGATCTACACTATGAGTACATGAAGCACACTTGTGATCTACACTATGAGTACATGAAGCACACTTGTGATCTACACTATGATTACCTGAAGCACACTTGTGATCTACACTATGAGTACATGAAGCACACTTGTGATCTACACTATGAGTACATGAAACACTTGTTAGCTACACTATGAGTTCATGAAACACTTGTGATCTACACTATGAGTACATGAAACACTTGTTATCTACACTATGAGTACATGAAGCACACTTGTGATCTACATTATGAGTACATGAAGCACACTTGTGATCTGCACTATGAGTACATGAAACACTTGTTAGCTACACTATGAGTTCATGAAACACTTGTGATCTACACTATGAGTACATGAAGCACACTTGTTATCTACACTATGAGTACATGAAGCACACTTGTTATCTACACTATGAGTACATGAAGCACACTTGTTATCTACACTATGAGTACTTGAAATACTTGTGATCTACACTATGAGTACATGAAGCACACTTGTGATTGATACTATGAGTACATGAAGCACACTTGTGATCTACACTATGAGTACATGACACACTTGCTATCTACACTATGAGTACATGAAGCACACTTGTGATATACACTATGAGTACATGAAGCACACTTGTGATCTACACTATGAGTACATGAAGCACACTTGTGATCTTCACTATGAGTACATGAAACACTTGTGATCTACACTATGAGTACATGAAGCACACTTGTGATCTACACTATGAGTACATGAAACACTTGTTATCTACACTATGAGTACATGAAGCACACTTGTGATATACACTATGAGTACATGAAGCACACTTGTGATCTACACTATGAGTACATGAAGCACACTTGTGATCTACACTATGAGTACATGAAGCACACTTGTGATCTACACTATGAGTACATGAAACACTTGTTATCTACACTATGAGTACATGAAGCACACTTGTGATATACACTATGAGTACCTGAAGCACACTTGTGATCTACACTATGAGTACATGAAACACTTGTGATCTACACTATGAGTACATGAAGCACACTTGTGATCTACACTATGAGTACATGAAGCACACTTGTTATCTACACTATGAGTACATGAAGCACACTTGTGATCTACACTATGAGTACATGAAGCACACTTGTGATCTACACTTTGAGTACATAAAGCACACTTGTGATCTACACTATGAGTACATGAAGCACACTTGTAATCTACACTTTGAGTACATAAAGCACATTGGGGTCTACACTAAGAGTACATGAAGCACACTTGTGATCTACATTATGAGTACAAGGAACACTTGTGACCTACACTATGAGTACATGAAGCACACTTGTGATCTACACTATGAGTACATGAAACACTTGTGATCTACACTATGAGTACATGAAGCACATTTGTTATCTACACTATGAGTACTTGAAATACTTGTGATCTACACTATGAGTACATGAAGCACACTTGTGATCTACACTATGAGTACAAGGAACACTTGTGACCTACACTATGAGTACATGAAGCACACTTGTAATCTCCACTTTGAGTACATAAAGCACACTTGTGATCTACACTATGAGTACATGAAGCACACTTGTGATCTACACTATGAGTACAAGGAACACTTGTGACCTACACTATGAGTACATGAAGCACACTTGTGATCTACACTATGAGTACATGAAACACTTGTGATCTACACTATGAGTACATGAAGCACATTTGTTATCTACACTATGAGTACTTGAAATACTTGTGATCTACACTTTGAGTACATGAAGCACACTTGTGATCTACACTATGAGTACATGAAGCACACTTGTGATCTACACTGTGAGTACATGAAGCACACTTGTGATCTACACTATGAGTACATGAAATGCTGTTGCGATCTACCTTAAGTACACGTGGGCCTGTATTATCTGTCGTCTTCCATTATAGTGGGTGTTGTCGCGTTGGTGATGGTGGTTGTGACATCGGCGCATGCGCAAAGCACTACTCGCAGCCACGACGTCTACGCCTTGCTGTTCTTTAACATCACCACGGAGATGGAGACAGAAACAGGTTTCTCGCAATTTTTCATCAGCTCTTTCGAAGACGTCCAAACACAGGTAGGTATTGGTGTTCATCTGTGCTCATGGCCCCTTTATCCATCCATGGGGATAATTTGACTAAGATATCGTACTGTTTGCTTGTATTTTTAAGTTACATTGCCTGGCGGGCCGCCGAGGAAGGAAAATTGAATTTATCATAAATATAATGCATATTTTGTTTTTAATATTATTGTCGGGAAAATAAGATAATAACAATATCATGTAAAAAGTGTATTCTTTATAATATCACGTAAAAAGTTCGTTCTTTATAATATCACGTAAAAAGTTCGTTCTTTATAATATCACGTAATATTTTTATTCGTTATAATATTATGTTAAAATGTGAATTTGTATAACATCAATCCATTCAGATCAGAATAGATTCCCTCGCGGTCAGCGAGTACGAGAACTTGGACAATACGACAAACAGACAGAAGAATGTGACGCGAGAATACGTCTTGACGACTGCTGTGTCAGGTGGTGTGAAGAACCGCGGAGTCATCATCGTTACGGACGGACCGGTCAGCGTACAGGTACGGCCCAGCTTAGCCTTGATGTGGGCGCTTATTTCTTTAGGCCAGGGGCCGTATTCATAATCGGCACTTAGGCTAGGTCACTAGACTTAGCACTAAGTAGAAGATTTGTCAAGCTATTATCGGGTTCAATATAGGCACCCAAGAAGTAGATTTTCTGAATTAAAAAAGTGCGATGATTCTTAATCATGAGTACCACCACAACGAGTTGGTGAAGCTAAGACACAAATACACTTTTCGTGCGTAACTTAAGAGGGGATTATGAATACGGCCCCAAGATCGGTCGGCCGCCCGTTATACTCCAGCTCTTCGGGATCTGCCGGTCGGGCTACGCCGAATTTCAGTGATATGTTCACACCTGTCATGTCCGGTTAATTTAGGGGCAATGTAACCGGCCTAGACTGTCACTTTTCAATCAGCCGACATCTACTTCCGAATGTCCCGTGCTGTTTTAAACGGGGCACGTCGGCATACCGAATGAATGCGCGCGCACCCAACCCGGGTAAAAAAATGTTCGAGCGGTAAACCGATGTGTAATGTGCGTATTCGGTCCACTTGGGGATACACCGGGGTTACCAAAGAAATGCGCCCGTTGTGAGAGATGTGACTTATTTAACTCATCTCCTGATCATGCATCATATCAGATTGTTTTTTAGTCAAGTTCATTACACAGAACACAGCCTTCGACGTTGAAGCTACAAACAATTTTCACATTAAATATCTTACGAAATGATGGAAACGATGTTCCAGTTCTGACTCTGACTTTCCTATACACCTCATCAAGTCATACTTTCCCACCCGAGATGCACCAATGTTGTAAAAAATGTTTCTTTACCAACATGCCCTAACAATGATTGCGCACTGTGTATTCCCTTGCACGCAATAGGACCCAAATGCAATACATCCATTTAAAATGATTTAACTGCGTATCGGTGAAACAAAAAGCTGCATGTATGCGCAGCTTAAAACTATCAAATGAGGCACGGTCAAAATTACGAGCCATGATCGTATAGTTAAGCTCATCGTACGAGAATTGCTCCAAGATGAACTCAGAAACGGTCACAATAGTGCTACACGGTCACTTTTTTTATATATGCGAGTAATACTTATAATCCTGTTGCGTCCATCTTTACGTCAGACAACGCACTGAAACGCGGCTCGCTGATTGGCCACACTACTCTACCAATTATCCAATCACAGGGAGGGGCGCTTCATATATCCCTTTTAAATAGACCAATTATATGCTTCCCTCAGGCTACGCGCGCTGCCCCGGGCACCACGGACACCTACCTAGCGCTGCCCATCGTCAAGACGAGTCAGGAGTTCTACCTACCCTCGTGGCCCACCCAGAGAGTGGGTTTCGCCGGATTCGGGATCGCCGCAGCCAGCGGATCCTGCACTGAGCTCTGGACCATCGACGCGAACGGGACGTATGAGAGAAAATGGTACATGGCGCTGGACCAGTATGATATCTACCAGGAGTTCGCCCGGGATGAGGGTGTGGATATGACCGGCTGGTACATCAATTCCAGCAGACCAATCGCCGTCTTCTCCGGTCACGAATGCGCGCAGGTGAGTGGTTCATTTTCCATTAATGAAGTGAATTATTATTATTATTATATCATGATAGGCGTGAGCAGTACGTGAGCTATGCTGAAAACATGGGTCGTTTAGTACATTGTTCAATTGCGGATGTGACTATGCAATTCTGTCCATCTCTCGCCGAATAAATTCAGTATAATAGCATGTTTTACTCTTCACGATAATTACTCTAATTTAAAGGGAAAACGGTCTTGAAGTTGGGTCTCTATTTAGACTATGCAGTTAATCTGCTCACAGAACACACGCCATGAATTCAACATTTTCTACAAATGTAGTGTTGTCTGATATCTTTGTTGCGTGAACTATTAAAGGAAAGTCTCCGTTGGAAAAGACACCTACAATAAAGGATTCAGATAACGTCATACACAAGATCCCTATTGCTCCTCACCTGGCAAAATGCCCCTTGAATGACATTGCAACTTATGCAATAGAAACCTGCATTGTATCCTGTCCATAGTCTTCAACAGATTAAACAGGCTTCTTGAGCAAAAAAGTCTGAAGGAACAAAATATAACTAGAAACTGTTTCAAAGTTGCTTCACGATGCCTTGTACTTGCGCAACTTCAAAGCATATTTCAAAATTTGACTCCCAATTATTTGTTAAAATATCACAAAATCGTCTTATTTCCCCCTCCAGGTTCCAAAGGACGACAACTACTGCGACCACCTGATCGAGCAGGTGCCCCCGGTGGACCAATGGGGCACCGAGGCGGTGGTCGGCCCGATCCTGGGCCGGGAGTCCAGCTCCGCCTACACCCTGCGCATCCTCGGGGCCTCCAGTGACACCCAGATCACCAAGGTCACCAGCGTCAGCGACGTCGACATAGTAGGCGACTGCGGCTGCGATCCTACCAACAACTTCTTCTCCAGCTGTACCAAACCGTGCCTGGTGCAGCCAGGAGGATTCGTCCAGCTGACTGTGAAGGACGCCTCCAAAGGTGTCCTGGTCGTCTGCGACAAGCCCTGCCTCGTCGTCCAGTACACCCACTCGTACGCCACCGTGGCAAACGAGCCTAACCGACCCGACCCATCCATGGTGATTATTACCCCCGTGGACCACTATACCAATCAATTCTCCTTCGCCACCCCCAACTACGTGCAAGGCACGCAGCGCCGGGAGTTCGTCAACTGGGTCACCGTCGTCGCCCGCGCCGCCGACCGCGATGGCGTCCATATGAACGGCATGAACCTGACCGGGGTCACGTGGTCCACTCTAGGCGATTATTCGTACGGCGCGCGTGAGATCGAGCACGGCTTCCACAGGTTCCACCACGAAAACGAGACAGTGACTATCATGGCGTTTGTGTATGGACACGCAAGCACAGGCACAGACCCCACAGCTTACTCCTTCCCGGCCACCTACGCCAGTACGTCAACGCATACTCGCCTCACGCACATAATTATGTTTATATTTCTTGATAATAATACTTTTGTCTTCCTTGTTATATTATATTTGTCTTTATTATATTACATATTTCTTTATGATACTATTTTTGCACTATATTATTATTTATTATAATTATTTAGTATTATTAATATTTACTATTGGTTTTTACTATTTACTTACTATCAGGGTTTATTATTATTATTATTATTATTATTATCATTATCATTATTATTATTATTATTATTATTATTATTATTATTATTATTATCATTATTATTATTAAGCTAACGGATTCGTCGTGACGTCATAATGTACCCGTGGTTCCTCATACCGGACTTCCCTCTCTCTGCAGTCTTCGGCGAGACCCTGAAGGGGCGCTGGGAGGAACTGATCGTGCCCGACGCGGAGACTACGGTACCGACGACCACCGCGGCTGCATGCACTCTCCTGTCCCGTAAGTGAATCTCTAGAGGCAACCCCACGGGAACCGAGAGATCTCTAATTACACTATGTGAACCGAGAGATCTCTAATTACGCCATGGTAACCGCGAGATCTCTAATTACACCATGGGAACCGAGAGATCTCTAATTACACCATGGGAAGCGAGAGATCTCTAATTACACCATGGGAACCGAGAGATCTCTAATTACGCCATGGTAACCGAGAGATCTCTAATTACACCATGGGAACTGAGAGATCTCTAATTACGCCATGGGAACCGAGAGATCTCTAATTACACCATGGTAACCGCGAGATCTCTAATTACACCATGGGAACTGAGAGATCTCTAATTACGCCATGGAAACCGAGAGATCTTTAATTACGCCATGGTAACCGAGAGATATCTAATTACACCATGGCAACTGAGAGATCTCTAATTACACCATGGGAAGCGAGAGATCTCTATGACGCATGGTTTTATACCAAAGATCACTCTCCCAACTAGGTTGTCTAGAACTCGAGCATCACTGATAGATAATATGTTCTGTAGGCTCTCCCCGAAGATTATAGAATCATTTGGTGGAATATTTCTAAATGCCATATCTGATAATTTTCCCTATTTTATATCTATGAACGTTGCTCTAACCGAGGTGCAGGCTCCTAGGTTCATAAAATTGAAAACAACAGATCCAGAAGCGCTAGTTAATCTAAAAAAGGAGCTACTCTCCCTAGATATTTACGGCAAACTTGATAAGACAATGTTATTAGATCCTAATCTAAACTAAGAAATCATAGAAAATGAGATATCTCTGCTCAAAGACAAGCATCTACCATTAAAAACAGTTAAATACAATAGACGTAAACATAAAAAAGCCAAGTGGATAACGAATGGAATCATTAAATCGATATCATTTCGTGATAAACTATACAAAAAGCTAAAAGAAACGTCCCCTAATACATTGATACATCACACATTAAAAAAACCAATCTACACACATATAACAAGATACTGAAACGTAACATTGAAGCCGCAAAAAAAAATACTTTTTTGGAATACTTGAATCTTGTAAAACTGATATGAAGCAAACTTGGAAAGCGCTTGGAGAAATAATCAATAAGTCAACAAACAAAAGGAAATTTCCTGAATGTTTTTTAATTGATGGTCAGCAAACAAGAGATAAATCAAAAATAGCTAGTGGCTTTAATAATTTCTTTACCAATATCGGCCCTAGTTTAACCAAGACATTAAGTAAGCAGACCAGTGGCTCGTTTAAAACTTATTTGAGGAACCCCTGCTTGAATCAACTGCATTTAAAACCAATCGATATATCTGAAACGAATAAAATAGTTGATGCTTTAAAGCCTAAAACAAGTTGTGGTCATGATGATATATCGGTGAAGCTGCTCAAAGCTATCAACCAGGAAGTTAGTGCCTCCCTTACACTAATAATTAATCAAGCGTTGTCAACCGGTATTTTCCCTGATTCGCTAAAAATAGCAAAGGTGGTTCCAATTTTTAAAAGTGGGAAAAATGATGTATTTAATAACTATAGACCTATATCAATACTACCAGCCTTTTCTAAGATTTTTGAGAAAGTTATCGCTAATCAACTTTATTCACATTTTGATGATAACAAATTATTTAATAACAGCCAATACGGTTTTAGACCAAAACATTCCACGGAACTTGCCTGCCTTGAACTAATTGATCAGACTCTACAAAAAATGGATAACGGGGAAATTCCGATAAATATATATCTGGATTTGTCTAAGGCATTCGATACAATAAATCATGATACACTTCTACATAAACTAAAGCATTATGGCCTGAATTCAACCTCTTTAAAGCTCATTAAAAGTTATCTCTGCGACAGAAAACAATACGTGCAACTTGAAGATACCAGGTCTAATAATTTAAATATTCACACTGGCGTTCCACAGGGCTCTATTCTAGGTCCTCTTTTATTTAAAATATACATAAATGACATAACATCCGCCAGTGACATTTTTAAATTTATTATATACGCGGATGACACAACCCTTCTGAGCACATTAAACGCAAATTTACCAATATCATCTCATGAGACCAGTGCGGAAATGCTAAATGGAGAATTGAGCAAAATTGGCCAATGGCTGGCAATAAATAAAAAAAAAATTGATATTCCCAAACTTGTGATTGGTACAACGTCTATCGAATGTGTGGGCGAATTTAATATGCTCGGGTTAACTATAGAGAAAACCTTAAAATGGAATAGCCATATAAATAAAATAGCAATTAAAGTATGTAAAGTAATTGCAATCATGAGCAGATCTAAGTATATCCTTCCGCAACATACGCTGTTATCAATTTATAAAACGCTTCTGTTACCACACTTAAACTATTGTATCTTAGCCTGGGGTTACCAAACACAACGATTGGAAAAGCTACAAAAGAAAGCTGTGCGGATCATAACCGGCAGTAAATATAACGCACACACGAATCCTTTGATCCAAGATCTTAAATTACTAAAAGCTAAAGATATTCATCGATTGCAAACTCTAAAATTTTACTATAAACTAGTAAATAAAAAACTTCCAATATACTTTGAGCAAATACCACTGGCCCAGCTTTCAAGTGTACACTCATACAACACCAGGGGTAAATATTTGGTTCAAACAACCCGTGCACACCATCAATATGCCACTAAATGTATAAGACATAGTTTAGTATATGTAATAAATCATGAACCTAAATCCATCTTAGATAAAATCTACACACATAGTCTACAGGGATTCTCTCAATTTATTAAACAAATTATGATAAATGACTACCCAATAGAGTGTGATATACAGAACTGTTTTGTGTGTCAGGCATAGGGGGTTTTATTTTATTTTATTTTTTATTTTTCAATTCAATTCAATTTTTCAATTATGTACCAAATGCTTTTGTACGTTTTGCTTTGTATGTTTGACCATCAAATAGCGCAAGTTGTTTTTTTTTTTTTTTTTCCTAGCCTATTCCTGTCGTTTTTTTTTTTTTTTTTTTTTTTTTGTTTCTCTCTCTTAAATAGGGTCATCATTTACCAAATTTAATTTATTAGGTGGCTCTAGTGCCAGCGGCCTATCACGGCCTTAACTAGAGTCTCCTCGACTAAGTGTGATACTTATACAAACATCGTTCGGTTAGTCTTATTATGTAACACTTTGTTGAATAAACGAATCCATCCATCCATCCATCCATCTAATTACACCATGGGAACCGAGAGATCTCTAATTACGCCATGGTAACCGAGAGATCTCTAATTGCACCATGAGAACTGAGAGATCTCTAATTACACCATGGGAACCGAGAGATCTCTAAGTACACCATGGGAACTGAGAGATCTCTAATTACGCCATGGAAACCGAGAGATCTTTAATTACACCATGGAAACCGAGAGATCTCTAATCACACCATGGGAACCGAGAGATCTCTAATCACACCATGGGAACCGAGAGATCTCTAATTACACCATGGGAACCGAGAGATCTCTAATTACACCATGGAATCCAAGATCTCTCTAATTACGCCATGGAATCCAAGATCTCTCTAATTACGCCATGGAAACCGAGAGATCTCTAATTACGCCATGGGCACCGAGATCTCTCTAATTACGCCATGGGAACCGAGAGATCTCTAATTTCACCATGGGAACCGAGAGATCTCTAATTACACCATGGGAGCCGAGAGATCTCTAATTACACCATGGGAGCCGAGAGATCTCTAATTACACCATGGGAACCGAGAGATCTCTAATTACACCATGGGAACCGAGAGATCTAATTACGCCATGGGAACCGAGAGATCTCATTGGTTGATATTTAGGTCCCTACGTCATGGAAACTGGGCGATCTGATCGGTTTGGCACTTGATTGCCGTCGGTGGAGGACGTTATTAGTTTTAACCACAAGATTGACAATTATTTTAATCGAAAATTTAACCCAAAATGTTCGCAAAAAGATCAAATCTATATTGTCGAATAGAGTATGCGACAAGTCAGCTCTAGGAAGAGGTGTTCTGGGGGGGGGGGGGCTACCTTTTTCGATCTCCGAGATTGGTATCCTGGAATTCTCGAAGAATCGCGATTACCTTGGCAATTGGCAATTTCGGGGATCGTTTTATGTACAATTCCTGGTTCAACGCGAAGACCCTTTCCCTATTTACCGCCCCCCCCCCCCCCCCACTCTGTTCTGGGCCAATCCCGTTGATGTAGCCTAGAATACAACATTTAATATTCTATATGTAATATACTACGTTCGAATACATTTGATTTACGTTCAAAAAGAAGCGGCAAATGCCACCTCAATTAATATTTGCTACAGACGCCAAGTCATGCACATTAAAGCCTCGTTCGTATCCATTTTGTTCCATAATAACCTGATGTCAGTCAATGTGTTTCAATGGTTTTACTTCAGTAACTCAATATAACGGTTTCTTACGTTTGGTCTCCAGCGAGCGTTGTCCAGTTGGCTCAGCTGGTATCCGTGGTGGCCACAGCGAGCGGAGATCTCTCTCCCTCAGGCCTGGTACAGTGTAAGCTCACCGTGGAAGGCAGTCTGCCACAGCTCAGGACCGACATGAATCAGCTTATCTGCAACGGGTCGCTGTGCCCTAATCTTCCGGAGAACGTCTACGTAAAGGACATCAAGGCCGCAATCATTGACAATGCAGAACGGGTAGGAAAGACATCGCAGAACATACGGCACTATCATACGAAATAAAAGGGATAAACACGGATAAATTTAGCCGTTTTAGAAATTTAGGCCGGTTATGTAATCACATTAAAGGAGGGTGAGCGGTCTAATTCGGGTGGAATTACCTCAACAAATTGGATGAGGGGGTGGTGGTGATAGTGGGGGGGGGGGGCGGCACGCCTAATATGACGACTATGTTGTTAAGTTGTTAATTATAAAATCTTGCGTTCCCTTATATAATTGTGTTTTTATTAATATTTATTACTGTTTATGTATATATTTAATTTTTTATCATTGGTCCAATATAGCCCTTGAGTGCACACAAACGGCAAAAAAACTCAAATTCATATCATACTAAAGACCCATGCTGATCCTCATTTCACTTAATATATTTTCAGTTAATCCAGATGGACGTATCTTTCTCTGTCGGCTTGGACGTCCCTGTGAAAACCGTGAATATCTGCTCACAGCAGATTGTCAGGTACCTCCAGTACTGGAACCAACCCGAGGTGAACGAAAACTGTGGCCGACTGAGCGACTCCCTGGTGGCAGCGGGGGACCATTTTGGTTCCGGTTCCGGTGGTCTCGCGTGCCCGCGTGTCTTAATTTAAGCTGGTACCGCCGCTCCGACTAAAGTAGTAGGAGGGGCCCAGGAAAACCAGGCTAGACGTAACTCTTGATCATAACAACCGATTTCACACAAGCCTTTGTAGAACTATTCGACTTGAACATGCGATTTAATTAAAAATATCGGTAAAGCACAACGTTATCGATTACGACTCGTAAAAATCCATTGATCTAGTAGATAATATAAATTTAGCGTTATCCATTTAAACAGTTTTTATTTGAAATTAAAAAGGTATCTTTTTATGCGTATTATATTTTTGTATTGCTGCATAAGTGTTTGCAACTGTATTTGGTTATTATAACTATATATATATATATATGTCTCTCTATATATATATGTGTGTGTCGTTATAGATGTATATGATATTACATTTCTGAAACTAAAACGTAATTGAACCTAAAGTTTAAAAGATCGAGATCGTCTGCGGACGCAATCCGAGACTCATGACAATAGTATAAAAACTAAATATATTACGACAACTATTGTTCAACTACTTGAGCCTTAAATTAGGTTGTTAAGATCCAACAATGCCATATTATTCTGTGCAAGTTGTATACCCCCTTAGTATATTGATGGGGACAGTTAATTGATTTGGAATAAAACATGGCTCCGTAAAGAGTTGGATTGAATGCTGTGTACTAGGCAGGCCCGCGAATAACTTTACGATCTTTTGTCCTTGCTCGGAAACTTGTTCGCATGTGTAAATAGATAAAAGACGGTTCAGATTGGATATCTATCATGGGGTGGACTGATTTTATGTCGATTTATGTATCAGCAAAGCGTCTAACGGCAACATTGTATGTTATTATCATACCCGGTGGACCCCGAGTACTGTAAAGCTCAAACGATGGATTGGTAAGGTACTGTTTCAATATTGTGCAAATAAAGTTAATACATCAACGCGCTGTAAGTGTTGATCTGTTCATAAGCCTTGATCATAATGCTAATAATCTGCGCTTTGAATGTTTAGTGCGCATTTAGTGCGTATGACGAATTGCGGGATACTTTGATACACACTATATTGTAAAATTAGTAAGTAATGGCGCTCCTTCCCCCACTATAAAAAGAAAGCCAAAAACGATAGTCATTCTGAAACAACATTAATTTTACCTCGTTGCTTCACCATATAGGGATATTTATAATGATATTTGAGCTGCCTTCTTTTCACTAAGCGGATGGACAAATTAGTGGCCCCTAAATGGCGTCCCCATGGAGGGAAGGGGGGGGGGATAGTGTGAACCCCCCTATTTTGCACAAAAGATGCACTGTTAAAGTCGAGATCGTTTGGGAAAATGTATGCACTATGTAGAATGAAGCCGTCTAAAAAAAACTTTACAGAAATTCCGAACTTGAACATACCCTGTAAAAATCGGGTTCGCTGAGACCCGCCCCCCCACCCCTCCCCCGCGGTCGCATATCTTCAGAGAGCAACCTCCGCTCCTTTGCAAATTCCTAGATTCGCCCTTGGGGTTCGACAGATCTAAATTTCATTAAGTAGGTTATTAAATGAGTTAATACCAATATAACGAGTAATGGAAGATTGCTGGATCACAAGGGCAAGTTGGATCGGATAAAAACCTATAATTGAGTAAATGAGTAAAATGAAATATTTCGAAAACCATTTCATAATGGAAGATTGCTGTATTAGCTTTGAATGGCACCTATAGCATGCACTTTTTTATTGTGTGTGTCAAGAGTGCAAGAAGTTCACATGCTTCTGCCTCAGTTGCTGGACAGATACCATCAGGTCAATATGTCACCAGATCATAGTCAACATAGTCCGCCGAACGAAAATAGGCAAAATACACGGCTTCAACCGGTGGAGATAGCTTTTGCATTGTTTGCACTTTTTACAGTTGTGGCGTTCCAGATAGCAGCCACTTAGACTAGACCCCCTTTGGTATATGGGTTTACTGTCCCGGATAAACAGTGTCCAGATAGCAGCCACTTAGACTAGACCCCCTTTGTTATATGGGTTTACTGTCCCGGATAAAGAGTGTCTGAGAGCGTCACATAGAGCCAGCTACACACACGTAATTACATATATATACAGATAGAATTACATATATTTATTTTTGAATGAAACGGCATGGGCTTTTTGATCTTTCGAACCCCGGGGGGTGGATCTATTAATTTGCAAATTAGTGTAATTAGTGATGAAAATACGTGAAAACACATTATTCTTCAGCAGCCATCTTCTCTACTCTCCTAATGTAGCTGCCTATAATATCTGATATGCTCACTGGGTGACATAGTTGAGCAATATAATAATTCGACTAAGGCAAAAGATTGCATAGGATAAATAAATTGTGTAGGGAGGCTCCCAGAGTCTGACGTTTGGTAATATGACATATATCTAGGCAGGTTGCCGGCTTCAACCTGACTAAACTACTAATATCAGACTCGTGAGTATATATTACATATAACCAACGCGTTGGTTGAAACATGCTTAAGTAAAGAAGATAAGCTACGCTTAACGTATTAAGGTTTAAATCGATTTGGTAAATATTAAATTTTAAGTTTAAGTAATCACCTATAAAAATACGGTCATTTATAAATGTCATTCGGAATCTCTATATGGTCAAAGATATTAGCGCACCGCTGTACTAATATCTTTACTATGGTCTATCGAAGCGGATTATTATCAATACCAATATCTATCACTATCTATTTATTACTTATATATACATGCATGTGGATATACATATGTATATACATTCCTATTGTTGTATATTCTGTCATGCATTAGGACCGGCATTTAACCCTTTTGACCGTTACAACAAGTCACCCAACATATCGCGACCGATTTTATCTCTAAAGTGTCGGCTCCACCCGCTCTTATATTCGCCGTCACACCCCTTATCTCTCATGTGTGTCCCCGGCGAAGGAGAGCGCATGCGCGAATTGGCGTCTCAGTGTAAATGTTAGTTTACGCCTGTCAAAATAGAAGACCGCGTCATTTGTCTTCGGAGCGAATTTCGGGAAGCAAAGTGAAGGAATACGTTTTTTGATAGAAATAACAGCCTGCAGGTTAGTTTAATACTATGTCACCAGGAATCTATATTGCTTAGCCCATCGTGCTTCACATGTTCTGCTTTGCTTACCTGTATTTATATATAACTGCTAAATTTTGTGCTAACGTTACAAATCGAAGAGATATATTTGGGGTCTAATAATTGTCAATAATGTACTTTATCCTGATATTGACATTTTTCATGGAAACGAAGTAAAAAAAAAATTCTCTTCAATCTTTTCAATTTTCTTCTTGCGCGGCACAGTTGTGTAAAAGCAAATAGAATCATCACTTATCACCCTTTGACGTGCCACCAGACAATGTTCTGGATTATAGGGCCAGTGTGATGTACGGAAGCACCCCCCCCCCCCATGCGGAGATGCCGCCCGCCCCTCTGTGTCTCTGATAATGGCACCCTACGGTGAACACATGGAGCGGTGAGGGTCTAAGAATCACGTGTTTTTAATTAAGGGGGACACTTACCGCCATACGCATACCATACCGAGATCATTACTTTTCATCAGAGATTGTGTCAGATATAGTATCTCTGCTACCAGATAGTATCAAGACAGTTGCGCAGCATAAGTTAAAATCGTTGTTATGTTGGCTGGGACCAGATGTGATTGGTCAACAAGCAATCTGTACCATAAATATTAGCTGTAGCTGGAATTTTAAACATTGCGGTTGTAGCAAATGTTACCCACTTGTATACTGAGTTATACATCTCAGGGGCGCGTCCAGGGGGGGTCCAGGCGGTCCAAACCCCCTTTTAAAGGAAGAATGCCGTTTGTCAATGGCAAATTCAGACCATCTGAGGCGTGGGCCTCCACTTTTCGGGTGAAGAATGCTATCTGAGGCGGCGTGGACCCCTCCCCGGTCACAAGTTTTCATTGGTCGCAATTATGTTCAGAGGCCCCCCCCGGTCCAAGTTTAAGCGCCCCCCCCCCCTTTTCAAATTCCTTGCATCTAGCGAACTTGTATACTGATACTATGCATCTAACCAACAATTTACAACTTAATGTCTTGTGGAATAACCATGGACATCTGTTTAGGGTCCGTTCTTTTCGCTTAATTTCTCAATGGGATTTCTTTGTTCAATATCTGTACACAGGTATATAACCGTATTGTTGTTTACTGACCCGTTAATGTGCATGACACTGAAGGCGCAAAATCGCCTAATTCCTTTAGCCATATAGATCCAGCCACAGTACCAGATCCATTTATATTATACCCAGTGACATGTCCTTGTCACTCAGTCGTAGGTAAAAACAACACGAGTATCCAGATAAGTCAACACAAGAGCGCACATGAGAGTCATCACGCAAATAAATACTCTCTGGCGAGAGCTGGACGCAACTCAAGTCTTTGCCTCGAGAGCTGCCCAAGGGTACATCAAAACAAGACGCCCCATAACACAATGAAAACACGCTGGTCTTGTAGCATTGTAACCTGGTGATATCGTGACGTCATACCACGTGACCTATGCACGAGTGACGCTCTTATCGCAGGCAAGGCCTGACAAGTACATTGCGTGCACCTTGTTGCGTGCCACCAAGATACGGACCGGGGCCTTGTGTGTCTTTATATATACATGTACGTACATATATGTATGCACTGTTATTGTTACAGCAAAGGATCGACATTTGATCACTAATACATAGACCATTTACAATATGAAGAGATGTGGATTTTCATTAATAAAACTTATTAATAATTAACAGAACGGTCATTGGGACGCAAAATAAACTTGCTATGCCAGACAGTTGGGGAACAGCCACGCGGGGATATCGGCGGAGGGAGTGTTTAGTTGCTGGATAAACAAGCCAATCGCGCCAATTTCCGGCATTTTGTTGCATGTTTAGTAATTGCTCGATATTGTTGTCACGCTGAACAACAATGGAGGCATAACCGTACATCCACCAGTTTTGTCAATATCTGAAAATAGTGCACTGATTCGAAATCCATATATCAGCTACACTGGTATTAGATGTTACACACAATGTAGTTTGCCACAGAATAGCTATACCGGTTAAAGGTAATTCGGTGCATTGTGCTAGCTATTTATCTTGGTCTCTTGTGGGAGCCATTGTAACTATTAGAAGTATATTGAAGGGCAGTGATCTATAAAGAAAAATCTCATCCGTCCGAATAATCGGAATTGCTTTTATTTTTCCTGTACATGTACTGTCAAACAAGAAAACTAGCGTAACGTTTGATGGCGTGAATTGTGGATTGAATCGCTTTCAGTCTACATAAGTATACACCTAGGGTGTTATTCATTTCTAACGATTTAAAGCGGTGTCTAACCTAATTTAATCGCGATCTGCACCGAAAGTCCACATCTTAAAATTAAATTGGCGAGTGTTAACTCTTCGTTTCGGCCGACTGGTAAGGAGAAAAAAATTAAGGCAACCCGCCCCCAGCAATGTCAAGCAGAGCGCCATGTTGCCGTGAGCAGTGACGCATATTGTGACTATTCATGTGGCGCCGCCAAAAGTTATAACACGCGGAGAGAGGGATCAGGGCCACGATTTACAGATGAACAGCGGCAGTTCCAAGCCGCACAGTAGCGCAAGATCTTAGTCTTTCATGGAAAAGTACCGTCCAAACAAAATGATATACGTCTTGCGACGATTGACTCCGCAACAATGCCATGATTGGAGTTAGAATCGCTCTTGTTTTGCTCACACAATAGGCGCAATTTCCGGTTTGAATAAATTAGAGTATCGCCTCCTGATTGGTCAATCAAAGACACGCCTCCAAAAAGGGCTGCCGCCTGGGTAGGCAGCGAAATCGTGCCTGGCGGTCACTTCTAAATTTTACTGTGAGCTACACATAGAACGAACAATTCTGTAAGTTGGAGGATAGACAATTGATATCATATGAATCGGTAAAGCAGCGTTAGAGGCCAGGCTGGCGGTTCCCTTTAAATTAGAAAAACTATCCATATCCTACCGTAAACAGTATAATTTATATCCCTCGTCACATATTACTTCAATAATTTATCGATAAAGGGTTATTTTATCTGAAATAGGAAGCCCTAGTGATGAACCCTAAATGATGATGTGTATACATGCACTACAGTCTCTTATCGCTATCATTACTTCACAAACATGTTGTTCTGCAGCCTTTCCCGCCAAGATGCGGTTTGCCGTCTGGCTGTCGTTCGTCTGCCTGACGTTCGTCAACGTAGGTCAAGGTCGCTACACGCACGGCTCAGACCGGGTAGAGGACGATCAGGTCCCGGATGTGAGTGACGACCCCTACGTATTCAGGGCAGAAAGGTACGCACAGCCCCCATGTTATCAGAAGTATATGAGGGATACATTTATTTATTTATATATGAGATGCATTTTGTACATTCATTGTCGGATCCAGTGAGTGACACTTTTTTTTAGCGTGGGTACCGGTTTTTAATGACAATTGGCATATCGTACTCCACTTGTACCCCCTACCCCAGACACACATACACCTCTTCGTTGAGAAAGCCCCCGCCCCCCCCCCCTCCGCCACCACTAATTTGTATCCAGTCTAGCTGACTTACCATGCAATAAGCATTTTCTGTTGTATTTTTTTTATTTGTTTTGTTCTTTGTTTGTATCCAGTCTAGCTGATATGTGAATGATATGAAACATTTTGTGTGAGCTCTGCAACTAATAAGCCTTGCTTCTGCTGCTGTTAATTTGTTCAATGTTACTCCCTTTTGATGTTGTATAAGCTTGACAAACAACTGTAACTGATTTAATAGAACAATAAACCGATTCAATTAAAACAATATATATATATCAGTATTATTGATGCTATTGCAAGCGTTTTTGTTCAAAGGTAAAATAGAATGGTGTGTGCCTTTCTTGTTACCGGGTATTTGTTGTACTCCATGTCGTCACCGCTATGTGCCTGAAGTCACGTTAGGTAATTAATCAAAATGTACTTCGTTTCTAAGTAGATTTCACTTGTTACGATGTGTTTCCAGCAAGCCTTCCAACCCGCGATACCTTCCCTCAGTGGGCAACGGGCACCTGGCCACCAACGTCTACGGCAACACCATCTACCTCAACGGGGTGTACAACGGCTATCTAGGTCAGCAACATGTAGCATGAATCAATAAATAAATACAGTAATAAAATATTTATTTACGTTCAACATAACCTGTGTGTGAAGACAGATAACAATTTTTGACGAAACACAAGCTGTTTTCACAGTAACGCTCTGTGATATTGCTCAATCAGTTACATTCCACATTATTAAGGATTATCAATAAAGTGCGAGGTCAGAAGAGAAGATTCCGGAAGAAAATAATGCGGTGACTCCGACATTTTTTTTTCTAACATTGATTCTCACAAAAGATTGATTGATTTTTAATGCAATGAATCGAAAGAAAAAAAACACATACAAGTTAGCACATTGTTTTTTTTGCTGGGTCTTCCCTTGGGAACACGCAGAAAACTATTCGTCATTAAAGATGTGGCTCTGAAGAAATCATATCTGTTGGTTTGTGCACATCATCATTTAGAGTTCTTCTTTTTCTGCAGGGTACAGCTACCGGGCTCGTATTCCCGCCTTGCATGCCAGCACACTGTCCGTGGCCGGTGTAGCTGAAGAAGACACACAGCGACAATACCAGTTGGACGTTAAGAGAGGTAAATACCCCCTGTCTCTTTCGTATATAGACGATTTCGTAAATCGTAGTACAGATTATACCACCGTGAGGCGCCACTGCATGTGCGATGCATGCTGGGTATTATGTTGGTCTTTTACACAATGTCCAGATGGCGTCATCGCTTGACGACACTAAAGTTATTCATTCTGTGCCATTACCATGAAAATACTGCATTTATCTCCGAGAAATAACACAATAAGATTACACAAAATGTTTCCCAGAACTCCCAATTCAAACGCTAACTACATGGGGAAAGAGCACCTGTGGAAAGAATGATGGCATGAATTATCAATGTGAAATTTACTGTGATATTTTACATTCTCCCTTCCAGGTGTCTTTGAGGAACTGATTTTGACACCGGAAGTCTCCGTAACTTACCGCACATACGCCCACCTCTTCTTCAACCGGGTGCTCGTCACAGAGGTCTATTTGGAGAGATTGGCCGGATCTGACGACATCACGGTGAACCGACAGGACATTTCCGGTGGACTGTACTCAGGAGATATAACTTTTGGTTCAGACCCGTCGTATGATTGTGGGATAGGAACCTCGTGCACGTAAGTGACAAATAATGATTCGAAATTTACTTTACAGATATATCTTATACCAGGTGCGGATCCAAGATTTCGTTAAAAGGGGAGGGGGGGGGACGGTAGGCGCGGATCCAGGATGTTGAAAACGCGGAGGGAGGGTGTCCAAACCAAACGTTGAGCACGTGTCATGAAACGTACGACCGCAAGTTCATATTGCGACTGACCGGGGGGAGAGGGGGTGGTGCGCCGGAGAGGGGGTAATTACGACCATACGGGCCTGGGGTGGAGGCATCTTATCGAAAATCTGGCGGCCGGGCAGAATGGAAAGCCGACCAAAGATTTCTCTTGGATCTTCCACTAAGACGAATTGTTAAGAGGGGTGGCGGAGACCCTTCGTGAAGAACGGGTTGGAGGGGGGGATGACAAGACAATTTACAATGATTCCGGTTAATATCTAACATCTCAAGGATGTATTTCTAATGCATTGGTTTTTCTCTTATAACAGCCAGGTTAGTGGCCAAACCAACGTACCTGAGACAGACAACAGCGGACAGACCCCGGTACATATGTTCTGGAAAAACATGCCGCTAACATTTACCCTGGCCGGTACAAGTGTTAACAACACGTGGGTATACCTCATGTCATTGGACCAGGACCAAGAGATCGCGAGAACTGACTTCGATGCCGCCCTGGCCTACGTGACCGCCGACAACTACCCCGAGATGTTGGACAACCATACCAAAGCGTGGAGCGACGTATGGTCTCAAGGTCACATCGACGTGGAAGGTGACCTTCAGCTGAATAAGATCATCAAGGGCAGTTTCTACTATCTCTACAGCAACCTGCCCAGCATCAACACCAACCAGCCGAACCACTTGTTCTACGGGCTGTCACCGGGGGGTCTGGCCAACGGTAAAAACGGAAGCGACTATTACGGACACGTCTTCTGGGATATGGAAACCTGGATGTATCCGGCGATCCTGATGTTCCGTCCGGATCTGGCCAAGGAGATGCTGTCGTACAGGATCCACGGCATGGCTCCGGCCTTCGAGAGGAGCTACAGCGACGGGTACAGCGGCACGCGGTTCCCCTGGGAGAGCGGCTATACCGGCGTTGAAGTCACCCCTGATGTTTGCGTCCCGTGTCGAGAGAATCAGCAGCATATCACGGGGGACATCGCCTTCGCCGCTCGCCAGTACGTGGCCGCCACACGAGACTACGACTGGCTGACGACTCCCCAGGCCGATACGACCTTCACGGGCTTCGAGTTCATCTACAACATGGCCAAGTTCTGGTTCAGTCGGCCCACGCTCAACACAGACAGCAAGCGGTTTGATATCAACGGTATGTGTAAAGGAAAATGACTGTCTCGGTTCATCCGTGATTCATGTGTGAGCCCAAGGTTGTAGAATGATGACTGGATGAAACGAGCCCCAGATTAGGTGCCCATACCCGGATTCGAAACCCAAGACCTATTGACCTGCCCACCATCAGTGTAGCTAGACAACTGTTCTCTTGATATTGCTAGATATGTTTTCATGGATATTTAAAAACAAAATCATCTTTTTTAACATCTTTTTCATGAAGTTTTTATCTTCATGAATTTTATCTTCATGAAGTTTATCTTCATGAAATTTTTCTTCATGACGTTTTTCTTCATAAAGTTTTTGTTTTTCTTCATGAAGTTTTTCTTCGTAAGGTTTTTCTTCGTGAAGTTAGTTTGTTTGTAGCTAGATGTCAACTGTCTCTCTTTAGGTGCGTTGATATCAAGTTTTAGTTTCCTGCACGTCAATGCATCTCTTTGTGTCGTCGAACGTCAAGTTTTATCTGTAATAATATCTTTCCAGATATCAAGTAATTTCTTTTTGTTACCAGATATCATCTTCTATTGTGTGTGTTTGTATAATTATGTTGCTGGATAAGTTTATCATGTCACGTTTCCTCTTTGTGTTGGTTATAGGCGTCATGCCTCCCGACGAACACGCCATCTCAGTCAACAACTCTATCTACACGAACACTATCGCTTCCTTGGCGATTCAGTTTGCCCCCTACGCAGCTTGCCTATCCGACGTCGACCTCGGCCAGAACCACTTTAACCACTGGATGCTGGTCGCCAATGAGGTGTACTTCGCATACAACCACGCGTTGAGATACCACGAAGAGTACCAGGGATGGCAGGAGCGAGTCGAAGCCAGTGAGTGTCTTAGGAAATCTGGGGGCCGGTCTGGTGTCGATGGCGCTACGCCTCAGCCAGCCCCTCTTTTGAGCATGAAGTGTCCGAATAATCATCGCCGAAATTGCCTGATCGGATCCAGGATTTGACACTTTTCTGGGGGGTGGAATCGAACCCGCGACCTATTGGTCTTCGGCTCGCTACGACCAGTGCGAATCTAGCTGTAGAGCATGGAGAGTCGTCACCATCAAACATCGATCAAAGAAAAGGGTTTTCAGCGGATGTGTATGCATAATTTAATTTGCTATACCGACAAAAATTAGTTTTACCTGTGTTCAGCCGCCTTTGGTGCGCTTTCTGCTAAGCACCATTGATCTATTCAGTAACGGACAATCTGTTTTAAATCGTTGCATCTAGTCTTGTCCCTACTGGCCCTACGGTTATTCATGCGTCGTTTTGATTTACTGTTTGATGTAGTACTTGGTAGAATTTGAATTGAAGCTTTCATCCGTTACTGCAACTCTACAGATTATCAACATAAACTCTAGTAGCAGCACTAATTCAACTCAAAGGAGTGGGAAGGGTAGATAGAGGGATGTGGGGTGGGATCCAATCTAGTCTCATACCATACCCCACTAGTCTACATGCATGTCAGTCCACGAAGAAAACACATTCAGAGACCTTACGATATTACAGAGTGTCATGTCTGCCGTATAACCTCCTTCACTGTTGTACCATTACCCCCCTGCCCCTCCTCCCATCCTGCAAACTAGAGAACAAATGTTATTCCACAAGAGCGCCTTCTTTTTCCCGCCATCGATATACCACATGACGCCATTACAGTACCGCTCCCCTTCCCCCATGTCAGCACCGCTCCTCTTCCCCCATTTAAGTACCGCGCCCCTTCCCTTATTTCAGTGCCGCTCCCCTTCCCTCTATTTCAGTACCGCTCCCCTTCCCCTCATTTCAGTGCCGCCCCCCTGCCCCCGATTTCAGTACCGCTCTCCTCGCCCCATTTCAGTACTGCTCCCCTTACCCTTATTTCAGTACCGCTTCCCTTCCCCCCATTTCAGTACCGCCCCCTTCCTCCCATTTCAGTAGCGCTTTCCTTCCCTCCATTTCAGTACCGCTCCTCTTCTCCCCATTTCAGTACCGCTCTCCTTCCCTCATTTCAGTACCGCTCCCCTTCTCTCCAATTCAGTACCACTCCTCTTCCCTTTTTTCTGTACCGCTCCCCTTCCTCCCATTTCAGTACCGCTCCTCTTCTCCCCATTTCAGTACCGCTCCCTTTCCCCTCCATTTCAGACCGCTCCCCTTCCTCCCATTTCAGTACCGCTCCTCTTCCTCCCATTTCAGTACCGCTCCCTTTCCCCTCCATTTCAGACCGCTCCCCTTCCTCCCATTTCAGTACCGCTCCCCTTCCTCCCATTTCAGTACCGCTCCTCTTCTCCCCATTTCAGTACCGCTCTCCTTCCCTCATTTCAGTACCGCTCCCCTTTTCCCCAATTCAGTACCGCTCCTCTTCCCTTATTTCAGTACCGCCCCTCTTCCCTTATTTCTGTACCGCTCCCCTTCCCCCCATTTCAGTACCGCTCCCCTTCCCCCCATTTCAGTACCGCTTTCTTCCCCTCTATTTCAGTACCGCTTCCCTTGCCCCCATTTCAGTGCCGCTTCCCTTGCCCCCATTTCAGTACCGCCCCCTTCCTCCCATTTCAGCAGCGCTTTCCTTCCCTCCATTTCAATACCGCTCCTCTCCCCTTATTTTAGTACCGCTCCTCTCCCCTTATTTCAGTACCGCTCCTCTTCCCTTTTTTCTGTACCGCTCCCCTTCCTCCCATTTCAGTACCGCTCCTCTTCTCCCCATTTCAGTACCGCTTCCTTTCCCCTCTATTTCAGACCGCTCCCCTTCCCCCCATTTCAGTACCGCTCCCCTTCCTCCCATTTCAGTACCGCTCCTCTTCTCCCCATTTCAGTACCGCTCTCCTTCCCTCATTTCAGTACCGCTCCCCTTCTTCCTAATTCAGTACCGCTCCTCTTCCCTTATTTCAGTACCGCTCTCCTTCCCTCATTTCAGTACCGCTCCCCTTCTTCCCAATTCAGTACCGCTCCTCTCCCCTTATTTTAGTACCGCTCCTCTTCCCTTATTTCTGTACCGCTCCCCTTCCTCCCATTTCAGTACCGCTCCTCTTCTCCCCATTTCAGTACCGCTCCCTTTCCCCTCCATTTCAGACCGCTCCCCTTCCCCCCATTTCAGTACCGCTGCCCTTCCCCCCATTTCAGTACCGCTCCCCTTCCCCCCATTTCAGTACCGCTGCCCTTCCCCCATTTCAGTACCGCTCCCCTTCCCCACAATTCAGTACCGCTGCCCTTCCCCCCATTTCAGTACCGCTGCCCTTCCCCCATTTCAGTACCGCTGCCCTTCCCCCCATTTCAGTACCTCTCCCCTTCCCCACATTTCAGACCTCACGGGCCCGCAGACCGTCAAGCAAGCCGACGTCGTCCTCATGGGCTTTCCGTTGCTATGGGAGATGCCTGACGACGTACGCCGTAACGACCTCACCCACTACGAGGCTGTGACGACGCCGATGGGCCCGGCCATGACTTGGGGCATGTTCAGTGTCGGCTGGCTCGACATGGAAGAGACGGACAGAGCCGATGAGTTCTTCCAGCGTAGTTATGACCTCTACACCCGGGAGCCGTTTAAGGTGAAAGAAACGCCCTGCTTTCATCAGCTCATCTTTCGTTTATTACTCTTGTGGCGTTGATCCACCGTCCATATTATAGACCATGACATGAATTATAATAGTAAATGATTGATGTGAGTTTTAAGTGAGCCAATGTGAAACAGTGGTTCTCCTTGAAGGGCAGATCCAGTATTTTAAAAAGGATGGCGGTCCTTTTATGGTTAGGATGCCTTTCGAAATCAATTACGACAAGGGGGGGGGCTGAGTTATTCGTAAATTTACGACCGGAGGGCGGGAGATAAATAAGGTTGTCAGTCCGGACTGGATAGAGGACTTGCCATTGGCTATGTAACACTTAATCGAGAACCTACAGACACGACAGGAGATATTCAGTATATCCACCCATTTTAATGACGATAACGTAACGGTGTTCTTTGCTGCTAATCCTTGATACCCAACAAATGTACATACCAGTGTTTGATGCATTTAGTAAACGCATCTTCCAGCAAGTCTCAAAACAGGTGAGCGGGATATTTTTTATTTCACCAGTTTCACCATCTTCCCACGCAGGGCCGGCGCGATAGCTCACTGGGTTAGAGAGCTGGCATTGAGTGCTCTGGCCACATGAGAGCGTAACGCCATGTGGATCGATGGTTCGAGAACGCGCTGTGGTCCTGTCTGTGTGTTCGCAGGATAGAGATCCCATATCCTTCTTCGCAAAGAGTAGGGGGTTACCCCTGGAACATGGATCCACTCTTACTTCCTTTCCCCATTCACGCGATATGACCAGTAATGGTTAAAGCGCCCTGAATATACAACCAACCAACCATCTCCCCACACATCTAACTTATGCCTCGTCTTTCTGCGTAGATCTGGACGGAGGCCCAGGAAGGCTTGGGTGCCATCAACTTCATAACGGGCATGGGTGGCTTCCTGCAAGCCATCATCAGCGGATATGGTGGAATGCGCCTCCAGTTAGAAGAGCTCCACTTCAAGAAGCCAAACCTGCTTCCTAACGTTACTGCGATGACCTTCACGAACCTAGAGTATCTCGGGACCCATTTCGACCTTGAGATTGACCTTGATGTCGTTGTATTCACCGTGGTTGACCTTGGTCAGCTTCCCTTGGTGCTACACTTGTGGGCAGATGACGTGGAACATGTACTCGTGGAACGTACGTATTCCGGTCTTCAAACAAAATGGCGTGTGCTTCTGTTCACATTATATGCAAAACATAAACTGGCACTACAATTGCTACCAGTTACAATGTTCCGTTCATTTTTATTCTTTTGTTGTGGTGTTCATTTCTGTGACTAAGCGCAGCATATGGGCGAGGTTGTTCGTCTTTGACCTGAATTGTTTCATGTCGTAGTGCTTCATCAGATCTCGTATGGAATTTTACGCGAAATATACTATTACCTAATTTCTTTCACTGTGATATTTTGTATATATAAAACACAGAAAGAACTTCCCAACCAACCTTATTATACATATTTGTTAAATTATTACACTCATTTATTTTAGATAATATTTATTGTTATTTTATTAAATAATTATTGTTATTTTATCAAATAATTATTATTTTATTAAACAATTATTGTTATTTTATTAAATAATTATTGTTATTTTATTAAATAATTATTGTTATTTTATTAAATAATTATTTTTATTTTATTAAATAATATTTATTTTAATTTTGTTATATAATATGTATTATTTATTATGTAATATTTACTTATTATATAATGTAATTTTGATCTAAAAGAGTCCTTGTTAAATTTTTAACTGCATGTAATGAACAGATGACATAATGCAGCTATACATATTGATTGCAGGGGAGACGTACGTTTTCGCCCACCAGAACTACACATTGTGGAGTACAGAGGCCACGAACTGCACCCTCCCGGCGGACTCCATCGACGTGGATTACTCTGTGTCTGGCGATGGGGCTGTCTGCGGGGACGGTCAGTGCACCACAGCCACTGAACTGGCACCACCGGTGACGCCGTCCGTGGACTCGACCGGTACCAGCGTTCTCGGCAGCGAAGGGAACCTGATATTGCTATTGACTCTCGCGCTGACGTTATGCCGCTAGTAAGCTCGCACGTACCACTGCGCATGCGTTATCCTTTTGTCCACACTACGTGTTTGAAAAAGGCGTTGCTCTCTACGTCATTTTTGTTGTGTGGACAATGTTTCAACAATGATGAGATTGTTGAAACAAACCTTTATGATGAGAATTTTACGCTTTGTTGTTATATTTGGCATCAGTATGACACTAACGGCAACGCTATATAGTTATTAGCGTGGATTTATTAGCGCTTAAGTAGGATTACGATTACATTAAAAGTTGATGCTTTCAGTCACTTAATTAGGTTTAGGATCACATGACAATTAAGGCTTTCGGTCACTTAATTAGGTTAGAGTCACATGACAATTAAGGCTTTTGGTCACTTAATTAGGATTAGGATCACATGACATAACGCTTAACGTTTTGATCCGCAATATTTGAAGCACCACATGATGTGAAAGAGGGAGCAAAGCGATTCCCTTTCACTCATTTATGGGGGCGGATCCAGATAGGCTGGAAAAAGGGCGGGGCGGTTTCGAGTAATGGCCTAGCTTTTTCGTTTTCATATGTTACATGTTATCAATCTGTAGATTTAGACCTAGCCTATATATTCCAGATGCACACCACTGATCAACAATTAACAGCAACAAGATGCCATACCCTTCAAAACAATTTATTTGAAAAGCAAATTTAAAAGCAATAGGAAAAATATGAAACAAAGCGCTGCATGCTGCATATATTGATTGTTGTCCCTGTCATTGGCACGTCATTGTGTCCAAGTTCGATGCTCGCGTCCATGTCCATTGCCGATTATCAAGCCCCGGATGTACAGCATAGTCGTCCCATTTGATACTCCTATCATGTTAAAGCCACCAGTAGGGGATTGAGGTGATAATGGGTTCTATGACTCCCAAAGACTCCTCCTGAAGCCATTGTGTCTACATATTTGGCACTATTTCCTAAGGACCCTGACATGTTCGCAATGTTATTAATTAAAATGGCTTCTTCATTTGTTTATTTGGTAAATTCTTTCGAGCATTACTGCTACTGCTCAGCGGCCTATATATGTACACAAAATCCGAAAGTGGAACTTATATTACCTATATTATTGTTCTTAATAATATGCATGTCTTCATGCTCTGTCTGGTCCGCTTAACCAATAGAATACCCCTCCCCCATCCCCACGCCTCTTACTGTCCCCCTACGACCACATCCCAATGGATGATGGGACAGCTAGACCACGTGTCGTGTACATCCGGGAGTCAGGATCAATCTCGAGGTGTCGTCGTTACGCATCTTCCCGCTGGTGGGCGCCCTCGATCCAGCTATCGGAGAGGGCCTGGTGACCCAGCTCGGTGTCGGCCACCACGTTCCCGAAGGAATCTGTCAGGTCGTTCTTGGCGTTGCCATCCGGACTCCCGCACAGCCCGACGACCTCGGAGGAGTAGCCGTCCGTCAGCTCAACGCGCGTGCCTCCGCGACTCCCGTAGCCGTCACTCACTCCGTACATGACCTTGAAGCGGCAGCCCGAATCGTCGGTGGCGCGACCTTCAAGGACAAGGGCAGCGTCCGGGTCGTCGGATACGACGGTGACCGTTGTGAGGCCATCTCCCGTTGTGAATGTGTAAGGGGTGTCGACCACTAGGGCAGCCTGGGCACAAAAGGGTCATAGTCACAGCAGGTCCCAACAGTTGTTGACAATTGGTTGTTGACCACGTCCCGTTAGTTAACCCTGCTGTCACCATACACCCAGTTTAGCAGCGTTAATTAACCCTTTGTTAACATCACACCCAGCAGAGCCCAGTTAATTAAACATTTATTAACGCCTCATCCATTTGAGCCGCGTTAATTAACCCTTTGGTAACCACAAGTCCATTTTGGGTCTCGTTATTTAACCCTTTGGTAACATCACACCCATCTCGAACCACCACTCACCGAGAATCCCGAGCCCCTGATCTGAGCCAAGGGAGCGTCACTGTCATCACGGGCCAGACCCAGGGCGAAGTTGTTTGCGTATTTATCTACGTTGTTGTGGGTTCCGAAAGAAACGCCCAGCCAATCCACCTCTCTGGAGTCTTCGTGGGTGGTGGCGCGCAACTGTAATCAAGGAGAACATTTGCAATAGCATCGGCTCGGCTGTATTGTAAGTGCTAACGCGGCGCAGCGACAGAACTGACGTGGGACCGATTTTTTTTTTACAATAGAGTTTCATTTGGCTGACGCTCACTGCACGCGTCCGTATTTCTATATATATAGTTCAATATTTCGGTCGTCGGTCGGCGTGCCGTCGACATTTCAACAAACCAGAAAAAGAATGAAATATGGCACGATGCACCGCGTGATCTTTAGCATGGCGCTTATATGTATTTGCCGATAGATGTCGCCCGGGGTTCCTCGAACGCTCTATTGTCAGTATCGTGCGTGGCGTGACTCCGTTTGTGAAAAAAACGCTATAACTGAAAAGTTACCTGGAATCGGCAAGGGTTGTCGTTGGCCAACTCGCTCCTGGCAAGAACGAACTTGCTGTCGGTGAACATCTGAACTGTCTTGCCATCAAAGGTGGCTACATCAGGATGCGGGTTTCCAGCGGAATCGATGGTCTGGGTGTTGTCCGCTTTGCAGGCATGGACCAACGACTCCAGCTCTAGAAGAAACGACGCCACGAACAATATTACCATACATGCGCGTAACAAAAAAGTAAGACGTATGATATAGTATAGCTTTTTAGTGTTTACACCAATATTTATTTAAATGTAAAGTCATGACGTTTTGACGTTTATGATGTTTTTACGTTTATGACGTTTATTACGTTTATGACGTTTAGGACGCTAAAGACGTCTATGACGTTTATGACGCTAAAGACATCTATGACGTTTATGACGCTAAAGACGTTTATGACGTTTATGACGTTTGACGTTTTTACGTTTATGACGTTTATTACGTTTATGACGTTTATGACGCTAAAGACGTCTATGACGTTTATGACGCTAAAGACGTTTATGACGTTTATGACGTGTTGACGTTCATGGCGTGTTTGACGTTGATGACGCTAAAGACGTTTATGACGTGTTGACGTGTTCACGTGTTGACGTTATGACGTATATGACGTTTGACGTTTTGACGTGTTGACGTTTATGACGTTTTGACGTTTATGATGTTTATGACGTTTATGACGTTTATGACGTGCATGACGTGCGTGACGTGCATGAAACGCATATGTGAGGTGCTGATGGGGTGCTGATGGGGTGAATCCTTTATCTCTACAGATGGCACAAGACACAACAGACGATATCGACCAAAACAGCACCTCAAAAAAAAGTGGGAGTAAACGTTTCGTAGAGAAATATGGGGAATCAAGTTTACGATGTTACCAAAAATTTGGTGCTGGCTCATTATGTGGTGAGATAAAAAAAGACCGGCATGAAAGCCTAAAAGCGAAAATAGCCTACTTCGTAACCAATAGATCATATGGACTAGAAATAAACATACTCGTTTATTCAATGTCATCTAATAACAATATCCCCATTAAAAAACACAATCGAATTTTGAAATATTTCGCTCACATTTATTTATTTATTTCCACTGCAGGAATGGTGTTTGCCCCATGTTTAACCTCTGTATTGATTGTCACTTTACCTTCTTCGTCTTCCTTGCCCACTGATATCGATTCACCTGAAACCAATCAGCGAATGCGAAATAAAACAAGTCTTCCTTGCACACTGAGAGGGTATTTCATTGGTTTTGATACCAGTTAACATGATTACACGTTTCTAGGGTAGAATGCGACAAAAGCCTTGCTGTGCGACCCTTAAAAATTAAACTTGGCAGTAAAGTATGCAGCTACAGCAAGGAAAGCCTTCATTTGGTATCAAGAAAATGTGTAATAATATTTTGAATTTGCCGTCATTAATTATCAACAAAATGTCTAAACAAATTTCGAATTACTTACCTTGATCAGGAGGTGGCAGCACTGGAAAAATAAAGTCGGTAAAGAATATTATATTCAATCTAGCATAACTACACATGGGCAATTGTATTTCTATATTATAATTAAACTAGAATAAATTATTATGTGAAATGCATCGATATAGAAGATACATAAATATATATTGATGCTGATATGCATGTACGCTGTAGAATAGCTTTATGAATAATATAAAAGTCTAACTGCCAATAGATTTTGCATAGATACAATGCATAAAGGCACATACAATGATCATATTGAATCTCTGAGAGCCCGTAATGATGCCATACATACCTACTGTCGTGCCTCCTTTGGGAGTGTTGTATGAGATACCCAGGCGACATTGTACATCTGAGGGTTGCAACGCATAGATAGGACATTAATAAACCAAGGCATGTAACCGGATATGTGTACATTTCATAATATTTAATAATAACTATTATTATATTTAATAATATTCTCCATGCGCAAGTTACGGCTCGGTTAAGACATCAGCATCTAAATTCAGATTGTCTAGGCTGGGAGAAATACATCCATATATCGATTCTGTTTTATGATAAACTGCCTTATGAATCACAAGCCGGTGGCAAACGATTTCAATGTGTGTCCTACATTATGTATGGGACCAGCAATTGTACAATTTTACAGTCCATTATTACCAGTCTTCTAAAAGCGGATTAATTCATTGTCCAGAATGTGTTCAGCTCGAACAACACAGACACACATCGTAGCGGAAGAGAAAATACAGGTGTGTCATACATTTATCACTGTCACCCACCTATAACGACCACAAAGATTGTGGCCAGGAAAACTGCCCAAGTCACAACACCCATGGTGGATTACCTGTAAAAAATACAATGTCATATTAAAACTCATTTAATTTCTATACAGCAACAGCAACATAACGTGAGCAAATAAACATAACAAAAAAGTCCGTCACTGATGTTTCAGGGTAATTACTTTCTTACTATGTTTAGATGGGGCTTAATATGATTATATATTCAGTGAAGGAGTTTCCTAAGGGCTATATGTTTTCCGTACTCAATCTTTCATCATATCGTTCTCGAATAGATCAGACTTTCTTAAAATAAATAAGTGCGCTCTCTTAATCTTATATAAGTTATACAATTGGATAGCCAAACAAAATAGAGTACGATAGATATAGCTTACCACAGGCCGATACAGCCGTCTTGCCGTGATCAAGAGGATTAAGGTATACCACAAGCAGATATAAATAGCGGCCCGTTTTATGGGCAAGCGATGAGCTGTATAACAATTAAGTTATGTCGGCTGATTACTTTCCATTCTCTCGAGGCAGAATGTCCAGGTGGTGCGGTATTGAAGTTCGATATGCATTATTCAGAGGGTCACCCTGCAAGAACGCCTTACATTAAAGCTTGGCATTAATTACGCCCGCCCCCTCCCCCATCCCCTCCCCCGCCCCCTTTTATGATGTAAAGGCATTTCGTGGGTGGGTCGGGTATATATGTATTGAAGACACGTGGACATCGTGTCAGAAGAAGAGGACAGAAATGCCACGGAATTCACCAAGGTTACAAAGGTTACATATAACCATGGTACACAATGACAATTTAAATGTGTGCATCCTTATTCAGAAATGAGTAAGTCTCTTATAAATCTTCTTGAAAACTATCCATGGGTTTCAAGGACTATCCCAGTGCATTATCAAGCAAATTCCAAACTCAGTCGGTTGATATGACCTTAATCTCGTTGTGTTATGTTGAGGTAATGCAAATCAACAGACTAGTCAGTTTACTCGATTTCTTTGCCATTTTCTGTACGACTATATATTGGCAGTGAATTCGTGTCATTATATTGTGTCATAGACCATGAGTTCTGAGTGCAGACAAGTGAGATAATGTCTAATGTACAGTGCATATATCCACCGGTTCCATCTCGTTCATACATAATGGTTCATTTGCACGATAAAAACTAGTAATTCTCGCCACGAATACTACAGCTGATAGCTGATAGATATCGCCAGCCGGGGTTTACCATCGGGACGGGCGGAGGAGGGGCGACCAACGGGGAGAAGCGAGGGAGAGGAGGGGCGGGGGGGGGGGAGGGTTGAGGGGGGGGGGGCGAGAGACGAAGTGGGGGGAAGGGCAGGGGGAGGCGGGGCTAGGGAGGCTAGGGACGTAGAGGGGGGTGGGCTCGACATACCAAATATAAGCCCGTCATGGGTCAATCGGTGAGAAGGTCGGAGAAGGGTGACAAAAGAAATGAATATTCTATATATCTATGAGGTATCGGTGGCTGTCGCCTCATGACCTTCTACCCAAGGACGACATACGTACCCCATGATATTTAAAATGCCGTAGTAATAATCTCTGACCATGAAAGTGCAGTTATGCTTCACTCATAATACGACATTAACATGTCTATGTGGGGAGATATGGAGCAACAAATTGAGATTCGGTAACGATGGACCAACATGAATAAAATATGGCAGTTAGATTCGAGTGTAGGCCAAAGCTCATGTCTTTGTCAAAAATCTAAATTATACTGACGTCCAAGGTGCCCCATGAGTCATTTTCAGTAGAAAAAAACAAATCCCTAAATTCTTTGCTAGCGTTACAATTACTAACAATTTTACAGCCTATCATAGCCCAGAAAATTAGTCGTTATAATAATTGCTAGCGGTGTGTATTACGTGAGCTACGCGAGGAAAACACGTCGCGATAACAGAGACCACCACTTTCGGCGCGCACTGTATATCTTGTGCATCTGGAATAGATTATGGTGACGTCTGTGTGGGAGCTCATGTGTCTGTGGATAACATAGAGATGATGTCATGTGTCTGTGGGATTAAAAAAACGGTGCTGCCATGTGTCTGTGGTTTTCAAAACGGTTTTGCCATGTGTCTGTGGGTAACACAGAGATGGTGTCATGCGTCTTGGGCAGCAAAGAGGTGATGTCATGTGTCTGTGGGCAACAAAGAGGTGATGCCATGCGTCCGAGGGTAACAAAGAGGTGAAGCCATGTCATGTGTCTGTGGTTAATAAAGAGGAGATACCATGTGTCTCAGGGTAACAAATAGGTGATGCCATGTGTCGATTGGTAATACAGGGGTGATGCTATGTGCCTGAGGGTGACAAAGAGGTGATACAATGTGTCCGAGGGCAACAAAGATGTGATACAATGTGTCTGTGGTTAACAAAGATGTGATACAATATGTCTGTGGTTAATAAAGGGGTGATGCCATGTGTCTGAGATTGACAAAGAGGTGATACAATGTGTCCAAGGGTAACAAAGTTGTGATAAAATGTGTCTGTGGTTAACAGAGATGTGATACAATTTGTCTGCGGTTAACAATGATGTGATACAATGTGTTTGCAGTTAACACAGATGTGACATAATGTGTGACTGTGGTTAGCAAAGATGTGATACACTGTGCCTGTGGCTAATAAAGCTGGGATACAATGTGTCTGTGGCTAATAAAGCTGGGATACAATGTGTCTGTGGGTAGCAAAGATGTGATACAATGTGTATGTTGTTAATAAAGATGTGATTTAATGTGTATGTGGTTAACAAAGATGTGATACAATGTGTTTGTGGTTTATAAGGATGTGAGACAATGTGCCTGTGGCTAATAAAGCTGGGATACAATGTGTCTGTGGGTAGCAAAGATGTGATACAATGTGTCTGTGGTTAATAAAGATGTGATGCAATGTGTCTGTGGGTAACAAAGATATAATACAATGTGTCTGCGGTTAACACAGACATAATAAAATGGGTCTGCGATAAACAAATATATAATACAATGTGTCTGTGGTTAATAAGCATGTGATACAATGTCTGTTGTTAATAAAGATGTGATACAATGTGTCTGTGGTTAACAAATATGTGATACAATGTGTCTGTGGTTAATAAAGATGTGATACAATGTGTCTGTGGTTAACAACTATGTGATACAATGTGTCTGCGGTTAACAAAGATGTGATACAATGTGTCTGTGGTTAATAAAGATGTGATACAATGTGTCTGTGGTTAACAAATATGTGATATAATGTGTTTGTGGTTAATAAAGTTGTGATACAATGTGTCTGTGGCTAACAAATATGTGATACAATGTGTCTGTGGTTAATAAAGATGTGATACAATGTGTCTGTGGTTAACAAATATGTGATACAATGTGTCTGTGGTTAACAAATATGTGATACAATGTCTGTTGTTAATAAAGATGTGATACAATGTGTCTGTGGCTAATAAAGCTGGGATACAATGTGTCTGTGGTTAACAAAGATGTGATACAATGTGTCTGTGGTTAACAAGGATGTGATACAATGTGTTTGTGGTTTATATGGATGTGATACAATGTGCCTGTGGCTAATAAAGCTGGAATACAATGTGTCTGTGGGTAGCAAAGATGTGATACAATGTGTCTGTGGTTAACAAGGATGTGATACAATGTGTTTGTGGTTTATATGGATGTGATACAATGTGCCTGTGGCTAATAAAGCTGGAATACAATGTGTCTGTGGGTAGCAAATATATAATACATGTGTTTGTGGTGACCAAAGATATAATGCAATGTGTCTGTGGTTAATAAAGATGTGATGGAATGTATCTGTGGGTAATAAACATGTGACACAATGTGCCTGTCGCTAACAAAGATGTGATGCAATGTCTGTGGTTAGCCAAGAAATAATACAATGTGTCTGTGGTCAACAAAATATAACACAATGTGTCTGTGGTTAACAAAATATAACACAATGTGTCTGTGGTTAACAAAATATAACACAATGTGTATGTGGTTAACAAACATGTAATACAATGTGTCTGTGGCTAACAAAGATATAATGCAATGTGTCTGCGGTTAACACAGACATAATAAAATGTGTCTGCGGTTAACAAAGATATGATACAATGTGTCTGTGGTTAATAAAGATATGATGCAATGTGTCTGTGGGTAACAAAGATATAATACAATGTGTCTGCGGTTAACACAGACATAATAAAGTGGGTCTGCGGTTAACAAAGATATAATACAATGTGTCTGTGGTTAATAAACATGTGATACAATGTCTGTTGTTAATAAAGATGTGATACAATGTGTCTGTGGCTAACAAATATGTGATACAATGTATCTGTGGTTAATAAAGATGTGATACAATGTGTCTGTGGTTAAGAAATATGTGATACAATGTGTCTGTGGTTAATAAAGATGTGTCTGTGTCTAACAAATATTTGATACAATGTGTCTGTGGTTAACAAATATGTGATACAATGTGTCTGTGGTCAATAAAGATGTGATACAATGTGTCTGTGTGTAATAAAGATTTGATACAATGTGTCTGTGGTTAACAAAGATGTGATACAATGTGCCTGTGGCTAATAAAGCTGGGATACAATGTGTCTGTGGCTAATAAAGCTGGGATACAATGTGTCTGTGGTTAATAAAGATGTGATACAATGTATCTGTGGTTAACAAATATTTGATACAATGTGTCTATTGTTAAAAAAGATGTGATACAGTGTGTCTGTGTGTAATAAAGATGTGATACAATGTGTCTGTGGTTAACAAAGATGTGATACAATGTGTCTGTGGTTAACAAAGATGTGATAAAATGTGTTTGTGGTTTATAGGGATGTGATACAATGTGCCTGTGGCTAATAAAGCTGAGATACAATGTGTCTGTGGGTAGCAAAGATGTGATACAATGTGTCTGTGGTTAACAAAGATGTGAAACAATGTGTCTGTGGCTAAGAAAGCTGGGATACAATGTGTCTGTGGTTAACAAAGATGTGATACAATATGTCTGTGGTTAATAAAGGGGTGATGCCATCCCAGCTAACAATATAACGTTCGCGGAACGTTATGCGAACGTTAGCCCAGAGTTAGGAAAACGTTATTAAATCTCGTTCCAAGAACGTTATCTGGGAAAGTTTTCCTGACGTTCTGCGAAGGTTAGCAGATAACGTTATGGGTAACGGTCCCCTAACGTTCCGATAACGGTCCCCGAACGTTCCGATAACGGTCCCCGAACGTTCCAATAACGGTCCCCGAACGTTAGCCCAGAGTTAGGAAAACGTTATTAAATCTCGTTCCAAGAACGTTATCTGGGAAAGTTTTCCTGACGTTCTGCGAAGGTTAGCAGATAACGTTATGTGTAACGTTCCCCTAACGTTCCGATAACGGTCCCCGAACGTTCCGATAACGGTCCCCGAACGTTCCGATAAGGGTCCCCGAACGTTAGCCCAGAGTTAGGAAAACGTTATTAAATCTCGTTCCAAGAACGTTATCTGGGAAAGTTTTCCTGACGTTCTGCGAAGGTTAGCAGATAACGTTATGTGTAACGGTCCCCTAACGTTCCGATAACGGTCCCCGAACGTTCCGATAACGGTCCCCGAACGTTCCGATAACGGTCCCCGAACGTTAGCCCAGAGTTAGGAAAACGTTATTAAATCTCGTTCCAAGAACGTTATCTGGGAAAGTTTTCCTGACGTTCTGCGAAGGTTAGCAGATAACGTTATGGGTAACGGCCCCCTAACGTTCCGATAACGGTCCCCGAACGTTTCAAAAACAGTCCCGAACCTTCCGATAACGGTCCCCGAACGTTCCGTTAACGGTCCTCGAACGTTTCGATAACGGTCCCCTAACGTTCCGATAACGGTCCCCTAACGTTCCGATAACGGTCCCCGAACGTTCCGATAACGGTCCCCTAACGTTCCGATAATGGTCCACGAACGTTCCGATAACGGTCCCCGAACGTTCCGATAACGAACATTCCGATAACGGTCCCCGAACGTTCGTAAGAGACAAAAACAAATCAAATTGTTTTAAATTTGATGCTTTATTAACTCTAGAACTGGCAATATAGTGTGGGCAGCCGCCTGCTTGTGTGGGCAGCCGCGCCGGTCAGTGTAGGCAGCCGCTCCGTCCTGTGTGGGCAACCGCTCCGGCCAGTGTGGGCAGCCGCGCCGGCCTGTGTGGGCAGCCGCGCCGATCAGTGTGGGCAGCTGCTCCGTCCTGTGTGGGCAGCCGCGCCGGCCTGTGTGGGCAGCCGCGCCAGTCATGTGGCTAGCCGCTCCGTCCTGTGTGGGCAGCCGCTCCGGCCAGTGTGGGCAGCCGCTCCGGTCAGTGTGGGCAGCCGCGCCGGTCAGTGTGGGCAGCCGCTCCGTCCTGTGTGGGCAGCCGCTCCGTCCTGTGTGGGCAGCCGCGCCGGCCTGTGTGGGCAGCCGCGCCAGTCATGTGGCTAGCCGCTCCGTCCTGTGTGGGCAGCCGCTCCGGCCAGTGTGGGCAGCCGCTCCGGCCATTTTGGGCAGCCGCGCCGGCCCGTGAAGCTGCTCATGTGTAGGCAGCCGCTCATTCGACGGCAGCCGTGCCAGTCTGCGCAGCTGCTTTCTGCAAAATACATTACCCCTCGCTTTAGTCTACGTTATTAAGACTACTAAGGCAGCAGACGAAAAGACAATCTGTAACCGAGGTTTTGCTACGGTTTACGTACGGTTAGGGTATTTTAGAAAATTTGTATTTGGCTTACCTTTCTGCCTCTATGTGGGGCATATTTCAGCGTCTCCGCCACAATTTCTTCAATGTCGGCCGCGCTGGCATTTTTGTGGATATAGTTTGGGCAGCGGCGCCGGCCTGTGTGAACCACTAAATGCGAGGGACAGCAATTCAACGGACATTGAAATCTGAGAAAAACTAGTTACATGTAATACGTTGGGCGAATGATGAACAACGGTAGCACAGTTCACAGCGTTGTTCTCATGTTCGTGTCCTTTCGCTTCGGATCTCAGTGGATAGTTGACCCGGAGTGCACGATACGTGATCAAAAACACGTGGTTGGCTAGCAAGCCGCACAACCTGAACTGAGCTCGAGAGCCAGTGCACTTGCTAGTCCTGCCAGCGCACCCGACTCAGGACTAGCCAATCAGAAGGTGTCTGGCGCTACCCGCCCGCCACCAACCTACTGAAGCCCCCCCCCCCCCTCCCCACCCCACACCGACCCCCTATCTCCTTTCTTAAGCAATTGGGATTTGAATGAAATGTTTTCATGTTTCAAATCTGTCACTTATTTCCATTGGGTTTCCCATATTCTTTGAGGCCAGGGCCTTGACATCAAGGCCCGGGTCGGAGGATCGAGATGCGTTTCGGAGCCACAATGTATCCAGCCCAAGCCACTTCACCTCTCCGCAGGTGGCCTGTCGTTATCAGCCTATTAAGTTAAGTAGCACCACCCCTTCCGCTCCGCCCTCCGTCGGTGTACGTGCGACCTGGCCGCCGATTAAGTTGACGGCTGGGGGAGAGCGGTGGAGGAGGGGGGTGGATGGCGGGGGCGGCGGGTAGGGGTGTTTGTGCAGGGGCTTGGTCAGTTGGTTGGTCGGGCGATTAAGTCGATACAGGGTGTTAATTGAGTGGTTCCAGTTAAGCGGTTTAACATTCGATCGGGGTGGCCGCCGGTCGACATGGCAGGGAGGCCATTTTTTATTTCTTGGAAATACCACGCAAACTATATACAACGCTAAAGTTCTGGTCAAGAGAAAAATATTGGTGCTAAGCTTAATTTGAGTGATCTACGATGAATATTAACGAAGTTGTAACGATTTAGACCTTCTAACTTTTCTGCCGGTTTTGTGACATTTTTAGGAACAAACTGTTTTCTTTAACAAGCTCTCTCAACCCCCGATACACATAGAGATCGGTGAAGAAGCAAGGCACAGCTAGTTCAGTGTTACGTATTCTAATGCTATATCTCCCCATGCAAAAACATTTACTACAGGTTGGCCAATACAAGTACTTGAGGCGAGAGTGCAATAATCGTATGGTTGGGTAACTCACGCCAGAAAAATAATTCCATGCGGCTTGTAGTACATTGTCTCAGAAGGCAAACTTCAGCCGGCGAAATCGTTTGACGTCGCTAGAGATGGTGTTAAGCGGCTTAACTTTCAAGACAAAAAAAGAGATGATGTGAAAATTATTTATTAAGCTGACACTAACATTGGTAACAGGATGCACGATTACACAACACATTGCCTTTCAATTGCATCGTGCTAATGCTGCTACTACCAAGACCCCCCCCCCCCCCCCCCCTTCCCCTTCCCTTTACCGCCACACTTCTCCGCGGCCGACTTAATCGGCGGCCAGGTTAAAGCGCTGTCAGGGCATCTGGCAGCTGCGCCTCCTTATATACCCCTCCCACACTCCCGCCCCCCCCCCCCCCCCTCTCCCTCCACAACATATCTGTCTGGACCACAGGCACAGTAAATCAGTGGAGGGGGAGGACGGGGGGGTGGAGGGTAGGGGGTCCCACAACGTATACTAAACACATAAGGTGTCCAATTATCGCTGGAATTGAGCGACAGGCACCCGCTTCAACCCCCAATATCGCACATTTACCGCGCTTGACGGGCCCCGTAAACGCCTAAGTCCGACTTCTAAGTATAATTTATTTATTTCATCCATAATGTAAGCGAGACCTGTACTACCGTGTAGTCGCGACAAATAAAGAATTATGCAACCACAACAACCAACTCCGGAACAGATTGAGCAAGCATGGCTGACATCGCGAGAATTCGCCTGCGAGAATTTTGACCTCCCCCAAGCCTATGAAATGTGCCTGTTCGCCACTATAAACGCCTCGTTTTGGACAGGGTTTGATTGATAACTATGCCCAATTGACCAATTGGCGTGTAAGAATCAATATCGATCAGAACAATATCGATTGGAATCGGACACGATTTGACCTTGAGGAGTGAAAAATGGGCCAAAATTGAGAAATCAGTAACATGTTTTCGATCCGTTCGATAGGAAATAATGCTCGTCTGCGTATTATATATGCATGAACAGAACGCTAAGAAGGCGTACTATGTAACTGCCTATAGGGTACAACCCAAAAGTGCGAGGAAAAGACTTAAAATCAAGAATTTTCATTTTCCCGCCCAAACCTTGATTTTGGCCGGAAAGTAGCGTCTTTGCTATTTATAGCTACATTAAAGATATTTTTGCAAATGTTTTACTCGCTTATTGTAGTAGACAATGCCTTCTTACCTATTTGATGCCTTTCCGGATGTTTTTTGGCTCATTTGAAGGTATTTGACCCCTCGGAAAGGGGAACATATGTCTTTTTCTACGAACATTTATTGCCTACTTTACATATTAAGTGTTAAATGACAATGAGGAATAATATTATAAACATGGTATAGGGCCAGAACATGGCAATAATGGTACAAGTCACATGAAGTCTCTGCCAGCAATATTAAGGGCGCTGGGGCTATTTACAGGAGACCATATGTTATGTAAACTTTCGATTTTGCCCATGTTTTAAGCCGTGTGACCCTCCAAATGACCGAAAATAGGTGTTGTGGATCTTAGGGAATAAAAATACCGTAATTTTGAAGGTAACACAGTTATCTTTTTTTATGTTCTAGATAGAACACTGTCTTTTCATGTTCCCATTCTGAAAATATGAGGTTTGATGAAAGATGAAAAGTCAAAGAGTCAAATTTTGTCACTGAAAATTGTCCAAAGAAAGTCAATTTTGTTAATGGAAAATGCGTTATGGTAGCTAAAGCAGCCAGTTAAACAAGTAATTTCACGGTATGTTCAATAATACTGTCTGACCGCCCAGTGTGAGTAGTTCAGCCCTTCTCCTATAACAAATGAGGTCACAGTCAAATGTAGAACATTAGTCCCAATATGCACAATGAACGATATTTGCAATGTTTTCTTACCCTTGCCATTGACGTTGACGGTGATCCTTCTAGTATGTCATCTAATAGGTCAAGGTTAATGATTACTCGAAGATGAAGGTCATACCCAGGTGGGAATTATTTCCCAAAATTGGTGACATTTGTTTGATGATTTGGCCAATTTTGACCTCCCCCTAGCCTATGAAATATGTCTGTTCGCCACTATAAACGCCTCGTTTTGGACAGGGTTTGATTGAGAACTATGCCCAATTGACTTGCGTGTATGAATCAATATCGATCAGAACAATATCGATTGGAATCGGACACGATTTGACCTTGCGCAGTGAAACATGGACCAAAATTGAGAAATCAGTAACATGTTTTCGATCCGTTCGATAGGAAATAATGCTCGTCTGCGTATTATATATGCATGAACAGAACGCTAAGAAGGCGTACTATGTAACTGCCTATAGGGTACAACCCAAAAGTGCGTGGAAAAGACTTAAAATCAAGAATTTCCAATTTCCCGCCCAAACCTAGATTTTGGCGGGAAAGTAGCGTCTTTGCTATTTATAGCTACATTAAAGATATTTTTGCAAATGTTTTCGTCGATTATTGTAGTAGACAATGCCTTCTTACCTATTTGATGCCTTTCCGGATGTTTTTTGGCTCATTGGAAGGTATTTGACCCCTCGGAAAGGGGTACATATGTCTTTTTCTACGAACATTTATTGCCTACTTCACATATTAAGTGTTAAATGACAATGAGGAATAATATCATAAACATGGTATAGGGCCAGAACATGGCAAGAGTGGTACCAGTAACATGAAGTCTCTACCAGCAATATTAAGGGCGCTGTGGATATTTACAGGAGACCCTATGTTATGTAAACCTTCGATTTTGCCCATGTTTTAAGCCGTGTGACCCTCCAAATGACCGAAAATAGGTGTTGTGGATCTTAGGGAATAAAAATACCGTAATTTTGAAGGTAACACAGTTATCTTTTTTTATGTTCAAGATAGAACACTGTCTTTTCATGTTTCCATTCTGAAAATATGAGGTTTGATGAAAGATGAAAAGTCAAAGAGTCAAATTTTGTCACTGAAAATTGTCCAAAGAAAGTCAATTTTGTTAATGGTAAATGCGTTATGGTAGCTAAAGCAGCCAGTTAAATAAGTAATTTCACGGTATGTTCAATAATACTGTCTGACCGCCCAGTGTGAGTAGTTCAGCCCTTCTCCTATAACAAAAGAGGTCACAGTCAAATGTAAAACATTGGTCCCAATATGCACACTGAACGATATTTGCAATGTTTTCTTACCCTTGCCATTGACGTTGACGGTGATCCTTCTAGTATGTCATCTAATAGATCAAGGTTAATGATATACTCGAAGATGAAGGTCATACCCAGATGGGAATTATTTCCCAAAATTGGTGACATTTGTTTGATGATTTGGCCAATTTTGACCTCCCCCTAGCCTATGAAATGTGTCTGTTCGCCACTATAAACGCCTCGTTTTGGACAGGGTTTGATTGAGAACTATGGCCAATTGACTTGCGTGTATGAATCAATATCGATCAGAACAATATCGATTGGAATCGGACACAATTTGACCTTGCGCAGTGAAAAATGGACCAAAATTGAGAAATCAGTAACATGTTCTCGATCCGTTCGATAGGAAATAATGCTCGTTTGCGTATTATATATGCATGAACAGAACGCTAAGAATGCGTACTATGTAACTGCCTATAGGGTACAACCCAAAAGTGCGAGGAAAAGACTTAGAATCAAGAATTTCCATTTTCCCGCCCAAACCTTGATTTTGGCGGGAAAGTAGCGTCTTTGCTATTTATAGCTACATTAAAGATATTATTGTAGTAGACAATACCTTCTTACCTATTTAATGTCTTTCCGGATGTTTTTTGGCTCATTTGAAGGTATTTGACCCCTCGGAAAAGGAAACATGTCTTTTTCTACGAACATTTATTGCTTACTTTACACATTATAAGTGTTAAATGACAATGAGGAATACTATTATAAACATGGTATAGGGCCAGAACATGGCAAGGTTGGTACAAGTAATATGAAGTCTCTACCAGCAATATTAAGGGCGCTGTGGCTATTTACAGGGGACCCCTATGTTATGTAATTTTTTGATTTTGCCCATGTTTTAAGCCGTGGGACACTCCAAATGACTGAACATAGGTGTTGTGGTTCTTAAGGGATAAAAGACCCATAATTATGAGGGTAACACAGTTATCTCTTCATGTTCTGGATAGAACACTGTCTTTGTATATTTTCATTCGGAAAATATGAGGTTTGATGAAAGATGAAAGATGAAAAGTAAAAGAGTCAAATTTTGTCACTGAAAACTGTCCAAAGAAAGTCAATCTTGTTAATGGAAAATGCGTTATGGTAGCTAAAGCAGCCAGTTAAACAAGTAATTTCACGGTATGTTCAATAATACTGTCTGACCGCCCAGTGTGAGTAGTTCAGTCCTTCTCCTATAACAAATGAGGTCACAGTCAAATGTGTTATGGTAACTAAAGTAAGCCAGTTAAACAAGTAATTTCACAGTATGTTTAATAATACTTTTTGGCCGCCCAATGTATTTGGGCCCTTATTCTATAACAAATGAGGTCACAGTCTAATGTAGAACATGGGGTGCACAATATGCACAAAAAACGACAATCGTAACCCTAAATAGCGCGCATAGCGTGCATATTTCCGGCTGATAGCGCAATATATGACATCCCAGGTTTGCGTAGTCTATTGCTCTGTTATTATACGTTATGTTGACTTCCGTTTCAATATTGTTCTCGTGACTGGAGCAAATAGTGCAGTTGGTTCATTTTCACCTACTTAGGCAACAGCTACCATCACTATGATTTCATAAGTAGGTATAATAAAACCCATGCCGCTGATATAATTTCTCGGCCACGCCCTAATTGACGCCAAAACGACGCTTCTCTAAAGAAAGTATTCTCTTTCATATTTTGCTTAACTGATTGCAGCAATCACTGTAAATGAAAAACGGTAATATCTGGGATATCATATGCCACATATACTAAAATGTAACGATCGACGTTATGGACAGAGTATAAAGGTTAATAATGTATATCGAGAAAAGGTACATTCGCAAGGCCAAAAGCAATTAATTCCGTGCAGCACGTGCAGCAAATGAATATCCAATTAAAGAACCTGATAACCCTCCCTAGCCCCTTATCTGTGCTTTGCCAGCCCGAATGTAATCCCCATAGCCCCCCGCTGTTAGTTGCTCCAGCCAGCCCGAACATCCACATATTTAAATGTCACCACCTGGCCACACACCCACACACCCACATCCGCGTAGTTTAAACGTATAGCAAGGTTCTTTCTCTGTCGCGGGTTGCGTGCTGTTTGTGTGCAATGCGTGTGCAATGTGTGCGGCAAAGTGTATACAAATCAAGGGGTGTATTAAAATCTGGCTAGGGCTCAAGTCACCAGGATCTTGGAGGCCTAGCTTGTGTGGCTTATCACCTTTTCTTTCAGGGTTGATGCACTCACTCTTGTAGTAGCTTGATCACGCCTGACACCCAGATCAGAGGAAACATAATCCAGCTAGACGCTCTCTAAGCCCCTCCCAACTCCGCCCCATTCCATACAACCCTTTATAATAGCCCCTCCCACCCGCAACTCCCCCATCTCTCCTTCGCCTGAAACCATACACACGCTATAATAGCTGCCCCCCGCCCCCCCCCCCCCAACCCACCCCCCACGCCGCGCAGGGAGTAAAGAAAGTGCTTCACGCATGAAACGCAGCCCGGTAGAGACCCCTGTGTCATGTAGCGTACTCTCTGTCCGGCGCGTCTGCCCCCGGCCGCAGGTCAGCCAGTGCAGAGGGGGGGAAACATTGGCGGGGGGGATTACCGAACGAAGCCCCAGCAAACGCGTACCAACAAATGCTTATGACCGCATTAAATTTAAGCGAGACTAACTAATTATAAGTTATAATATATAAGTATCTATATAAATACATATCTGTACATGTGTTGGCTAAAGGCATGATTTAATCTTTATTTTTGTTTGATATCGTGCGACCGTGTTATATTACAAATACATCAACACAAATATATAAACATATTGATATAACTTCAGTATTTAATTGAATACTTCAGTCAGGTGTCCTGATCTCTAATATAAGCGCCGGTCTAATATTTGCGAGGACACATAGCTTGTATTTTAAGCGAACAACACATACAGCGGAGCCACGGATCGGGGTAACCCCCTAATTTATAGCGAACACTCGGTCATAGCTATATTCAGCCCCCGCCCCCCCCTCTCGCCTTTTTCCTTAACCCACGTGGATCGATCGGTAATTCCAAGCTTAGCTAAGGGAACACTTGGTCATGGCTATATTCAGCATATGAGAATATGCCCGGAATATGAGGGACAAAATCGCTTGCGTTAAAGTGATTATATGCAAGATATGTAGTCTTTTGAAATCGCAATGGGTGTATTATTTCAAGAACCACCTTAGTTCAGGACACCGACTAAACAATATGTGAGCGATGTGATACCCAAGCGATTGTCAGCGATTAGGTACCATTATCGCTGGAGACGGGAGGCAGCAGGTTCCAGATGTTTCTGTGGTATACCAGCGTACGCAGCAATGGGTGAGGTGTGCACATTTAGACATGGGCCGATTGAAGGATGTGCCGCGATCAGATAAGAGATGCGTACGGGCTGGCTAGCACGCTGGGCACTTTTCTTGGGAGTTGTAGCTGATAGCGCCTGTCGAGACCTACATGGACCGCAGAGGCCGGTTAGCCTACAGTTCATACCCCCGCCTTCACCACCCCACTCGACGTACAACTTAATTGGTTTACCAGACTTGTCGGACCAGCCGGCGGCGCCCTCCGAGGCTGTAGCGCACCGGTCATATGTTAATACCATAATAATATATCATAGAAATGACGACAGGGAGTTATTGCACTACGTTTTTGGCGATTGAACGTATCCGTAAACGTAACCCGATGCGCATTACGTCACCAGAACAAACCTACATATATATCTATGTTTGCGGAACAGCGTATAAGTGGCCTTTCTAACATTTTGGCCGTCAGTTTCACAGCCCAAAGAATGACCTAAATATTTTCTTTCCGCTACGAATGCATATCTCAGATTTTGCAGTTATCGGGCGAGGATACGTCAAAGATGCTTGTGCACGGTATTGAACCTGACTCAATTGAGTATTGACTGTTCAGTTAATTGCTATTCGCTTTCTACGTTGATCGCATTTTTTTGATTTTTTCTTTTTTTATGTTTTGCTCTTAGAGAAGTGTGTATGTGTGAACAGATAGGGGTGGTGGGACAGGATGCTACCCGTCGTGTATCCCAAGATGTAGCAAAGCGCACAGAGGGAGGGGTTCGAGGCCGGCGGGGTCGGTTCGCGCCCAATGCAGTCAGGGAGTAAAGGACTTCCCTTGTCCATATACAAAGTTGGGGCGGAGGCAGGGTTTTATGACCCATACAGCGGTAGTGGGGCTGGCCGAATTAATGGGAGTTGTAAATGCTGGCGTCATGACTGGGCAGAGACTTGCACAGATTCAAACTTGTGTCAGTAATTGTGCTCCATGCTTTAGGCTTGCCTAGTTGGGATTTCATCTACTGGATAGGCCTACATTCAGTTCTATCTTGGAATTTATCTATTAGAAAAAGAAAAAAAAATGGGTCTACCGGTTTATTTGAGTACATGTGCCGGTATCTACAACCATGTTACGCAATGTCATGATATATCATGATATACCTTTGCCAAAATACCATGGTATACCATGGTATGCAATGTCATGATATATTATGATATACCTCCGCCAAACTACCATGGTATATCATGATATTCCATAGTAAATCATGGTATCAAATGCCATGGTATAACATGGTATATACCTCCGCCAAAGTACCATGCCTATTTACCATGGTATACCATGGTACTTTTTCATTAGGGAGCTGCTTGGGGATATTTCTTAATCAAATCCTAAGTGGAAAGACCTCGTATTAGGGCAGATCGACGAACACATTTAACTATATGGAAAGGAATGTCGCAACAGTACAGGGGCAAAATTTGGGCCTGATGGGACGATAAATAAAGTTAGATATGGGACCCAGTGCAGCAACGTGGGCTAAATGCATCAACGCGGGGTCATTTGCGTTTGTTATCTTTTGTAATACGGTAAAACCTCCCTGCCCGACCACCTCCCTAACCTGATCGCCTCCCTAACTCGATCGATTTTTTCGAGTGCCGATGGTCGGCATATGTCTTAGCATTGCAACAGTATTCTATAACCCGACCACCTCCCTACTCTGTAAGCCGATCGATCATTTTGGTCCCAAAGCCCCATTTCATATTCCTTCAGTCGATCGGTTGTCGGCTGGCGGAAGGATTAGTGTCACCGGCTGATTGCAATTAGTAGAACACACACATTCAGGCCATAACGCCTGTGAACTGGATAACACTCTAGAAATGTGTGAAGTATGTTTGCATGTTCGGGCGATATACCGCCTGTGAACGGCATGAGCTTTGATGAACTTGTTCACAAAGCTCCCTCTTGTTTTCACACACACGTGAGATACAAGTAGCGGCTATATATGATATGGATATTGTCTTATGAGAAAGAGTTTCCACTTTCACGGAAGGTAAAACTCAAACTAAAGGTCAATACGAAGGAACGCGAGGGCAAGATCAATCAAAACAGCTTGCTGATATCTTTGGGATCGGAAAATCAACAGTTTTTGCTATGTTGATTGGTTGATATTCTGTAAACCGACCACCTCCCTAAGTCGATCGATGAGCGGCAGTCCCGTCCTCGGTCGACTTAGAGAGGTTTTACTGTACCTTTTATAACCCTGAATTACAATCCGGCCCCAAAATGTCGAAACCTGAAAACTCACTTTCCCATCTTACCCACAATTTGCAGATATCTCAGATTTTTACTCTATACGCTTGTTTACAGTTTCCATTATAAAATATTTTATCTCAAATCGCTTTTCGCCCATTTTTACATATAGTATGTAATATATGAACAATAGTGTTACATTATAATCCTAAAATGTTTCAACGTTCTCAGAACGTTTTTGGAAGGTTACATTATAACCTAACATTATTCATCGTTCTAAAAACGTTTTTGGAAGGTTACATTATAACCTAACATTATTTATCGTTCCCAGAACGTTTTTAGAAGGCTACATTATAACCTAAAATTAATCAACGTTCTCAAAACGTTTTTGGAAGGATCCGTTTTAACCCTTGAAATATCCACCGTTCCCAAAACGTTTTTGGAAGGAAACATTATAACCTAAAATTAGGCAACGTTCCCAGAACGTTTTTGGAAGGATGCATTATAACCGTAGAAGTTATTCAACGTTCCCAGAACGTTTTTAGAAGGTTACATTATAACCTAAAATTAATCAACGTTCTCAAAACGTTTTTGGAAGGATCCGTTATAACCCTTAAAATATTCACCGTTCCCAAAACGTTTTTGGAAGGAAAGATTATAACCTAAAATTAAGCAACGTTCCCAGAACGTTTTTGGAAGGATGCATTATAACCCTAAAATTATTCACCGTTCCCAGAACGTTTTTAGAAGGTTACATTATAACCTAAAATTAATCAACGTTCTCAAAACGTTTTTGGAAGGAAAAATTTAAACCTAAAATTAAGCAACGTTGCCAGAACGTTTTTGGAAGGATGCATTATAACCCTAAAATTATTCAACGTTCCCCAAACGTTTTTGGAAGGTTACATAACAACCTGAAATTAATCAACGTTCCCAAAACGTTTTTGGAAGGTTACATTATAACCTAACATTATTCATCGTTCTCAAAACGTTTTTGGAAGGTTACATTATAACCCTAAAATTATTCAACGTTCCCAGAACGTTTTTGGAAGGTTACATTACAACCTAAAAATAATCAACGTTCTCAAAACGTTTTTGGAAGGATCCGTTATAACCCTTAAAATATTCACCGTTCCCAAAACGTTTTTGGAAGGAAAGATGATAATATAAAATTAAGCAACGTTCCCAGAACGTTTTTGGAAGGATGCATTATAACCCTAACATTATTCATCGTTCCCAGAACGTTTTTAGAAGGTTACATTATAACCCTAAAATTAATCAACGTTCCCACAACTTTTTTGGAAGGTTACATTACAACCTAAAATTAATCAACGTTCCCAAAACGTTTTTGGAAGGTTACATTATAATCCTAAAATTATTCAACGTTCCCATAACGTTTTTGGAAGGTTACGTTATAACGATAACGAAGTGATAACTTTCGGGTAACGTTAGCATAACGTTAGGTGTTTGCTGGGATGTGTCTGAGATTGACAAAGAGGTGATACAATGTGTCCAAGGGTAACAAAGTTGTGATAAAATGTGTCTGTGGTTAACAGAGATGTGATACAATTTGTCTGCGGTTAACAATGATGTGATACAATGTGTTTGCAGTTAACACAGATGTGACATAATGTGTGACTGTGGTTAGCAAAGATGTGATACACTGTGCCTGTGGCTAATAAAGCTGGGATACAATGTGTCTGTGGCTAATAAAGCTGGGATACAATGTGTCTGTGGGTAGCAAAGATGTGATACAATGTGTATGTTGTTAATAAAGATGTGATTTAATGTGTATGTGGTTAACAAAGATGTGATACAATGTGTTTGTGGTTTATAAGGATGTGATACAATGTGCCTGTGGCTAATAAAGCTGGGATACAATGTGTCTGTGGGTAGCAAAGATGTGATACAATGTGTCTGTGGTTAATAAAGATGTGATGCAATGTGTCTGTGGGTAACAAAGATATAATACAATGTGTCTGCGGTTAACACAGACATAATAAAATGGGTCTGCGATAAACAAAGATATAATACAATGTGTCTGTGGTTAATAAGCATGTGATACAATGTCTGTTGTCAATAAAGATGTGATACAATGTGTCTGTGGTTAACAAATATGTGATACAATGTGTCTGTGGTTAATAAAGATGTGATACAATGTGTCTGTGGTTAACAAATATGTGATATAATGTGTCTGTGGTTAATAAAGATATGATACAATGTGTCTGTGGTTAACAAATATGTGATACAATGTGTCTGCGGTTAACAAAGATGTGATACAATGCGTCTGTGGTTAATAAAGATGTGATACAATGTGTCTGTGGTTAACAAATATGTGATATAATGTGTCTGTGGTTAATGAAGTTGTGATACAATGTGTCTGTGGTTAACAAATATGTGATACAATGTGTCTGTGGTTAATAAAGATGTGATACAATGTGTCTGTGGTTAACAAATATGTGATACAATGTGTCTGTGGTTAACAAATATGTGATACAATGTCTGTTGTTAATAAAGATGTGATACAATGTGTCTGTGGCTAATAAAGCTGGGATACAATGTGTCTGTGGTTAACAAAGATGTGATACAATGTGTCTGTGGTTAACAAGGATGTGATACAATGTGTTTGTGGTTTATATGGATCTGATACAATGTGCCTGTGGCTAATAAAGCTGGAATACAATGTGTCTGTGGGTAGCAAATATATAATACATGTGTTTGTGGTGACCAAAGATATAATGCAATGTGTCTGTGGTTAATAAAGATGTGATGGAATGTATCTGTGGGTAATAAACATGTGACACAATGTGCCTGTCGCTAACAAAGATGTGATGCAATGTCTGTGGTTAGCCAAGAAATAATACAATGTGTCTGTGGTCAACAAAATATAACACAATGTGTCTGTGGTTAACAAAATATAACACAATGTGTCTGTGGTTAACAAAATATAACACAATGTGTATGTGGTTAACAAACATGTAATACAATGTGTCTGTGGCTAACAAAGATATAATGCAATGTGTCTGCGGTTAACACAGACATAATAAAATGTGTCTGCGGTTAACAAAGATATGATACAATGTGTCTGTGGTTAATAAAGATATGATGCAATGTGTCTGTGGGTAACAAAGATATAATACAATGTGTCTGCGGTTAACACAGACATAATAAAGTGGGTCTGCGGTTAACAAAGATATAATACAATGTGTCTGTGGTTAATAAACATGTGATACAATGTCTGTTGTTAATAAAGATGTGATACAATGTGTCTGTGGCTAACAAATATGTGATACAATGTATCTGTGGTTAATAAAGATGTGATACAATGTGTCTGTGGTTAAGAAATATGTGATACAATGTGTCTGTGGTTAACAAATATGTGATACAATGTGTCTGTGGTTAATAAAGATGTGATACAATGTGGCTGTGGTTAACAAATATGTGATACAATGTGTCTGCGGTTAATAAAGATGTGATATAATGTGTCTTTGGTTAACAAATATGTGATACAATGTGTCTGTGGTTAACAAAGATGTGATACAATGTGTCTGTGGTTAATAAAGATGTGATACAATGTATCTGTGGTTAACAAATATTTGATACAATGTGTCTATTGTTAAAAAAGATGTGATACAGTGTGTCTGTGTGTAATAAAGATGTGATACAATGTGTCTGTGGTTAACAAAGATGTGATACAATGTGTCTGTGGTTAACAAAGATGTGATACAATGTGTTTGTGGTTTATAAGGATGTGATACAATGTGCCTGTGGCTAATAAAGCTGGGATACAATGTGTCTGTGGGTAGCAAAGATGTGATAAAATGTGTCTGTGGTTACCAAAGATGTGATACAATGTGTTTGTGGTTTATAGGGATGTGATACAATGTGCCTGTGGCTAATAAAGCTGGGATACAATGTGTCTGTGGGTAGCAAAGATGTGATACAATGTGTCTGTGGTTAACAAAGATGTGAAACAATGTGTCTGTGGCTAATAAAGCTGGGATACAATGTGTCTGTGGTTAACAAAGATGTGATACAATGTGTCTGTGGTTAACAAAGATGTGATACAATGTGTCTGTGGTTTATTAGGATGTGATACAATGTGCCTGTGGCTAATAAAGCTGGGATACAATGTGTTTGTGAGTAGCAAAGATGTGATACAGTGTGTATGTGGTTAACAAAGATGTGATACAATGACTCTGTGGTTAATAAAGATATAATACATGTGTTTGTGGTTACCAAAGATATAATGCAATGTGTCTGTGGTTAATAAAGATGTGATGCCATGTATCTGTGGCTAATAAACATGTGACACAATGTGCCTGTCATTAACAAAGATGTGATGCAATGTATGTGGTTAGCCAAGAAATAATACAATGTGTCTGTGGTTAACAAAATATAACACAATGTGTCTGTGGTTAACAAAATATAACACAATGTGTCTGTGGTTAATAAACATTTAATACAATGTGTCTGTGGCTAACAAAGATATAATGCAATGTGTCTGCGGTTAACACAGACATAATAAAATGTGTCTGCGGTTAACAAAGATGTGATACAATGTGTCTGTGGTTAATAAAGATGTGATGCAATGTGTCTGTGGGTAACAAAGATATAATACAATGTGTCTGTGGTTAATAAATATGTGATACAATGTCTGTTGTTAATAAAGATGTGATACAATGTGTCTGTGGGTAACAAAGATATAATACAATGTGTCTGTGGTTAACAAATATGTGAGACAATGTGTCTGTGGTTAATAAAGTTGTGATACAATGTGGCTGTGGTTAACAAATATGTGATACAATGTGTCTGCGGTTAATAAAGATGTGATATAATGTGTCTGTGGTTAACAAATATGTGATACAATGTGTCTGTGGTTAACAAAGATGTGATACAATGTGTCTGTGGTTAATAAAGATGTGATACAATGTGTCTGTGGTTGACAAATATGTGATACAATGTGTCTGTGGTTAATAAAGTTGTGATACAATGTGTCTGTGGTTAACAAATATGTGATACAATGTGTCTGTGGTTAACAAATATGTGATACAATGTCTGTTGTTAATAAAGATGTGATACAATGTGTCTGTGTGTAATAAAGATGTGATACAATGTGTCTGTGGTTAACAAAGATGTGATACAATGTGTCTGTGGTTAACACAGATGTGATGCAAAGTCTGTTGTTAATAAAGATGTGATACAATGTGTGTGTGGTTAACAAATATGAAATACAGTGTGTCTGTGGTTAATAATGATGTGATACAATGTGTCTGTGGTTAACAATGATGTGATACAATGTGTCTGTTGTTAATAAAGATGTGATACAATGTGTCTGTGGTTAACAAATAAGTGATGCAATGTGCTACTTTTTACAGATTTGTTGAGTGGTGTAGTGTAGCAAGTGATTAAAATCTGTAGCTTGTCAAGGGATTAAGATTTTTCGCGTGTCAAGGGACTAAGTAAGAGGCGATTTGCTGTAAGTTACAGGTTGACCAAGGGGCGATATTGAACATCAGGGATGGACATAAAGACGAAGTAAGGTATAATAAATTAACGAACTTCAAGACAGAGCTCCAAGCGATCCACGTTTATTTCATCTTGCATTGAGACTGGTACAGGATGTCGTGTCGTGGGTCTGGCTCACGAGGTCAACATGGAGATACGGAGCCATCAAGAGAAAGACACCAGTCAGAGAGCGGAGTGGCTCACTTACTCGCTTACAGACAGATCATGTGCAATTGTAATTCTCACGAAGATAACATTGTGTCGTCTCTCATCGGTTGCCCACCACCCCTTCCATTCATGTCCCATCTCTTTCTATATATGGCGACTTGAAACCGTTGTTGTTGCTCCAGTGAGCCACCTCATATAGCATAGGTATCTTCCCGGCAGCCCTCTCCTCCCCCAACTCTTGCATCACCGGTATCACCATCATCCTCTCCTTTCCCTGTCTGTCACTCTATGTCGTCATCGTTCTCTTTCCTTCTCTCCCAACCTTCTGTTCTGTCTCCCCTCTCTATCTAAGCCTTTCTTCTTCTCGCTCCGATCTCACCCCGCTTTCTCCTCTCTCTCTCTTTCTGCTCCTCTCTCGCTCTCTCCTTTGATGTCTTCTCTGTACCTAGTTGTCCTGATGGGCCCCCTCCACATACGAATCGGATATGACCTGATGTCCAGCCTCGTCGTCGGTCTGTACTAGGCCGGCGCTATTCTCCAAGTCGTTGGCCGCGTCACCATCGCCGTCGCCGCAGATGCCGTCGATTTTGCCTCCGTGTTCGGCTGTGACCTTGATCATCGTGGAGCCCTGGAGGGAGTTATCGGCCAGACCGTACATGACCTTGAAGCGGCACTCTTGGTCTTGGGCGCGACCCTCAATGATGACCCTCGCGTCCGCTCCTTCCGACACCGTCACCTGCACCACGCCTTCCGGTCCCAGGTATGTGTAGGGCAGGTCTACGACCGTGCCGCCCTGATGGAGGGAGGGTAGGAGGTGAGCCGGGGTGGGCGGGGGGGAGGGGGTGCAGGAGGAGGGGGGGAATGAGGGAGGGGCGGCAGGAGTAGAAGGAGGTGTAGGAGGCGGTGGTATGAGGGGAAGAAAGACAGACATCAAACATTCATCAAAACAAAGGATCCATAATTTATACAATTGGTGGATGCTAAATTTCTCTTCTACCTATGGAACGAGCACATATAAATCAACAAGAGTGTGTGTCGTTAAGCGTATATTAAATGTTAAATGCAAGTGTTTATAAGTAGCTCTCTCTCAATAATTATACAATGTAACCTCTATGAAAAAACCTGTTCGATACAGAGAGATATGTTTATCAAGAGGTTTTCGGTTTATCAAGGTTCTAGAATGAACAGTATGACAACAATTCGAGACCAGAACAAAGTTCCGACGTGGACAGGCTTTCGGTGTATTCAATGTGCGGTTTAATAATAGAGTGCGACTGCAAAAACATGTGGGTACAAACCTTGTTGTCCTTGCCCCGGAGCTCCACCGTAGCGTCATCGACCCTTCTACTGACGGCGAAGTTGTTGAGAAATTTGTCATCATTTTCGTGCATCCCGAAGCTCACCCCGATCCACTCCACTTCGCTGGCGTCGTCAGTGGTGGCAGCCCTCACCTGCGTGACGTCATAGAAAGATCCATCAGTAAACCGGAAGCTCACTTAAGATGCAATGTTACGGACAAAGAGGTGCTATTCAAGGAGATGTTTAAAAAACACTGACATGAAATAAATTGGTGTTTCAGGCCGCTTTTGCGCACTAAAGAGCTACATTGCGGAGAAGGAACCTCCCGTGAGGACGAATGGTGAATGGATCAAACACATGTGGTCTGCGGTGCAATGCGCTAACTACTGCACCACCAGGGAAACCCCATACAGGTATTGCTGTTGTTAATCCGTTGTTAATCCGTGCAACGTGAGGAGCACAGTATATAGTAAATCTCCATTGATGAACCCGTAAACTCTGTATGTAATTGAACATTAAACGTTCTCACTGACCCGTCATATTCAAAATCATGCACTTTACGAGAAATCATTGGAAACGATTTGTCGGCACTGACCTAAACAAAATCTGATCAGCGTTCAGTGATTTAGAAACAACGGGGTGTGGATGCTGCTACTAAAGTTGCATATCGAGCTCTTTCCAACCAAAACTAAACTCAGGCGACAAATATTTTACAATTTGCAGAAACCTTGATTGCTTCATTCTATAAATTCAGAAACGTAATAAACATCGCCGTTTCTGCTGTGATATAACAAAACGTCGCGAAGCACGAAAACTGATGACGTTTACCACTAAGTTGAAAACCCTTTTGTAATTTGATACCAAAGGCAAGGCTAAGAGACTCCATTCGGCACTCTGGCATGCGTGGAATATAGACAAAAGAAATTTTACATGATTCAATGACTGACCCTTATTTGTATTTTGACCTCTTTAGTTTTGGCGGGAGAGAGCTCGATCTGTAACTTTAAAGCTATGAACCTACCTGGAAGCGACAGGGGTCGGCGCCGTTATCTGAACTGCGGGCAAGCAGGAATTTGTTGTCGGTGAAGAGCTGCAGCAGGCTGCCATCGAAGGTTTGCACATCTGGATGCAGCGCCATCAGCGTGTCTATAGTCTGAGTCGCACCCACGGTGCATGTGAAGGCGAATGGATCTACAACTACGAAAGAACACAATTTACATTGTATACCAAAACATTGTTTAGGATCATTCACAATTTATATTGTATAGCAAACAATATTTTAGGATTATTCACAATTTATGTCGTATAGCAAAAAATATCTTATGATTATTCACAATTTATATTGTATAGCAAAAAATAGTTTAGGATTATTATATGCACCAGATTTCGGGAAACTTCATCAATAATCGATGAAAGCTATGAGCCTGCCAGCACAGCAGGGATCCAAAGTAAAAGTCAGTAAACCGGGCACTCATATGAATATTCATGCGGCGCTATTGCAGGTAACTAATGGGTGGCACAATAGTGAATAAGGCGCACTTGTGTCCAGGAAGGCCGCATCGCATGGTCGACTGCACACAGGGATTAAACACTAAATCATGTGAGGTCGCACTTACCAGTGGGAGCCTCTGTTTCGCCTGTTGAATGGAAAATTAACATACCGAATCACACACTATTTAATTAACGCTTCAGTTCATGTAAAGGCATGCATTCATCGACAAATCGAACATTTTGCAATATGATATGCAATATATCACATTAATTCCTACTTCGATGTATTCGATGGAAATATTTAAAATGAGACTGATCACAATATAAATATAATAGTAATAATAAACTGCCATAATTTATCGGTCTCGCATCATGAGTAAAGTTTAAGAGACGAGTTGTACATATATCTTACCGCCCTTGCCAACGTTAATGGATTCTGAAACAAAGGATATGTCACATATCTCAAACTACGAAGTCAAATTATGACGCATTTTTTCACGACAACCATTGTGACAAACATAGCGACAGCGATGGTGAAAACTACAATAACAACTACGGCGAGAATTATAATACGCAATGCAATATGAAGCGCGCGTTGGAGTATCGGGAAAACTATCAGTTTTAGTTCGAAAAGGTGCTGGACCTATTTCATGATATCACACCAATCTTGCCTCTACCGTTATCTCCCTGTGTCCCGGTACATCTTATGCCAGGCTATACACATATCTCCAACCTTAAACCAACCCATGTCAGGTCACACTCACCAGTGGGAGCCTCTGTTTCTGTTTCGTCAACTGTTGAATGGAACATTAAACATACCGAATCACACACTGCATGGGAACAACTTCATTTATTTTACATAAATATGTTAATTGATAAAGTCGAAGGCTTTGAATATGATGTACAATATGTCACATTCATGTTCCGATATGTTCATCGAAAATATTTAAAAGAAAACGTAATCAAAATCAAATGAAAACAGATCGCATAATAACTACTCAGAATTGCTCTTAGATCATGTGGATAACAACTTTCGTGAGTGATAATACATAACGAGTGGGCCACCGGTAATCAACATCAAATTGTATAACATGCACACCTGATGTAATATACATCTGTCTTACATCATGGAAAAAGTGTTCAGAGGCGAATTATACACATATCTTACCACCCTTTCCAGAGTTAATTCTGAGACAAATGATAAGTCACATATCACAAACGTTCTTGGTCGAACATGGCAACTTCAAATGATAAAAGTGATAACAAAAGCTATACGAAGTCACACTCACCAGTGGGAGCCTCTGTTTCTGTTTCGCCACCTGTTGAATGGAACATTAACATACCGATCACACTCTGCATGAGAACATCTTCATTTATTTTACATACATATATGCTAATTGATAAAGTCGAAGGCTTTGAAATAGGATGTACAAGATACCCCATTCATGCTTTGATATGTTCATCGAAAATATTTTAACAAAAATATGATAAAAATTAAATGAAAACAAATCGCGTTATAATAACTATTCAGACTTGGTCTTAGATCATGTGGGTATTAACTTTCGTGAGTGATAATACATAACGATTGTGCCACCGGTAATAAATATCAAATTGCATAACATGCAAACCGGCAGTAATATATATCTGTCTTACATAATGGAAAAAGTTTTCAGAGAAGAATTATACGCCCATCTTACCGCCCTTTCCAACGTTAATTGATTCTGAAACGAAGGATATTTCACATATCACAAACGTTCTTGGTCGAACATGGCAACTTCAAAGGAAAAGTTGATAACGAAAGCTATACGAAGTCATATTGTGACGCAATCTACATCGAGAACTGCAGTACGTGCCAAACATAGCGACAATTGTAGCGACAGCGATTGTGTCAACAAGAATAGCAACTTCAGTGACCATTGTAACGAGAGCGATTGTGTCAACAAGAGTAGCAACTTCAGTGACAACTATAATACGCAATGTAATACGAAGCGCGCGTTGGTGTATCCGAAAATGAATCAGTTTTTAGTTTGAAAAGCTACTAGACCTATTTTGGGATATCACACCAATAGTGTCCCTACCCTTATCTCCCGGTGCCCCGGAACATCTTATACCAGGCTATACACATATCTCCAACCTTAAACCAACCCATGTCAGGTCACACTCACCAGTGGGAGCCTCTGTTTCTGTTTCGTCAACTGTTGAATGGAACATTAAACATACCGAATCACACACTGCATGAGAACATCTTCATTTATTTTACATAAATATGTTAATTGATAAAGTCGAAGGCTTTGAAATATGATGTACAATATGCCACATTTATGTTCCGATATATTCATCGAAAATATTTAAAAGAAAACGTAATCAAAATCAAATGAAAACAGATCGCATACTAATTACTACTCAGATTTGCTCTTAGATCATGTGGATAACAACTTTCGTGAGTGATAATACATAACGAGTGGGCCACCGGTAATCAACATCAAATTGTATAACATGCACACATGCAGTAATATATATCTGTCTTACATCATGGAAAAAGTGTTCAGAGGCGAATAATACACATATCTTACCACCCTTTCCGGGGGTTAATTGATTCTGAGACAAATGATAAGTCACATATCACAAACGTTCTTGGTCGAACATGGCAACTTCAAATGATAAAAGTGATAACAAAAGCTATACGAAGTCACACTCACCAGTGGGAGCCTCTGTTTCTGTTTCGCCACCTGTTGAATAGAACATTAACATACCGATCACACTCTGCATGAGAACATCTTCATTTATTTTACATACATATATGCTAATTGATAAAGTCGAAGGCTTTGAAATAGGATGTACAAGATACCCCATTCATGCTTTGATATATTCATCGAAAATATTTTAACAAAAATATGATAAAAATTAAATGAAAACAAATCGCATTATAATAACTATTCAGACTTGGTCTTAGATCATGTGGATAATAACTTTCGTGAGTGATAATACATAACGATTGTGCCACCGGTAATAAACGTCAAATTGTATAAAATGCAAACCGGCAGTAATATATTTCTGTCTTACATCATGGAAAAAGTGTTCAGAGGAGAATTATACGCATATCTTACCGCCCTTTCCAACGTTAATTGATTCTGAAACGAAGGATATTTCACATATCACAAACGTTCTTGGTCGAACATGGCAACTTCAAAGGAAAAGTGGATAACGAAAGCTATACGAAGTCATATTGTGACGCAATCTACATTGAGAACTGCCCCGGAACATCTTATACCAGGCTACACACATATCTTCAACTTTAAACCAACCCATGTCAGGTCACACTCACCAGTGGGAGCCTCTGTTTCTGTTTCGCCACCTGTTGAATGGAACATTAAACATACCGAATCACACACTGCATGAGAACATCTTCATTTATTTTACATACATATATGCTAATTGATAAAGTCGAAGGCTTTGCAGTAGGATGTACAATATGCCACATTCATGCTCCGATATGTTCATCGAAAATATTTTTAAGAAGATAAAATGAAATCAAATCGCAATTGCAATAATTACCCAGACCCAGACAAAATGCATAACCTGCAATAACATATCTGTCTTACATCATTGATAAAGTTTAATCTAATCCTTTAAACTGAGATGCAATTGTTTTTATAGCCGATTGGAGTAGGAAAGAGACCCGCGTGTATGGCAAGCCCTTTGTATCGTAATTCGAGAAACTTAGTTTCTCGTCAAGAAACCTAGTTTCTTGCTCGAGAAACCCGGTTTCTTCGCCGAAAATCCCGGTTTCTCGACAAGAAACTAGGATTCTTGGCGGGAAACTAAGTTTTTAGCGCTAAAATGGGGGTTATAGCCAGAATCCCTGTTTCCAGAGATATAACCCTAGTTTTAGCGACAACCCCAGTTTTTACAGCGCCGATTGTATCTTGGTGTTTATACCTCCATTATTGGTCAGGAAACTGGCTTTCTTGCCTTTAAATCCCACTTTCTCGCCAAGAAACCAGGATTCCAGGTTAAAACCACAGTTTTAACCTCCATAACCGCAGTTTCAGCGAGAAACCTAGTTTCCTGTCGAGAAACCAGGTTTCCTGTCGAGAAACCAGGTTTCCTGGCGAGAAACCAGGTTTCCTGTCGAGAAACCAGGTTTCCTGCCGAGAAACTAGGTTTCTTCGTTGCTAAGGTCCGTATCTAGGATTCCTGAACGTCACACTTCGCACCGCACATTCAGCCAATAAGAGCGCAGGGTCTGTGGAGGACCCAGCCCAGTAAGGGATTGCCCGGGAATTCCCTCACTCACATGCGCTCTCATTGGCTGAATGTGCGGTGCGAAGTGTGACGTTCAGGAATCCTAGATACGGACCTTAGCAACGAAGAAACCTGGATTCTCGACAGGAAACCTGGTTTCTCGACAGGAAACCTGGTTTCTCGACAGGAAACCTGGTTTCTCGACAGGAAACTAGGTTTCTCGCTGAAACTGCGGTTATGGAGGTTAAAACTGTGGTTTTAACCCGGAATCCTGGTTTCTTGGCGAGAAAGTAGGATTTGAAGGCAAGAAAGCCAGTTTCCTGACCATTAATGAAGGCATAGACATTAAGATACAATCGGCGCTGTAAAAACTGGCGTTGTCGCTAAAACTAGGGTTATATCTCTGGAAACCGGGATTCTAGCTATAACCCCCATTTTAGCGCTAACAACTTAGTTTCCCGCCAAGAATCCTAGTTTCTTGTCGAGAAACCGGGATTTTCGGCGAAGAAACCGGGTTTCTCGAGCAGGAAACTAGGTTTCTTGTCGAGAAACTAAGTTTCTCGAATTAGGATACAAAGGGCTTGCCATACGCGTGTAGATCGATCTGACTTGGTTGAGTCAGCAAATTACATATATATCTTACCGCCTTTGCCAGCGTTGATTGATTCTGAAACAAGGGACATGTGATATGTGACAAATTTACCTTGTCGTACATGACAACCGCAACAAGTGTAGGAAAGCTACGCATTATGTGGTGACAACTATTGCCACTATTGGGGGGGGGGGTGCATGGAAACCGCTTCCCGCCAGTTGTTTGCCGTCCGATCACACTCGCCGTCAGATGCTTGTGAACATTAATTTTGGTGTTTAGTCCTTCGTGGATGTATTGTAAGGGGATCGGTTGGGGGGTGGGTGTGGGGAGGGGGGGGGGGGAGGTGGAGGGTAACACGGTGTGACGACCCTCCTTTGGCGACGGTGGCGGTCGTGGCGGGGAGGTAGGGGCGGGAGCGGAGGGAGGGGACGGGCGGGTGGGGAGGGGCGGGACAACTGGTGACAACTATTGTGACAAACATAGCGACAATTATAGCGACAACGATGGTGACAACTACAGTAGCAACTATAGCGACAACTAAGGGTAGCAACTACTTGCCGATAAGGCAATAATCGCTATTAGTGCCATTAGTGACTTATAATAATACTAATAACAACAATTAGAGGAATAATTAAAGCACGAGTATAGACCAAATTATATCTAACATCATAGCAACAACCATCGGCAAATAATGTAGCGACAATTATAGCAAATAATGTAGCGACAACTATAGCAAATAATGTAGCGACAATTATAGCAAATAATGTAGCGACAACTATAGCAAATAATGTAGCGACAACTATAGCAAATAATGTAGCGACAATTATAGCAAATAATGTAGCGACAACTATAGCAAATAATGTAGCGACAACTATAGCAAATAATGTAGCGACAATTATAGCAAATAATGTAGCGACAATTATAGCAAATAATGTAGCGACAACTATAGCAAATAATGTAGCGACAACTATAGCAAATAATGTAGCGACAACTATAGCAAATAATGTAGCGACAACGATAGCAAATAATGTAGCGACAACTATAGCAAATAATGTAGCGACAACTATAGCAAATAATGTAGCGACAACTATAGCAAATAATGTAGCGACAACTATAGCAAATAATGTAGCGACAACGATAGCAAATGATGTAGCGACAACTATAGCAAAAAATGTAGCGACAACGATAGAAAATAATGTATCGACAACGATAGCAAATAATGTAGCGACAACTATAGCAAATAATGTAGCGACAACGATAGCAAATAATGTAGCGACAACTATAGCAAATAATGTAGCGACAACGATAGCAAATTATGTAGCGACAACTATAGCAAATAATGTAGCGACAACTATAGCAAATAATGTAGCGACAACTATAGCAAAAAATGTAGCGACAACGATAGCAAATGATGTAGCGACAACGATAGCAAAATAATGTAGCGACAACGATAGCACATAATAAAATAATGCAAAAAAAAAAAATAAAAAAAATAAAAAAATAATGTAGCGACAACTATAGGAAAAATTACGAAACAACTGAAAAACAGTTTTATGTGCTGACAAAGACAGCTTCAACAACAGTGACAGCGCCATCGACGCCCAACGACAAATAAAGCGATCATAACAGCGCCATCTAATGAAGACAATCTAGAAGAACGACTGCAGGTTCTTCCACACACTCACCCGTGGGAGCTTCTGTCGCTTCCTCCACCACAGCCGCTGAAAATAAACAAAACCAAACTTTACCGGCTGCCATTCCTAACTCATCCATCAATTCTTTAAATGAAGGGTCACCAAGCATCTCTGCTGATAGTGTTACGCACATGTAACGCGTTACGTACTTGTCAGGGGCAGGCGCGTGTTTCGAGTAACTCTAGCTCGCTCTGCGCTGCATATCACGCAAAAGGCGAGTACTGACTTATACCTGCATAATTCTCAACAGTTTATCATTGGTTAACATGGTATTGTCGAAAAACAAAAACACACTTTGTACAGATAAATATCTTGACTATCAAAGAACACCAGTTTAAGAACGAGATGGAGGTATACTTATAAGCCTAAAAAAACAGCTGATATAAATGTCAACCGGCGAAACGCTCTCACTACGCCGTGCGTAGCAGCAGGAAAGCGGTCATATTCCCGGTTTGATGGTATTCTTCAGTGCGGAAATAATAATCGTTTCGGCGTCTATTTGGTGAAAAATCTGCTTCAGGAATATATTATAACTGGTTATAAAGCGACGATATTGACCGGTATGCACTGTGGCTGTTCAATGCGAATCCGATTGCACTCGAGTGACATGCGCCATGTGACAGGCATGGCGAATGGGCAACCTAACAGATAAAACTGTTAAAATGTAGTTAATCTAGTGAAAGATAAGCTGTGATTCCATTGTATAATATATTACTTAAAGGAACGTTAATAGACACACATTTCGAGTTTGTTTGTGAGAAATAATGCAATAGAGCCAACGTATCCCTGACTAAAGAAACGTTGAAGCCGGGCGCCTGAACTAACTCCATACGCATGCATGGCAGACGCATGCGGGAATCGGTTTTCTACCCCGAAACACGCAGTGTCTGTTTTTGAAGATAGATGTCTCCAAGGGTATTTGGAACGGCCTATTAAGTCCACCGCATAATACATTTTTGAAACATGATAATTACGTTACAATAAAACATCCAAGTAGTAGTTCTGTAACAAATTTACCTTTGTCCTTCTTTTTCTCGGATACAATCGAAACTCCGTTGTCACACATTGCTGGAAGAAATATTTTAATATAGACATAACGTAAATCATGACATAACCCAATATTAAGTTACATCCTGTGATTATATAAATATATTGTAATCTAATAGAATTCGCACCAGTTGCGATTACGTTACGCGTTGAGAGGGGAAGAGCAGGATTGGCGTGGGGGGGGGGGGGCAAGGGAGCGGTCGTGTTCCCAGATCACCAAGAATAAATTTCTTTTTTTTTCAAGTACACGATGAATTAAAAGCAGAACTCTCCGCATGCAATGGAAGGACGGATACACGATACTAAATTGACGATTTCCAGATTCACAGTTATTTAATATTAAAATTCCCTGTTCACGAATAATGAAAATCCTTGATCACGGCGGTCGGCAAATACCCCATTCCCAGTTCACGAAGAATTATTTTCCTCATTCCCAGTTCACAACAATGAAATGAAAAGCCCAATCCCGAGGAACGCCAATACCCCTTGCTCACCACCCCCCCGCCCCCCCCCCCCCCTGGCGTAGGTGATGTGTATGAATATGAGGACAACCTGAATATAACAAAGGTTGAATAGTATGTTTTTATAGAAAATATTTGTTTACGCCAGGTTATATTTATCTAGCATTAAAACTCTAAAGTACGTTTAGTATTGTATAAATGAAACTTCTTTACCGCAAGTTTAAACTTACCGAGCGTGACAAAAGCAGACAGCGCCAGTAAGAATATCCATTTACCCCCAGCCATATTGGAATGGGATGATTACTGCAAAGAGATTTAATACAATTGTATCAGAACAGCAGCCAAACACATTACCATAAAATTATATACAATCAAGACGGATATATAAGTCTATTATTGAAAAGGCGTTCATAACTTAAGACTTACCCAGAATAATTTCTACACCGTGGTCAGAAAATCTCGGAGCGAGAGTGCGGATGAAATGACAAGCGCATCGTCATATATACATGAAGATGACCGGATGTGGTGACAGCTGGCTCCGAACAAACAACCCCGGATGCCAGAAATCCCTTGATCTGCAACCTGTTCCGTATTGTGTTGCTAATTCACAGGAAATCATGCCTTTAGTGGACGGGTTGAGAATATAGCCAATAAAATGACAGGCAGTAGTTATTAGGTATATAAATTCAAGGACGGGCGCTTTATGAAGATAATGATGACGTTTATAATACGGCACATGTGCCGTATTGTATTGTGGCATCCGACAATTCCAACCGAAGGTGCACTTTATTGACCGTTATATCGGGCCATACATACGGGCGAAGGGAACACGTGATTGGCGAACCACCAATGCGCAGTGGGTAGGCCCACGTGGTGTGACCTTTACCCTCTGACATTGAACAGCGTCGCCGTCTGCTAAGGACCGGCCATTTTGAATGGAGACTATTCAACTATGAGTCCGCCACGGACACATCGATCGAGCCATTCCAATAATGTTGTCGATCCACAATTAAAATGTCTGAATTAATGTCCTCGGCTAGCTGAGGCTAACTCCAGTTTAAATGGAGAATATCTATATCTTCAGCTTTGTTCGACGTGCTTCTGTGACTAACTCCAACCAAGGCCTTATTATAATGGGGAGATCAAGGAAGGTCGTTTTATTGTAAAACCCCTCAACCAGCGACACACGCAGCTCACATAGCTCAATGCTGAAACGCCGAGCAGGTAGGCATATTTCAATGCCAAAACGATATCATGACTTGGGATCTCATAATTTGCTTATACATGTTTACATAACCCCTAAGCTGATACATGGTTATGGGGAGACGGGGGGAGGGGGGAGGCAACGTAAATATTGAAACCACTGTTTATAGAAAGAAAAGACATTTTATTTTCAATTTGTGACCGCTATATATGCTGACCTCCTCGGCTAGTTTCAGTATTTCGATATCGTCTGCCGTCTACTACGCCCTCTATTGTAGATAACCAGTTTTTGTTTTGCCTGTATGGGTTAGCTTTAAGGTATTTTGGTATTTATCTAACCTTAAGGGTTGCAAGCTTAACCTCTAGGATCAGTAAAAAAAAGAAAAATCGCTCCATCCAAAAAACCTTGCCTTCTTTATGCGCTTCATTATTGAAACAAAAATACACTTCCATGCGCATTTACGTTTAATATTGTCTATAACGCGTACGTACATTTTTACTGCATTGTAGTATAAAGACTGCAACCCAGTGGTGGTGTCATTTAATAGATTACAAAAATAGTATCGCATAGTATGAAAAATAATGACTAAATGATACATTCCCGAATATTGCGTACCTGTTATTTGTTCCTTCACATGAATGAAACTAAATGTATTTTGTATTAAAATGACTGCAAAGAAGGACACTGGAACTGAACACGCGCATTTCACCGACCATCGTGATCAAAAAGATAATGTATCGACCTGGATCCGCTTCTGTTTGAAGGCAGCCGCCATCCTGGCCTCTAACGCTGCTCTAATGATTCATATACATGTAACACTCCAGTGTCTATCCTCCAAATTACAGAATCTCCTGTCCTGTCTGTAGCTCACAATACAATTTAGAAGTGACTGCCAGCTACCATTTTGCCGCTTAAGCAGGCGCCGTCCATTTTTGAGGTGTGTTCACCATTGACCAACTAGGAGGTGATACTCTAATTATGTTTAAGCCGGAAGTCGCAAGGCGGCGCCACATGAAGTGTCATAATATACTTCATTTCCACGAGCAAAATTGCGCGCTGCTCGACATTTAAAGAGACGTGTTACCTTATTTATTTCTCCTTAGCAGTCGGCCGAAACGACGCGTTAACACTCGCCGATTTCATTTGAAGATGTAAACTTCCGGTGAAGATCGCGATTAGATTAGGTTTGGCAGAGGGGGGGGGGGTAGCCTTATATTCCGTCACTCATGTTTTTCGTGAACCAGAAATTAATCTTTTACTTCTTCGTGAACTGGGAGGACAGATATTTATTCTTCAATATATGGGTCAGGACACCCCCCACCCCCTTCCCCTCAACAAAGCACCGGGCACACATCTTTGGTGTGGGGCTCTTGATATTTTATTTCCGGATCCAGAAAGTTTCGAGGCGAACAATCCTTATTAATCTTTTTCGTAGAAAGGAACTGAACCGTAATGTTGGAGGTTGCAATGCTCTGATCTGTTATACCATCTAACGTTATGGCTCTACATAATACGGTAGCTTTATGAGGATGTAGCCTTATAAGGATGCAACTATATTTTCTTGGTGTAACATTTCATGGCGATGAGGTTTTCCTGTATCAGACAGTATAATTAGTCTCTTTATTAAAGAACTTCACATCATTAACAATGGACTTGTGAAGTCAAATGTGCAGATATGTTACAGTGTTCATAATAATGAAATTATCACTTCCATCTAAACGTATTGGCCAAAAAACGTTGACAATGTCGTGGTTGCAACCACGGGACCATGGGACTTAGTACACAAGATCGAAACAATGGGACATAATATTATGCAAGAGCTTCAATAGTTTGCACAAGTTATAGCATTACTGTTATGAAATAATTTAAGACCTCAACAAATCACTTCCCCCGGAAACAAACATACACTGTTAAAGTCGAGACCCGTTGGAAAGATAAAATGTTAAAGTCAAGATTCGATGGGAAGGTACAAACTGTTAAAGTCGAGATCCAAATCGGAAAATTGCAATTATAGGTTACTATTAATTATATATATATATATATATATATATATCAACACACTTCATACTTGATTAAATTACTCAAATCTTGTGACAACATACTAAGGATAAGCAACGAAATTTGTGTGTAGTTTTTTAAGAATTTAATAAGAAAAATTATCAGGTTTAACAATATATATCATTTTGTTGCATATTAGGTATAACGCATATAATACATGAAGGTCTGACAACATATATATGAGTGAACACATGTTATGAAACGTTTATTCATTTAGCATCAAACGGTATTTACAAATATATACATCTTTTTTTAAGCCAGATGGCATTGAACGACAATGAATTTTACGTTTAGAACTCATCACAATCTCTCCGGGGATTGACCTACGATTGACCTGTTATTGACCTGTAATCAATGACTGATTTCATGATGTACTTACTTCTGAGTAAAAAATCGGCATTATAACTGAACCAGTCATTGTTTGATCAGGCCCTAACATGTTTGTTTCTTGTATCGGCGACCACGGTGTGACGAGCTCACCACAGCTCCTGCCGCCGACAGATGGACTTGGTATACGGCAGGCAGTTAATGTAGCGACAGACGAGGCAGTTGTCGGACACAGTCTGGACCGTCGTGAAGAGGAAGAAGGTGAAGAAGGCAAGGAGACAGAGGACGGGGACGGTGACCCCGATGAGCGCGCGTCTCACCAGGGCGTGGCGCGTGCCGAAGGTCACGTAGGGCAGGAAGAGGACGCCGCAGAGGACGCCGCACAAGGCCCCGCCCAGCTGCACGAAGTTATCCACGTACGGCAGCGTTCCGGACAACAGGAACAGGACGCACACGGACAGAAGCTTGGCGAGCTCTCTCATTGGTTGCTTTACTAGTCGCCATGACAACAGCAGTTCCGTGAGGCAGACGCTGAGCAGTGCCATGGCGGCCCCGCTGCCCCCGACCTGGGGTTCGTAGGGGCTGAAAATGGCACCCACCTGTCCAAAAATATACAACAACTATATCTGATTATATATTAGACAAATAACATTCCACCGTAAACAAAGAAAAAAGAATTGCATTTCTATTATATCAGTTTCTGGTCAATATTATATATCATACGTTAATGTTTACCAGATATTTATCGTTGAAACTAGATTTTTCTTTTCTTCTTCAACCTTGCCCACAGCAACGATACATAGAATTTTGTTAAATCTAAGCAGCAAACTGTACGAAATTTTAGCAATATTTCCGAAATTTTACCAGTAATATTTACATTTACCTGGCCAAATTTACAATAATTGATTGGCAAAACCTGGGACATTTTACCAACAATATGTACAAAGACGGGAAACGCCCCCCAACCTGACCTGCAGGGACATGATGCCTGGGATGAGGTAGAGCAGAGCCATCCTGAGCCACCCGGCCACAGTCTCCAGGGGTCGTCCGATCAAGAGCTGAGTGGCCACCACTAGCACCAGGTGGAGGACGCCGTGGTGAAAGACCAGCGCCAACGCCAGTCGCCACCACTGACCCACAGACTCCGGCGACGGCCGATAGGGGCGCTCCGGGTCGGCCTCCAGCCCGCCCAGGCCACACACTGTCGACAGGCAGTTCACCTGAAAAACCAAAGATCTTTTATCCGCGGTTTGTATGTGTGCGTGATTCAATGTGTAATAAGGATGTGTGATAATTATGGGTGCTGGATTATGGGTGCTGGATTATGGGTGCTGGATTATGGGTGCTGGATTATGGGTGATAGATTATGGGCGGTGGATTATGGGTGATGGATTATGGGCGATGGATTATTCGTAAACGATTATGGGTGATGGAATTTGGGTGATGGATTTGGGTGAAGGATTATGGGTGCTGGATTATGGGCGATGGATTATTCGTAAAGGATTATGGGTGATGGATTTTGAGTGATGGATTTGGGTGAAGGATTATGGGCGACGGATTATGGGTAATGGATTATGCGATTAATGCTTGTTTATACAATAGAATGTTTAATATATGATATATACACAGACCAACAGATTTTTGATGATGTAAACAAATGTAAACAAACCAACTGATCTTCCCATCGGTCCTAGAATTACAGATTACGATCGAGGATTTTTCTTCAAAAAAGTGACGGCAAAGTTTTGCTTTGGCCTCCGCCGGAAATTCGACAAAAAACCCTACGATCAAAAGACCGCAACTTTTCTGATTGAGTTAACTAGGCTTCACTTAGAAAGGTGACGTTTAAAGGCGACGGGGAGGAATGGGGTCTGAACAAAATTCCGACCGGGGGATCCACGATTTATTGACGAGGGGTCCGCCCCTCAGACGGCCTAAATGTTGCATTAAAAAAGTCTTCCTCAAAAAAAAAAGGGGGGGGGGGCAATCCGGACCCCCTGGGCCCCCCGCCCCGCCCCTGGATCAGCCCTTGCCACAGGACCCACCTGGCTGCAGTGCATTGCACCCTCCCTGAAGAAGGTGCCCTCCAGGAATACACAGTGTTCTGCGGTCGTCAAGCGGCACTGTCCACGAACTCCATAGCAACACGGCTTGAGCATGTGTGTCGCCACCGGTTGCTCAGGAGACAGCTCGCCGCATTCCGAGCCGCTGTCCCATTGGCCGACACCTGTGACGTCATCACACGTCAAGTATGGTGACAGGGTTACGCACGTTAGTGACATTGTGAGCGTTCGTGGTTGGGATACATGCAGGCAATCATTTGTTGACCTTTTTTACTTGTGCCTTATGATGTAGGTAGTAATATGAATTTTTGATCCGTCTAATTCAGAACTGTTTGATATCGTAGTCGAGGTGATTAATCACATGCGTATTCGTTGTTGAAAACCTCGCAATATAAATTAAGTTTAGACAAGAAAAGGATACAGGTTGTTAGTTCGGACGGTTTCGCATGTTAACCCCTCTATGTCAGACAACAACAGATATGTAATTTAACTTACTTACAAAAAATTCCAGCCCCGTATATCGGGAGGTTTTGCCGCTCACCTGCCGTCAAATATCGACATTCTTCATCAGTCGTGGTGCCAGCGATGCCGCGATTGACGACGTAGCAACAACCCAAACGCTCCACGAGCGTCTGGTTGAAAGCACGCGCATACAGCAGGTTAATGCCGATGTCGTCTCTCATGCAGGGCGCGAACACTGCGCCGTACCCTGGGCATAGGATGTAAGGTTATACACCAACAAATACTGCGAACACTGCGCCGTACCCTGGGCATAGGATGTAAGGTTATACACCAACAAATACTGCGAACACTGCGCCGTACCCTGGACATAGGATGTAAGGCTATACACCAACAAATACTGCGAACACTGCGCCGTACCCTGGACATAGGATGTAAGGTTATACACCAACAAATATTGCGAACACCGCGCCGTACCCTGGGCATAGGATGTAAGGTTATACACCAACAAATACTGCGAACACTGCGCCGTACCCTGGACATAGGATGTAAGGTTATACACCAACAAATATTGCGAACACCGCGCCGTACCCTGGGCATAGGATGTAAAGTTATACACCAACAAATACAGTGAACACCGCGCCGTACCCTGGACATAGGATGTAAGGCTACACACCAACGACCATGACGAACACTGCGCCGTACCCTGGGCATGGGATGTAAGGTTATACACCAACATATACGGTGAACACATACCATCATATACTGGGAACACCGCGCCATACATAGGGCGCATTTCTTTGGGCCAGGACCGGTGGGCCGCCCGGTATACTAAAGCTCTTTTAGGCCGACCGGTCGGGCAACGCCGAATTTCAATGAAATGTTCCCACCGGTCATGTCCGGTTCACTTATGGGGCAATAGAACCAGCCTAGGCAGTCAATTTTTAATCAGCCGCCATCTTCTCCCGAAAAGGGGCGGTAAACCGATGCGTAATGTGCGTATTCGGTCCACCTTAGGGATATTACCCGGGCTACCAAAGAAATGCTTCCACAATGAATGCCAGGTAACAAACCCACAAATACGCACCCAATGTTACACGCGAACAAATAAGACGAACAGTGTGTCATACTGGGCGCGAGTATTTCTTCGGCAGCCCGGTATATCTCTCAGGTAACTCGAATACGCACATTACGCACCGGAAAACCTCTCGACACTTGTTTCGCACGAGTTTGGTGCGCGCGCAGTCAATCGGCTTGCTGATTGTATCCCTTATGAAACCACACGAGACATTCGAGAACAGATGGCGGCTGGGGTTGATAGAATAAGCCTGTTCCAGTGCCTACGTGCCTAGGTACACCGGATGTAAACGGTGTGTGCATGTCATTGGAATGCGGCACATCGGCATATCCAGGCCCAAAGAAATGCGCCAAATCTACGATGTGACGTTACACACCAAGAAATATGACTGACGTTGGGCGCATTTCTTTGGTAACCTGGGTGTATCTCTACGGTGGACCGAATACGCACATTACGCATCGGTTCACCGCCCGACACTTCTTTCACACGGGTATGGGTGCGCGGGCATCCATTCGGTATGCCGATGTGCCCCGTTTAAAACAGCACGGGACATTCGGGAGAAGATGGCGGCTGATTGAAAGGTGATGAGCGTAGGTGACCGGGATGTGTATTTCTTTGGGAATAGGCATGTCCCTATCGGCACACCCGGAAGTTCCCTGTCACGTGTTGCGGGTCCCGGGCGGGATACCGAACCTGGCCCAAAGAAATGCGCCCACTGCAAGTTATCCCGAGCATAAGATGTGACGTGGATTATTACTGGAGGCACCCTCGTTAGCATTGGGCACCGCTCAAGAGCACTTTTAAAGGATTAGTTAATCAACGGCGTAACGTTGGAAACCACCAAACAAGTCCAAATTTTATTATGTGGCCATAAAACTCTGATATATGAGAAAAAAATATCATAATATTTAATATGGCGAAATATTGCGATTATAACCCTTGAGTAGATAGGCATGTTTGCTATTTGGTCCGTGATTATGTCCACACGGGGTTTTTGACCGGTTGTTGCCATAAATGAAGTAAACATCATATCATAAAGATTAAAGGACCATTTGCAAGAAGGGAAATCAATAAATGCCTAAATGGTGTGGCAAAAAAAAACATGAAGGATGTTGGTGGATCTGCAACGAGAATGTAAACGGATTTTATCAGGATAGGTGAACAGCGACACCTACGGATGATAGTGTAGTGACTCGGTCCGACCCAGATGTTGTGCAGGTGCCAGTGCTCAACGGTCTCCAATCCCAGGAAGGTGGCGACACCTGTTCGGAGCCGCAACTCGGGCTCCAGTCCCACGCTGGTGATGCCGCCTCGACCAATCAGCACGCAGAACGCAAGCACCTGGATCTAGATCACGGCCGAAAGTAAAAATTAATATAACCAATCGGCGCATCCTTTACGCCAGTGATGCCTAATGTTTACCGTCTTAATAATGATCACTATGCTGATGATTAACTGAGTGTAGATCATGTCATTATTTACATGATATAGTTCAGTTACTTACCTTACTGATAATTAGTATAGCTTTTTTGTTTACCTTGCTGATCATGTAATGTATCTTTAATATATTTGTTTATCTCACTTATGATGTAGTTTATCTGGCAGTTCTTGCAGTTTACATTGCCTTTGCCTACCTTATATATGACTTATGATGTTATTTACGTGTTTAACTTGCTGATGACTTTGTTGGTGTATTGCAGCTTATTTGTTTACATTGCTTGTCTAATTCTGCTGTTTACATTGTTGATGAGGTAGTTTACTTGTTTACCTTGACACAAGATGAAGAGGTAGTTTACTTGTTTACCTTGCTACAACATGAAGAGGTAGTTTACTTGTTTACCTTGCTACAACATGATGAGGTAGTTTAATTGCTTACCTTGCTACAACATGATGAGGGAGTTTACTCGTTTACCTTGTTACAAGATAATGAGGTAGTTTACTTGTTTACCTTGCTACAACATGATGAGGTAGTTTAATTGTTTACCTTGCTACAACATGATGAGGTAGCTTAATTGTTTACCTTGCTACAACATGATGAGGTAGTTTACTTGTTTATCTGGCTACAAGATAATGAGGCAGTTTACTTGTTTATCTTGCTACATGATGAGGTAGTTTACTTGCTTACCTTGCTACAAGATAATGAGGCAGTTTACTTGATTACCTTGCTACAAAATGATGAGGTAGTTTACTTGTTTACCTTGTTACAAGTTAATGAGGCAGTTTACTTGTTTACCTTGCTACAACATTTTTTTTTTTTTTTTTTTTTTTTTTTTTTTTTCATATAAAGTGTATGTGCGGGTATACATACTGGATTTCTTGACGAACATAGCAAAATATTTCATTACATGATTTCATATGTTAATGCGACTCCACCTTTTTTCATACTTGTCTAGCTGCTTTTTCGCTGAAAGAATTTGTTTTTCCAACATAATATGATACCTTAAGACAACCTTAAAAATATGGAAGCTGATAGGTGCCACCTTACACTTCTGTTTGTGAATAAAGTTCCTTGCAACGAGCAAACAGTTATTAAGCGTGTACTCCGCCGCGATGTCTCCTAACAATAATTGCAATTCTTGTAGATGGACTTTGTCAGCAGCATTGTCTTTCCACCAAGATAAAAACTCGTCCCAGAATGTTGTCACCACCGGGCATGAAATAAACCTATGGATGATCGTGTCAATTCCATCACAATAATCACAGGTGTCGTTGTCAACCAGTCCCATCTTAAACAACCTGCTTTTGTATGGCACGAACCGATATAGAACCGAAAATTGGAAGGATTGCAACTTTGTTTCAAGAGAGCAGCTGAAAGGTAAAAGACAATATTGAGACCATTCATCTTCTGAAAAGCCAAACAGTTCTATCCACTTAACGCGTTGTACAATAGATGCTGGCCTAGGAAGAAATTTCCAATACATTTGTTTACAAGTATAAAATCTCACATTATTAACCGTGAGAGCTCGTTCAGCTTGAGCGTCTTTGATTTTCAATTTCCAGCTATGTGGAATCGCAGACCGTAGCGAAAAATATTCCAAGAAGTTAAAACACAAACCATATCTATCTTTCAGCTCTTGCTCCGAAAGTAAAAGATTATCTTCACCTATTAAATCCTTCACTGTCTTAACACCCTTAATATACCAATTCTCGTAAAAGATTGTCATATTTTCGATTGTGATAAAGGGGTTAAACCAAAGAGATTCGGACAGTACATCAATTGCTGAGACTGGTTCAAACTTTGACATCAGATCTGCCCAGAAGGTAACTAAATCTTTATAAAATAGCGGTAGTTCGCTCAAGAGAGAAGTTGGGACTGCGCACCTGGTACTAAACAAATCTGCAAGTCGCATTGTTGGGAAAAACATCTGAGCACATTCCCTCCATGCCTTTTTTTCAATGCTGAAGATACGTTTAATGAAGCTCAGTCTAAGTGATTTTACCTGATTGACGTACACAGGTGCTTTTAGGCCTCCTTCACTTGTTGGGAGAGCCATAACATCTAATTTTACCTTTGGTGTTTTGTTGTCCCATAGAAACGAATTGATTAGGCGCTGTATACATTCTACCGCTTCGGGCGGAATGAACATGTTTGTTGTAACATAAGTTAACTTGGACAGGGCTAAGGATTTTAATACTAAGATTCTTCCTACCTTGCTACAACATGATGAGGTAGTTTCCTTGTTAACCTTGCTACATGATAAGGTAGTTTACTTCTTTACCTTGCTACAACATGATGAGGTAGTTTACTTGTTTACCTTGCTACAAGATAATGAGGCAGTTTACTTGTTCACCTTGCAACAACATGATGAGGTAGTTCACTTGTTAACCTTGCTACAGCATGATGAGGTATTTTACTTCTTTACCTTGCTACAACAAGATGAGGTTGTTTACCTTGCTACAAGATAATGAGGCAGTTTACTTGTTCACCTTGCAACAACATGATGAGGTAGTTCACTTGTTAACCTTGCTACAGCATGATGAGGTATTTTACTTGTTTACCTTGCTACAAGATAATGAGGCAGTTTACTTGCTTACCTTGCTACAACATGATGAGGCAGTTTACTTGTTTACCTTGCTACAACATGATGAGGTAGTTTACTTGTTTATCTGGCTACAAGATAATGAGGCAGTTTACTTGTTTATCTTGCTACATGATGAGGTAGTTTACTTGCTTACCTTGCTACAAGATAATGAGGCAGTTTACTTGATTACCTTGCTACAAAATGATGAGGTAGTTTACTTGTTTACCTTGTTACAAGTTAATGAGGCAGTTTGCTTGTTTACCTTGCTACAACATGATGAGGTAGTTTCCTTGTTAACCTTGCTACATGATAAGGTAGTTTACTTCTTTACCTTGCTACAACATGATGAGGTAGTTTACTTGTTTACCTTGCTACAAGATAATGAGGCAGTTTACTTGTTCACCTTGCAACAACATGATGAGGTAGTTCACTTGTTAACCTTGCTACAGCATGATGAGGTATTTTACTTCTTTACCTTGCTACAACAAGATGAGGTTGTTTACCTTGCTACAAGATAATGAGGCAGTTTACTTGTTCACCTTGCAACAACATGATGAGGTAGTTCACTTGTTAACCTTGCTACAGCATGATGAAGTATTTTACTTGTTTACCTTGCTACAAGATAATGAGGCAGTTTACTTGCTTACCTTGCTACAACATGATGAGGCAGTTTACTTGCTTACCTTGCTACAACATGATGAGGTAGTTTACTTGTTTATCTGGCTACAAGATAATGAGGCAGTTTACTTGTTTACCTTGCTACAGCATGATGAGGTAGTTTACTTGCTTACCGTGTTACAACATGATGATTTACTTGTTTACCTTGCTACAACATGAGGTAGTTTACTTGCTTACCGTGTTACAACATGATGATTTACTTTGTCAGTTTACCGTGCTGAAGACGTAGTTTATCACTTTACCGTGCTGATGATGTAGGTGAACCAGGGGGTAAAGGTGGGCAGTGTCTCCAGCTGTTTGTTGATAAGATGGCGGCTGTCGCGGTTGGGGGACTGACTGGGCTGCCGGGAACCCAGACTGGTCAGTCCCGCCACTACGCGGCTCCACTGGCTCCCGCGCTCTGCTTCCGGTTCGTCTCCGTAGTGCACTACAATACCGGCAAAATGTATCAAGGGTGACATTTATCACGGATTAAAACATCACGAATGAATTTATAACAGATGATAATATTACGGATGGAAATTTAGGATGAATATTTGTTATTGAATATATTACGGATAAATACATCACAGATGAATATATTACGGCTTAACATATCACGGATGAATATATCGTAGAGATGAATGTATTACAGATGAACACATCACGAAAACAAAACATTCCACTTTGGCTATTGTCCACCAGTTTCAATGAAGCATCATATGTCCGATGAGATATGGCGGCAACCTCATAATAATCGTCATCATATAGAAATAAAGATTATACCAGACAAATTGTAGATGATTTTCTCTACATTCTCGTTTTTGAAATGTTTCTTTCCACGGCGTCATTTCACCGCGTATGCTGCAACAACACACTGTTAACTGACTCACTCACCCTTGGCCAGGTCAATAATTTCCGCAATGAGACGCTTTTTCTTCATCAATCTGTTGTGAATTGCTTGCTTTCGCGCAAACAGCTGCTGTGTTTTACATTGCCGTTCCATCTACACACACATTATAACATGGTGTCATAACTTCATTAAGACATGGTGTCGTAACTTCATTAAAACATGGTGTCGTAACTTCAGTAAAACATGGTGTCATACCTTCATTAAGACAATGGTGTTATAATTTCATTAAAACATGGTGTATAACTTCATTGAACATGTTATAACTTCATTAGTATATACAAGGACGCGAACGGTGAGGAATGATGCCCGGTTGTCCAGTATTTCAACCGACAAGAGGAGAGTCTGGGACACTCACTTTCATGAAGTCGCGGTAGTGGTTGAGTGCTGCGGTGCCCTGTAGAAAGTCATTGTCGTCTGTACTGGAATCAGCATGCCCTTTCTGCCCCTTCGCCCAGAAACAAGAGACAAAAAAACAAAACTATAAATATAAAACATGTATAAAATGAGTACCTTTCGCCTTAGATCAGTTAAAATTATATAATAAAGTAATAGATAGATGCAAATTTATGGTATTAACATTACAATACTTTTTTTATAATAGTCAGAATAACAAACTATCATTACCACTGTATTGTGATACTTAGCGCTAAAATATTGATGTCAATATATGTATTTAACCCACAGGTATACGTATACTTTTATTGGACATAATGCAACAGTAACAACTAAGTTATTACAAATTGAATTTAAACAATATAAAACTTTGAGTAACTTATTACATAACAAAACTTCATATCGATAATGCAAACAATTTATGCAATCTATCCTTTGTTTACCACTTTATGTTATGCATGGCATCACCTCATATCAATATAACGATTGATCGACTCAACTACGACAATCCCCAAGGCCAGGAACAGACGCTAAATCGACTCTGATGAAAATATCCTATGGTTATCCTATAGTGTAACTATAGTTTCCACACTATTACTATAGTATTACCATATCTTGTATATTAATATTATAGCTATTTGGAAATACTATGGTAATTGGTTACTATAACATTACTATAGTCTCACTAGGAGTACTATATTATTACTACAGTTTTCATAATAATACTATAATTGTTTGGAAATACTATGGTAGTTACTATAGGATTACTATAGTCTCACTAGGAATACTATAGTCTCACTAGGAATACTATAGATCTAACCATCGGTTTCAGAATGGATTTCGATGGCGTCATGGCCGCCAGTTTCACGTCTGAGGGTCGAGCCACGCCGCTCGGTCTCTGGATGCTAGCCACGCTGGGATCCAGAAGGTTCCTCCTCCTCGCCAGGAGGCCGCTCAAGAGACTGATGGACGACGTCCCATTTACATCCGGGTCCCTCACATCCGGGTCACCGTCCTCCCGAAACTCAACTACCTGCAGCCGGTAAAGTCGTCATTACTAAATTACATTCTCGAAGGGTCTGTACTTTAGACCTAAAAAGTAAGGGCGCATGGCCGCCAAAGCTTGTGTCTGCAGGATGCATAACAAAACATGGCCGCCAAAGTTTGTGTGTGCATAATACATAACAAAACATGGCCGCCAAAGTTTGTGTGTGCAGTTCGAATGCATAACAAAACATGGCCCAAAGATTGTGTGTGCAGTTCGAATGCCTAACAAAACATGGCCGCCAAAGCTTGTGTGTGCAGACTACATAACAAAACATGGCCGCCAAAGCTTATGTGTGCTGAATACATAACAAAACATGGCCGCCAAAGCCAAAGCGGTCCTCGGCGTGGCGTGAACCAGAAGATCGACCAGGGCCGGCATTATCATCCTTCAACCACGAACCACAACAATGCGTGAAGAGCCAGACCGTGATATAATAGACCTACTCGCGGCGAGAATGTGACGCTCGACTTCCGGCGAACGACTCTCGCGTCTCTGTAGGGGGACGCCGACGCGCTGTGTGTCGGGCTGGCGTCACTGGACTTCCGGTTCTTCGGTTCATCAGTGTGTCTGCAGCCGATTATTGGCTTTGTATTCCTCAGCGGAGTCCCAGGAAGACAGTTGTTCTCATCAAGATCCAAGTCCACGTCGTCCTATATGGCATAGGTAGAATCTTTATCAATATAGGATTTCTTTTTTGACAACCCAAGATAAAATGGTATTCAATATCTCACTTGAATTCGTAACAAACTGACCCGCTGGTAAAACCTGGCAACCAATCTTACTCTTAAACAATTTTAACCAACTTTTGGAGACCAAGATATTCAGCGGTTCCATTGGGTTCAAAGCCGCCTGTTGTAAAGCATGACAGTTTTCACACCTACAATTGGAAACTTTTTTTGTTACAATTTAAGTTGTGGTAGGCTGAATTAGTACAGGCTATGGCATCAAATTATTGAAGCACCATTACATTTGTTTCCTATTGACAGCACATATGGTGATACCTGCCTGAAATTCTGCCTAAAAGTGTCTTGACTACTGCTTCAATAACTGCCGCATTATAATATCTTTTTTAGCTAATAATGAAACACTGAACAGTCGTTAAAACTATCTTTCGGATTAACATTTATACCACTCCATAACATATTTCTAGTGCTGCAAAGTACAAAATTATTATTGTATTTATCAATATGAAACATGTATTGTTAAGTATTATGTCGGGCCAAATAGTATATATACACCGGTAGTTTGAGGAACATAACATAATTAGAGCTTAACATTCCGTACTCTGTCAGCTACTTTTAAAGCCCAAAAATACGGTCATTTAAAACTTAGTGCCCTGTATACGTCTATATACGCCCTCTTTATGACCATAATATCCACCATGGTATATCCCGGTGTTGATTGTTACCATAGCATAATATATGGTATAGTTCCTTTAATCTGTTACCATTACTGTCACCGTAGTATAATATATTCTACTTAATTCTCCATCAAGGACATGTCGAAAGCCATCAGCTTAGGCCATCGACTCACGTCCAGCTCGCCACTACACACTGTTGTCAGCGGCTTGGTGCCCCCAGTTGCTGTGGTCCTCGGGAGGCTTTGATGCCGGGAGGTTGGCGTGGAGGGGCTGTGGTCTCGAGACCCCGTCGTGGGCAGGTTGGGGTGTCGGGACGCCCTGGCGGTGGTGGCGCTCGCCCCCCGTCCGGTCTCACGGTGCACCAGGACGGAGTCAGAAGCGGTCTGGTTACAGCGGGTGCTCGACGGTGGCGGGCTCCGATACACCACGCACTGTCCGTACTGAATGGGTCAAAATGGAATCTGTATCTATATACAGTGGACACATCCGTTAATACAGCAATTTACTACCTGGACAACGATTCTCATCTTCATATGGGAAACTGACTGGATCTATACATATTGTCTATAATCCTATTAATGTTAACTCGTATAAGACGTATGTGATACTGTATAAAATACAGTCTACCTTAAGATTACATGGCAAAATACTGATCACAATTTGATCATGTAGTACACAAGAACACCACACTTTCCCTCACCACTGTGGCAAAACATATTTGCTAAAACCAATCATTTTATTTTGGACTACGTCATATCGTATAATTTGTGCAGATTCGATCATAGCAATGCACGCACAGCTATAATAATGTTCTATTACGTCAATTAAGTTAAGTCAGTTAAAACTATTAATATCAACTGCCAAATGCACGACTTTAATACAGGCATATTCCGGGGCATATTATCTTACATTTAAAGGTATAAGCTTAGAATAATGAGCAAAGTGTTAGACTAAAAAGCGCTAACAACAAGCTCGCGGACGAGCCGTGACCGTTCGGTTCCCCTAGAGGCCCGAGGCAGCAACTTCAAGGTGCTGCAATAGACATGACCTCGGGGGGCGGGGGGTAATTAATACACTGCTGGGTTTGGGGGATTCCGCGACCGGTCCACTCTCTCAGACATCAAGGCACCCGCGGAACCCCCCACCAGATTTGTGCCCCATTACCAGCTGACCGTCAGTTCTTCTTCGTCTTGCCCGAAGAGCTCTTGGTGAAGGAGAGTGGCAGAGACGTTTTCGTTGGTTGGCATGGTATCCCACACCGGAGACATGCGGCCCAGGAAACCAAGATCAAAGTCGCTGTCGCTGCAACTCCCAGCTTCAAGGTCGAACTCCGAAAACGCCTTGAAAAAAACTGTAATGAGTGAACAAAAGTGGAACAATTCAACTTTTCAACTGTATTCGAAAATTCAGACCGTGAGAATTTATGTAACACGTATACACCCCCCCCCCGGGCCCCCTTACTCTTACCCCCACCCCCGTGCCTCCTCATGAACACAGACACTCACATCCAGCGATCCCGAAGGTGGGGTGTATGCGGATATCTGTTGTCCCACCTGACCGCCAGTCAGAAGGTCCGAGCTACCCAGGTGACTAATTTGCTGTCTCTCCAGCTGCCTGGTCAGAGTGACTTTGGACAGTTTTTCTTGGATCTCATACATGCTGGGTCGCCGTTCGGTGGGGGATGTGTGCATCCGGAAGACAACGCCGATATCGCCTCGCTGCAAGCAAGTTCACTTCATTACACATACTGGTCGACGTGTGGTTTATAGTTGTACAAGACTATAAAACTAATACAAGTGAATGACCATGACAGGATATAATTCAGCAGCCGTGCGATCTGCAGCCGTATTTGACCGCGTAATCTTTCACACCTGCACGCATATTTCGTGATAGATGTCGTCATAATGCGCCCACATGCGCTGCGAAACGGGATAAAGCCCCCACCTGTACCCATTAACTAAAAACTGGTGCAGTTTGCGGACCCGGGCGATTGGTTGGTCTACAGACCTACTCAAGTTTGGCAAGTCCTCCATTCTTATTTTGTGTAATGAAAAACAGACATATCCAAATTGTTTAAAGGCCTGCTGATTGTGTAAGCTCAACCATGCAATTAAGTAATATTGCTGAGAGGTCCGTCGGCTACCAAAACAACATAGAAAAGCTAGGTGCCGCTGGAGATTGGGTTTATTTAGAAGATGGTTCTCCGTGAAACAGATAGTCCTGTATTTCCCGTTTACGTGCTTAAAATGTTTGGTCTATATGACATAACGATGGGTGCTGTAATATTTTCGAACTGAAAATCATCTCATTTCCACCTAATTAGGCGAGACCGGGCCAAAAAGAGCGTTGTGTACCGGTAACTAGCTGTTCCTACCTTTGCTTTCTCCTCAGCCTTGTGACGCCACTGCTGCAGGGCATCCTCTTTGTCGGTAATTCCGAGAAATGAACCGACATTTTCCAAGGCATATCTAGACTTACGCACTGTAAGGCTGGCCAAATGACTGAGGCTGGTTGTTCCTGGAAGTACCTAAAATTTAAGGATATGTGTTCATGAATATGCATTTCTATAGTATATCTACGCATTTGAGAAAGAACTGCAATTTAAGGCACAAGATAAATAATGACAACATGTACATCTAAGATACAGTTCTTAATACTTACAATGTTGTTACAATTTAAGATATTCCAATGTTACAAAAAAGAGGATATTACACACAAGACAGTTACACTCACAGAGCAAGAAATGTTAGATATGTTTAGGCGAATAACACTAGAGGGAATATACTAATATGATGTTATAACTATTACTTACATGTTATGTGGCTTAAATTGAGAAATGTTATACTTACATCATGCTGCTGGAATTCATATGCACTGTTAGATGGAGTTGTCATCACTTCTCTGTCCAAATATATATGTTATATGAGTTTTAAATAATTTCTGACACATAAAGCAATCCGTTTGTGGTCCAGGGTATCGGATGGAATTTCCAACTTGCAGAGACTTCACTTGTGCACCAGGAACAGGAGTATTTTTGGAAAATGTGTTTAACTAACTTTAATAAATAGGCCTAGCCCTAAATCTACTGGTCAGCTAGATTAAATTAATGGCCTAGATTAGCTGGATAGATCAAGTTTATAGTACTGTTATTAGATAACCTTATTATTTGTTCTACAATTTATATCATAAGAGTAAGTTTTCTTGACATTTTATATCATAATGACATAAGTTTACTTGACATTTTATATCATAATGACATAAGATTACTTGAAATTTTATATCATAATGACATAAGTTTACTTGACATTTTATATCATAGGAGTTCTTGATGTTTTATATCATAAGAAGAGTTCTTGACATTTTATATCATAAGAGTTCTTGACATTTTATATCATAAGAGTTCTTGACATTTTATATTCTTAAAAATCACCCCTATAGATCCCTACTATAGATTTTTAATTTTAGTTCCGAAGCCGGCGAAGGCGAAGCGACGTGGTCGTGAATGCTCGACGACGTGGCTGCTTAAATTCTTACTATTTTTAGTGGCGAACTGGCACCGTTTGTAATTTTTAGTCCATATCTGATTAGAATCTGCTCGAGAGCCTTGTCAGTTTATGAAAGGGCAGCCTAATCAGTTAAAGATGGAAATATGATTGAGTGATAAAATGTTAACAACGACGCTTGGTCGTCTGCTGTGGCGCCTAGTCTGAAGGTAGCAGGTAACCAACAAATACGCTTGGGGTAGCGCTCTTGTAATTACACAAAGTTACCGTTCACTTCGGGTCTGCTAAGTAGCGGAACGCAGCGTGGACAAATTTCGAATTGCACAGCCACAGAGAGATTTGGCGTCATAAACGTACTTTTGATGAAGCCACATCCCTTGGGTTATACGTTATCTTTGTAGCTAATTTTAGGTCACAACCGTTTTTTTAGGGCTACCTTGTTCAGCCTAATATAAGCAGCAAAGTTTCACACGGATTCAGATGTTGGAATGGAATGGAAACCACAGCCAATCGTAAACCTTCAGACTGCATAAATTACTAGCAGATAGGGCCCACATTTATTGAAACATCCTTTCATTCAAGGTGCTGATGCATAATAGATTGGGTTGGTATTTACGTGTATACATACAAAAACGTAACAGATGAAGTTGCCAGTAACACCTTTTATTACATTAATCATCAACAAATACAACGTAACGTTAATGATTCTCTCGAATCATCCACGCGATCATTGGCACAGACATCATCCTATATCACATATTATTACCCTGAGTAGCAAAGAAATCACCTGAAACACCTGTTAAGTGTTATGCAACCATAAATGTTTGATAATAACAATACATAATTACACAAGCTTGTTCATCAAATATAATACATTCATAAACGCCGGTCAGCAATGATACAGTAAACGTCTGGTTCAAGTTATTCAAATGTTATTTAATATATATTACTGACGTTCGTAGCGAGCCGCAGGCGATGTTTTTGCTTTATGGCGAGTGCAATAAGCTTATAATATTATAAAATCAATACAAACCCTAACTAAAACTCCAATACCATGTAACATAAAAATCGCTACATTCTGCAGGCCCGTATTATGTCGCTATTCTGCAAAAGCCTCAAAGCCACGCGATATTTCGATAGATCATAAAATATATATGTTTTTGGGTCATAACCGTTTTTTAGGGCTATCTTGTTCTAGCAGATAGGGCCCATATTTATTGAAACATCCTTTCATTTTAAGGTGCTGATGCATAATATATTGGGTTGGTATTTACGTGTATACATACAAAATTGCTAAATTCTGCAGGCCCGTATTATGTCGTTATTCTGCAAAAGCCTCAAAGCAACGCGATATTGTGATAGATCATAATATATTTATGTTTAAATCGGTCTTTGTCAAATGGAAGGAAGGAATGTTGGTGTTTTAGGCCACTTTTGTGCACATACAGGCTAAATTGGGCCAAGGAACCTTCCGAGACGATGAAGGATGAAGGAATGAAACATGCCCCAGATTAGGTGCCCGAGCCAGGATTCGAACCCAGGACCTATTGATCTGCGGTCTAGTGCGCTAACCACTACACCAGGGAGGCCCCCCCTTTGTCAAATGAAGTTGACAAATCCGCTCACATGTCTAGTAATTATATCCTTCAATACAACTTATTGCCAAGACCTAAAGATAAAACACGAGCGTTGTTCAAAGCATGCCGGTTCTATATATGAACGAACGTTATTTGTTGATATTTAAGTGCCGGAAATGTTGAGCAAGATACATTGAATTTGACGGGGTGAGACCACGTGGCTAGAGCTTGCTGCCCTTGGTGGGGCGATACCCATCGAACACGAGCGCGTATTCAGCTGCTCCAGCTGTGGTGGTGTAATTTCCAGCTGCGTTGTTCTTTGTGAAAGGGGTTAGGTCTTGCTGGCACCAACTGCATCATAAAACAAGTTCCAAATTACTATATGTTAGAAATCATCCCGGAGGAGTAATATTGATTGTCTGGCATAGCAACAATGCATGATATAGCCCAAATTTAAAGCGGTAAAACGGAACATGTTAATCGGATGGATGGGCGAATTGGTGCTCACGGCCATTCTCGTGCACACATGAGCTAAGTCGGACCAATCGGACATCTGTGGCTTATTTCACGAACGCATTTCTGCTGGATACGGGGCTTGGTCGGCTAAAATCGCCCATCATTTACACAGTAACTTTTGTCGACTAAGCCACTCAGTCGGCTGAACGGCGTTCGTGAAATTCGCCACTGGGAAAATGAGATGAAAAGATGAAACGGCATCAGACACAAGTGGCGTCAGAGAGCGTGGCCACTGGTTCGTTACGAGTATCAAAGTACGATACTTGTCGACCACGGCGTCAGACACAAGCGGCGTCAGAGAACGTGACCACTGGTTCGTTACGAGTATTAAAGTATGTTGTCTGTCGACCACGGCGTCAGACACAAGCGGCGTCAGAGAGCGTGGCCACTGGTTCGTTACGAGTATTAAAGTACGTTATCTGTCGACCACGGCGTCAGACACAAGCGGCGTCAGAGAGCGTGGCCGCTGGTTCGTTGCGTCAGACACAAGCGGCGTCGGAGAGCGTGACCACTGGTTCGTTACGTCAGACACAAGCGGCGTTAGAGAGCGTGGCCACTGGTTCGTTACGTCAGACACAAGCGGCGTCAGAGAGCGTGGCCGCTGGTTCGTTGCGTCAGACACAAGCGGCGTCGGAGAGCGTGACCACTGGTTGGTTACATCAGACACAAGCGGCGTTATCTGTCGACCACGGCGACGCCCATTGTTGAAATAATTACGAAAAAGCCCGCTATGAACTATTAACGGGGGTTATGGAATAGCTCTCACCGTTGAGCCGCTAGCTTGTCCTGCGGGGTGGCCTCGGACCAGGCCGCGTGTTCTAGCAGCAGCATCCCTGCGACAAAATCAAAGAGAAAGGTAAGTCTAAAAGCAGAGCTCACATAGCAAAGTGGCCAGTTCACAAACATTTAACACTATAATCAGACGCTTAACAGAAGCATAATGCTTGGATTAGATGTGCCAAGTGGCCAGTTCACAAACAATTAACACTATAATCAGATGCTTAACAGAAGCATAATGCTTGGATTAAATGTGCGAACGGAAACAGAAGGCTAAAAGTGCTATATGTGCTAAAAGAACTTCTAACAGAAGCAGATATTATTAGGTGTAAGAGTTGTTGTCTGTCCACAGAATTCTTTGTCGGGGAAAACATACGTGAGTGTTGCAACAATATAGCGGGGTACCTCATCCAATACTATAACCCAACGTACAAAGCAACCCACCATCTCCAACATAATCTAGTTACATAGCCTATAAGAATGCCGTCATTCGTTGATCCTCTATAGCAGAGTGAAAGTAAACCAAAAAAATAATTACCCATGTAGGTCCTAGCCAAGCTGAAGGCGAAGTCTCGCCCGGCCACTTCCAGCTTGTCCACGTTGTTGGCGGCGAAATCCAAGATGGCGTCGGCAGCCTGAGTCACTTTGACGGCGCTGTCCTTCAGCTCACCGAGCAGCATGGCCGGTGCTGCCCTCTCACGGACGTCTTGTTGGAAGGCCTTAAGCACGCGGCCTTGAGACTTGGCCATGGCGCGCAACACGTCCAGCGAGAGGATGTTGGTGGTACCCTCCCAGATCGGAAGCACCTAAAGGCGTGACGTCACAGTTGTTTAAAGACCACCGTGCTCATTACCAGCGATACTATATGAAGTTAAATGGGCTAAAAGCCTCTAGGGCAAATAAAGTCGCCGGTTAAATAACTCAATAACTACATCTAAGATTTTAACACCAGACTCCTTACACCGTACGTCAGATAATTTAATATCAAAGATCCCAAACAATATATATACATAATTGTCATCATAATACATGAGCATATGAATAAATTATTAATTATAATACATGAGCACATAGCAAAATTGTGAATGACGCAAAAGCTATACATTTTTATTAAGCTTTAATTCTTTAAAGAGGTTTACAATATGTACACGTACACACGAATGTTCGCCTCTACAACGCCAAAATTGAAAGGCTCGTACGTGCAAATGAACATTAGTTCACGAAATTTTTTGCTAATTGTGTTTAAATGCATTTTTATACACCAAACTTAAGCCACAAGTTCCAGGTATCACCACCGGTTCTAGGCTCACCTGAGCGTCCCTTAGCAGCACCGGAAGTCCGGTGTCCTCCAGATAACCAGCTCCACCGAAGCATTCCAGACCCTCGGAGGCGATGGCCACCGCCTAACAGGGAACAGATAAAGACAATAACTTACTATCATTGCAACTATGGACGTCACGCTTGTAACCATGGACGTCACGCCTGTAACCATGGACGTCACCCATGTAACCATGGATGCCACCCATGTAACCATGGACGCCACCCATGTAACCATGGACGTCAGACATGTAACCTTGCTTGATGGTTATACGGTACCCAAAACGCCCAAGACATGAATGACTATAGTGAAACTACCGTAAATAACTTGGCTAGATACGTTTACTAAGCGGGATAGAAAAAAATAATTCGACGGTAGTTTTGTTTGTTTCTTTGACTTGTATATTTATACCTGTACCATCGTCTAGCACCGAAAAAACTACTACTATTTACGTTGACTTTTTCACCACTTAGAAGGCTGCGACATATTACTGCGGGCCTATCACATACTAATGGACTATGCCCTACCTGTTTGGCGGTGTAGAGCTTGGTGACGGGTGTCATTAGTCTGAAGACGTCCAGTTGGTGCTCGGACGCCATGCCGCAGTCCTCCATACCCAGCACGCGCGCCATCTCCAAGGTCAACAACTCAGCGCCACGTGTCTCCACCTAGCGAACAACAACTGTAACCTTAACGCTACGCATCACGAACAAAACACTTATTTAGAAACACATAAATTTACCGAAGTAGTGTTGGGCATTTCGAAGGATAATATGAAGTGAAGTAAAAATAAGATAATCGCAACGTCACTCTCTAACGAAAGATCGTTATTTACAGAAATCTATTTGCGTATTCACCCAATGTATTACAATTACATGCAAACACATGAACATTGGAATGTTATGGTAAATAGGCCGTGTTTGCGCACATGACGGCTAAATTGGGACATGATACCTCCCGGGACAATGAAATGGGATTGCATGAATCTTGTCCCCAGATGCCGGTGCCAGGGTTCGAACCCACGACCTGTTGGTCCGCAGCAGCTCAGCCTGGGACGTTCCCACATAAGGTCATTCAACCACAGCAATCGCAAATAGCTGATTTTTTTTTTTTTTTCTTCTTTTCTTTCTAAATTATTTTATTTTCCATTAGCTCATTTCATACAGAATGGGTGGGTAAAAGGTAAATCGACAAGCTTAACAGTAGAAACAGTAAAACGGGTGTCGAACATTTTACAACAGAGTTGGTCATATAACATGAGCCTATACACACAATCAAACCCAAATTACTCAACTGTATGAATATCTTCATCTTGTAATTAACTATATTGGAAGTATATCTGTCCCTTCTTCCAAAGCAAGGTGCTTTCTATAGCGAGAAACATATTGAAATATTGAGGGGAAAATACAGTTACATTTACAGAAATATAAATATTCCTTTGCTATTAGCAAAGCCAAATAGCTGATTAGCGGAGCAACCGACGTGGGCAGGGCAGGGGGGGGGAGCATAATGTTTGCAACAAGACATGGTCTAGCAAGGCTCTTCAGATGAGTAAGGGTTCAGTGATTCAAATATGATATAATGACACGAAGCATGTTGATCGCTCACCTCCATATTGGCCAGGTTCCTGATGTGGATGGCATGGTCTTTAATGACTTTGCCGAAACATTCTCTCTTGGTCGTGTAGTCTCTTGCCAGGTTTACAGCCCTACAGGCATGATTGTAACTAAATGTCAGATACTGTATGGCCCCACAGGACATTGTTTAACATGGAATTACATTTACCAAAGAATAGGACGATTGTATGTATTCATCACAGCAGATACAGCCGCAAGACAGACAGTAGTAAAACAATAGCTAATCCAGCACAATAAGGGTCATAAAAAGCCAATCTTTAACTGGCATTAGTCTTTAATAGATTGACCCATCAAAATGCGGTTACTTGTGTAAGAACCTGGACATAGAAGAGAACATAGAGAAACAATATTAACCTTCTCATGCCTCCCGCTGATGCGAGGGAGTTGTGTATTCGAGTCAGTGTCAACATGGTGGCGATGCTGGACACTCCTTTGCCTTCTGGTGACACCTACAAAAACATTTCCAATGTCAACCAAATATAACCATAGTATGTACATATCGTTTACTTCTATAAACATTAATAGGTTTTTCATTGTTTTCTGTTTTTAATCATCGTTCTTTTTTTTCAGGCCTAGACTAATAAGATTAATTTAATGCTTGGGCGTAGAAATCTTATGCAGATTGTTCAACGCTCCATTAACGCCCAAAATCAGTAACTGGAACACACCATCGCACCATATGTGATTGAACCCCTCAAGTGATCTCGGAATGGCTTACCTTGTGTAGTGAGACAGTGTAGAATATTACCCCCAGAACTGGTTTTACACGGAACTGAGAACGCGCGTGATGCCTTGTGTGGCAGGACTTTACAAAAAGTAGAAGACATTTTACATCATGAAACTTACAAAATCTGAAAGAACGCGATGTAACCATAACTACGTCAATCCCGGACTGTGATTCCCATCCATGCTGCAATGACGTCATTGCGAGTTGGTTGGTTGGTTGTATATACAGGACGTTTTAACCACTTTTGGTCACATCGCGTCAGAAGGAAGGGAAGAGCGGAGCCATGTCCCCGGGGGTAACCCGCTATTATTTGCAAAGAAGGACATAGGAACTTTATCCTGCGACCACACAGACATGGCCAAAGCGGAGCTCGAACCTCCGATTCACGTGCCCTTAGGCTCTCAGGTGGCCAGATCACTCAAGACGAGCGCTCTAACCGACTGAGCTACCGGGCCGGCCCCTGTCACTGCGGGTGACTCACCCTGAAAGCTCGCGAGCCGTCCAGCAGCAGCTCTGCCGTGGGCAGCTGTCGCGTCCCCAGTTTGTCCTTGAGCCGCTGCACCTCAATGTTGTTGAGCTTGCCGTCGGCATCTCTGAGCTCTAGGTAGAACATGGACAGACCTCGCGTGCCCTGGTGACAAAAGCGCATCCACATTGCTATAAGGGGGTTAGGCAAGTCCTTGCTTGACACAGACACAACACAAACGGCTACTTAATATACTATGGTAAGAAGGTACACAGCAAAATGTATCGCGTAATTTGTTCATGAACTCTCTACGCCACAGAGCATTAGACCCACTCATTTTCCCCAGTGGATACTGAGTCATTTAGGCTACTATCCCCTCATTGAAGACAAATACCACTTTATTCTAAAATGCCCGCTCTATCAAACGTTAAGACAAGAATATCTCCTATTTTTTCGTAAGCCGTCAAGACAGAATTTTAGTCGTCGAAAATCAGTGCGATCCATCATGTACTATTTGCGTTGTGCCTAAAGTTCAGTAAAGGATTCCATTTCCAATCCCTTGTGGGCCGCTCACGTAACCGAGATTCGCCTAAGATACAAATCGCACTGAAATATGTAACACTAAAAGCTTCTATTATAATCATTATCATATGCAATAATCTGCACTCTATAATTTCATTCCTATATCTGACGCTGCAAACAAAACTTGGCCCTACTCACGTCAGTGAATTCCCCCTCGGTATCCACAACTCGTCCCAAGGTCAAGGCCATATCGGAGTCTGTTGCTGACGTAAACCACTTGTAGCCATGGAGACTGTACGACCCATCCGGCTGCGGGACGGCCAGAGTCTGGGTGCCGCCGGCTGTACAGTCACACAGTAGCAAGCTCAAGTCAGCGACTTAGCAAACACGCGAACAAGCGACTTAGCAATCAACAGAATCACCCGACAATGGATTGGTAATAGGGGGAAGATCAGGATTTACATATCGGGGACGAATTCCGTAGAAACCACATGACACCATCTGGCGAGGGAGTCACTCTTACGTAATAAACACAAAACTATTTCCTCTATGCATGGGTGAGTTGAATGGCCAAACCCACTGTGATATACGGTAAATGAAATTCGATAATGCGAAGAAAGACCTGGGATCTTTATTCTGCACAAGCATTTGCACAGGTGAGGTTCGATAACAGCCGAACGTGCTACCTACTAGGCCACGGGACGACCCCTTGACATAATGATATCCTGCTGTCATTGACGTACATAAAAAAATATTAAAAGTGGACTGACCGACGTCAGAACCGCCTTTGCGTTCCGTCATCCACTGGCCTGACGTCCAGAACTTGGCTGGATCCCTGCTGGTTAGTCTGCTGTACGCATGCTCCATCAGGGACTTGTCGCCAAGGACCTGCCCACAGCACGTGACATCATTCAAGCCGACATGTCACATAATAGTCTTAATTATTATGTCATAACATTTTTCACTTGGTAACTTAAAGCACACGGTAGCTATAATTGCTTTCTAATAACTAGTCCTTATACAATGCCTCTAACGTTACTGAACATTTAAATATTAATTACTTCTTTTACGTGCGATGTTTGTATCATGGCACTGACGCAGCTTGTTTTTCATTTATTATTACATTAATGTTTGCAACCAACACCGCTAATACTGCCTAAATACCGCATATTGCATGGCGGCAAAGTCCTATATATAATTTTAACTTACAATCACATACCTATGTTGTGAAGTACTAATAAAAAAACTAGCTTCCATCTTCCCTCAGAATGCTATGAGGCAAAGAATGAAGTTATATCACAGCAAAAAGTTCGACTCCTGTTCTCATTTAAGCAGAAAATATCTCAGTGTCAGCATAATTATTCTGGGGTCATTCGCAATCGTTTTTCGAACGTTTTATAGATTTCTCTTTCCAAAAATGAGACAAAGCAATAAAATATACAGCCATGCTAAAAGCGGGTCGCACAAGGCCACGTTGTTGCATATGAAGTTGCATATGAAGCCTGTCAGGGTCGTGCTTCCATGTTAAGCCAAAGCATGGTTTCAGCATAGCTCACGTATGACTCACACGTATTCCGTGGGTTCTGACCTGGCAGATGAATCTAGCTGAGGTACAGAGGTTCGCGAATCGCGTGTGATTGTAAGCACACCACTGACCATAATAGTTACAGCCATACATGTAATAGTTCAAGCGCGGCACGAGGCAAGGCGGAGTCAAAATGAGCACATTTACATTGCCGTACATGCCGCCCTCGAAGCTCTTGGTGGCTCCATCAGTCATAATGATCGGGCACCAAAAGAGCCCGGATAAAGGAGCAAAGAGAAGACACTTGGCCATCTGATAAAGCCGACTGTAACAAAAGCGACGTACTTACAATAAAATACAACGCAGTTCTTTGAATGCTAAAGCAGTGCCTCTTAACGATGTCGTACTCTGCTCGCAGGTTCGCGTGTACAGCTCAACAAAAACATTGTTGGATTATCAAACGGGGCTTTATATTTTTATAGCAGCTGGCCGATATATGTTAACAAAAGTAGGCCACATCGTGACAAGATGGGAAGGGTGAAGGCAGAGAGGCGGTGGGAGGATACGTTACATTCTGCGTTGAAATGACGTGGGATCTTAAATTTATCCTGCACAAACATTGACATCTGCACAGGTGGGACTTCAACCACGGACCTGCCGCTTGGGCTGGCCTAGCGGGAAGCAGTGGGAAATTGACCACGAGGTAATTAACCCCGGTTAGAAACACAAGTCCAATGCCCCGTTAATTCTCCAAGAATGTTTTTGAGCGTACTCACCACACGCAGGTGGTCACCTGAAACAACTACATAACTACGCCGGTACCTCCAGAGACTTAGCGGCACCATCAGTCATGGCCAGAGGACACGAGTACAGGCCAGACGAGGAGGAAAACAGCATCAACTTGGCTACCTGGTATAGTCGGCTGCAATACAAACAGAGTACACAATACTGCCGCAAATAGCAGACATGGACACGGAAATCCCAAAAGCCATCCAGGGGATTAGCCAAAGACTAATGCCCACCGGTTGGGCGAGCAGTTTCAATTTTGGCGGGCAGATTTGCAATTTGGCGGGCACTCAGGTGTTGTTTACCCTCACAAAAAGGGACTTTTAGGAGGTTTAGAAGAATTTGATGACATCGAGAACTACTTTTGTTTATAACATTGTAAATTGTGACCTGATCGGCTAGCGCCATGTTGTGTGGGGTGACCACTGAACACTTTCTTGCTAATAATACCCTGAAGCCATCCACTGGCATTCTAGTAATATTCTATATCAATGACTATTGCAATATCAACTATTGAGCTTAAATATGTCTTACTACAAGCCTGTTACAGTGCCCATATTTCATGACTATGAATACTTCTTATACACCAATAAATAGTTTAAAGTGAACCGCCAGCCTGGCCTCTAACGCTGCTTTACCGATTCATATAATACCCAATTGTCTATCCTCCAAATTACAGAATGTTTCCTCCTATCTCTAGCTCACAATAAAATTTAAAAGTGACCGCCGGGCACGATTACGCCGCCTACCCAGGCGGCAGCCCTTTTTGGAGGTGTGTCCGCGATTGACCAATCAGGAGGCGATACTCTAATTTATTCAAACCGGAAATTGCGCCTATTGTGTGAGCAAAACAAGAGCGCGTGATCATCGCTAATATAAAGAGCTGCGATTCTAACTTCAATCATGGCATTGTTCCGGAGTCCATCGTCGCAAGACGTATATCAATTTGTTTGGATGGTATATTTCCATTAAACACTAAGATCATGTTCTACTGCGCGGCTTGGAACTGCCGCTGTTCATCTGTAAATCGCGGCCCTGATCTCTCTCCCCGCGAGTGATAACATAAGGCGGTGCCACATGAATAGTCACAATACGCGTCACTGCTCCCGGCAAAATGGCGCTCTGCTTGACATTGCTGGGGGCGGGTTGCCTTAATTTTTTTCTCCTTACCAGTCGGCGGAAACGAAGCGTTAACACTCGCCAATTTAACTTTAAGATGTAAACTTTCGGTGCCGATCGCGCTTAAATTAGGTTGGACACCCGCTTTAAGGGAAAACAGACCAAGACCATGTAAAAACCAAGGTGACCAAATGTGAATAGTACTTTCACGTTTTCATATAATTTTTGTTAGAGTATCTATTGCATAAGCAAGCATCTCAAGCAACATGTGACCAGAGCACTCAACGCGAGCGCTCTAGCCCACTGAGTTATCGCGCCGGGCCCGCTGCCTACGAAGAAGACTATCCAATATCCACACAATGTCTAGTAGGGTCAGTACCTGTGTTGACCATATTTACGCTCGTATGCAATAGCAATCAGTCCTTCCTCAGCTGCCACTTTTTTCATTTCTTTCCAGGCTCCAGATGTGATTATATTGTCGACCCTCTCGCCCCACGCATTGTAGTGTTGGATCCTTGGCGGGTTGGCTTCACACTCCATTGACATATTAAACAAATCTGTGGCAACTCTGTGACCAAACTTCTCCATATCTGGAGCTATTTCTGCATACACCTGGAAAGAAATAAAATTGGTTAAATGTACAAATCATCGACAGATAAAACATACTGGGTATACATGTATACTAATGCAATATACTGATAAATATATGGTACACATACTGATACAAAGTTCTGATACAATATTATATAACAGTTCATTTTGGGGTTTAGTACAAAGACACAATAAAGCATATATTAGAAACATTATAATTTCGATAAATTGACTTTCTATGCATCAATACACATGATAACATGTTTTCATTTGCTTCGTTTTCATTTCTTGTATGCCCAGTACATATGTACCATTATAAATTAAAATGATTTAATCTGTCCTAGGCTTTATTTTAGCTGACTGTTACATATGTAATGGCTATATTCCCCCAGCTGATATACCTAGCTGAGATGATTCAGCTTGGTATATGCATCTGCTTGTATATAATTCCATGTCAATATGTTACAGAAACTATAATATGGTTTCTACCACAATTGTGCACATAGAAAGGAGCCAAAGAGCAAATTTTCTGTAGTGTCCCTGGCACCTACTACCCAGAGCATTTTTTCCTCGATCAATCAGTCATTTCAAGTTTACAGAAGCTATATACATTGACTAATGGCTCTCATGCTTTTGAATAACAATGCCTAATTATTAGTTCACATTTCACATCATGCCCTACATTGTATCTAGGTAGTTACCCCCTGCCCCCCCCCCCCCCCGCCCATCCCCGGGAGGTTAAGATAAAGAGAAGCTCAAGCTATGCTTCCAGATTTTAGACTAACCACTAATTCTGCTTAGACATGGTGTCATTATCCTGCACAAATTTATAGCCATATGCACAGACGAGGCCTTACGTACACCATGCACCAGCTGTTTGCTTTGACCTAGCAAGGCCCTTGATAACAGTCAAATGTGCTAACCAGACTACATGCATGGTCACCCTTGCATGGTGCACCAACTATCTGGTCATGCCCAGGAGCTGCATATTATTATAAGAGTGATTGATTAATTGACTGGCCCATACTCTGATACTTACAATACTAGCCTGTAACTTTTTTTGAAGATGCACCTTATTTTTAAAATTTGACTTGGACCCCAAAGTTTAGGATTTGGGTCATTATTTTAGTCTTGGCATAAGTAATCGCTATAATAGTCATCCAAATTAGATATCAACAGTTGTAGAAGAAAATAGATATTTCAAGAAAGCTTGTCACCTGTTGCAAATGCGTGGGGGGGCTGTGACTAGCTAGTTTGCACAACACATGCTGGTTTCACCTAACAAAATTTGCCAAATGTATAATGGTCATGTATGGCTATTTTCTATGCCACCATGCAAATTGACCATGTTGACACCAGAACCTCCCAGTCATCCTCTACAAATTTAGCATTGGTTTAAAAATTTGTGAAATATCAGTTCTGTAAGCTGGTAAGGTAACAAAATTTTGCTCTGTCTCAGTGGCCTATTTCACATACATAGTGTAGCCGGCTACAGAGCTTATATAGTCTGCCAAAGCTACCATGTGAATGACAGGCGATTTTAGTCGACTAAGCCCTGTATTCAGCTAAATTGTGTTTGTGAAATCTGCCACAGGTAGACTCAGTTGGGTACCCTTTTCGAAAGATATATACACTCTCTCATATGTGCTGGTACCTGACATGCTAGAGAGTCAATGAATTACAACCCATGTAAGACCAGGAATTGGTAGGGGTGTGATATCAGAGTGGACTATTTTACATCTATGGAACTAGGGTGTCTAGTATGTGCATTGTATAACATTTTGCCTTTATCAATAAATAGCTTACCAAAAAAAGTCATAAGTGTGTTTCCCCAAGTATTGAGCTTATCTTTGATTGCCTTATATTTGGTGTTAAAAAATTTCATCTGCAATAAACTCCATGAAGTTTATTTAAACTTACTCTTTAAGCCTTTTTAATAATCTCTTAATGAACCAAAATGGCAGTGATCAGTATCAAGAAACTTACATATCACATATAAATTTTTTCAGAAAGTGAACAGATAATATAAGGCAATGAGCCATGTATCAGGGCTAGGAAGAGGAGGGGTTCCTATAGCCCTGGTATATACCTCTCTGACCATACCTGTATACAGAGCAAAGGTCACCCTTGCTCTGTTTACTGGCATATGGTCAGAGACATATGCCTCTCTGACCACACTCGTAAATAGAGCCTTACTCTATTTACGGCCATGGTCAGAGAGGCATGTACCAGGGCTAGGGTCGCCTCAGATAGCATTCTCCTCAAGTCAAAAAGAGGTGGTGGGGTGGGGGTAGTCCCATATGAGACAGTTGTTGCTCCACACAACAGTCCCATGTCCGCATGTAGAAAAGGAGGGTGTAAAATTTGTTTTTGTGGGCGACTAAGTGTTGTTAACCATACGATCCATCAAACCCTCGTCATTTTGTACTCTGATACCTAAACTTCATATTTACCACAAAACCCACATGCATATGAACTAACAAAGTATCACATTACTATCAAGTCGGTTGAAATGAGACTTTCTTGTTGTTTATCATGCCATTTCGTATTTGGTCATTCTTAACCAACGACTTTCGCCAGGTGGCATTTCGCTTATTGGTGTCAATTGGCTGGGTGTATGAAGCACCACCAAGCGAATGGTGTGGTTTTAACGACATGCACGCATGCGCAGTTTCTCTACTGGGTGGGCAAGGTGCCGGACAGAACTGAGTTGTCTGCTGCTTCAAAAAATCAAGAGAGGATATCGTCATAATAACGGAAACTTCAACCAAAATAACAAGATAAGTTGTAAGATACATACTTCTATAAACTATTGCCATACCCCAAAAAGTTCTCGCCATCAACACCGCTTCTTGCCACACCTGTTTGTAAAATGCCATACAGGATTTGATAGACTGGACATGTGGCGGTGTTTCCCAACAACGCCACATGGGGCTAGGGTGGGGGGTATGTCTCATATAGCCTACCCTCCAGATCATGGCATTGCCCCCCAGCACCCCCCCCCCCCCCCCTACCTAGGCGCAAGTGCCCCCAGGCAAGCCCGCTTCTCTAGGGGCACAACAGTAACAATGTTAAATTCCTTCGACATTAGTAGGGAATCGACTGTAGCTTTTATTATAATGTGTGCTCGAACAATTATAGTATTTATATATTCTATATACCTTGTTCTATCATCTGACATCAATAAAGTGTGTCGACACTAGGTTGTTTCTGTTATATTTTTGCGAAGAAATGTTGGAGCACACAACTGTTCCCGACCAGCCATCCGCTATATTTGTTTTTGGCGGATGCCGGTACCTGTGAATGCGACTTGGTTCCCCCTCTCCGTTATCATATGACTCTCCGCTAGAGGGCCTTGTCAGTCACTCACTTTGAACTTAAGGACAACAGCAGCTCCCTCTGTCACAGATAATTGACTGTTACAAAGTTTGGGACCCAGGCTACACATGGTTCAAATGGCGGCGGGATTCGCCAGGTGGCGCTGCATACATATGGCGGTTGGTAGGGAAAAGTCGCATGCTCCAACAATTGTTCTCGAAAATATGACTGCAACAATCTAGTATTGACACACTTTCTTGATGTCAGAAGATAGAACAAAGTATATAGAATATGTAAGCACTAATATTGTACGCGCCCACATTATAATAAAAGCTACAGTTGATTCCCTACTAACGTCGAAGGATTTTAACATTGTTACCTTTGTGCCCCTAGAGAAGCGGGCTTGCCTGAGGCCATGAGGGCACTTACGCCAACCCCCTTCCCTGGATCAGCCCTTGCAGGAGGGACTGACCTCTTTTGGCATATTCCTCCTTAGAAAGCCAGTCAGCGTTGGATTCTCAGTGAACTGGTTTCCCAGAACAGGCATTGCTTGGAAGAATGGTCCAATTTTCGCTCTGGCGAAAGGAATCTTGTTGTCAATCTGAGCCTGCAGGTCGAGCTCTCGCAGTGGATCACTGATCGGAGAAGCCATCGTGCTCTTACAACGATGACAAGTGAGCAGCCTGCGGGGCAAACCTCCGGTCGACTTTATTCTCAACATATTACGAATAAATATGTTCAAACAAAACCTCCGGACCTTCGTCAGTCAGGGTGAACCGTCAGCTGAACCTTGCTGTGGAGCTCGAACCTGTATGTCAAAGTCCTGACTCGCAATTTCAACCCGCATTTCCATCCGACAAATTCGGCACCGGTGCAATCTGTCATTTTGGACAGGCCTCATAAACTGCGTGCTAACCGAAATATTGTGGCGGATCCAGAAATTTATGAAAGGGAGTGGGGGCACCATTTATTTAAAGGGGATAGCAAGACCAGCGATGAATGATTTTTCTCTTGTAGTATGAAGCCTAAGGAGTTTATTCCCAAAAGACCATATTTTTCCGTGAGATACTAGCGAAGTAATCATCACTTGTATCCTACCCCCGGGTTGGCCCTTATAGCGAAAAGACGGCATTTTCGCGAAAAGACAGGAAAATGAGAGGTTATTTCTTAGATAAATAACAAACAGCTACAAATACTTTGTGCCTTGTACCACAAGATTTTCTTTTCGCTACAAAGTGCTCAGATAAGCTAGATTTTCATAGATTGGGTGCTTGCTTGTTATTGATGTGTAGGTTGCATGGTTGCACTATGATATGGTTGCACCTGAATAACTTAGTACGTTGTGCAAAGAAAAGACCTAAGATTTCATTGATTCATTGGATTCATTTATTGCTTAAAGAAATAAGGCCTATATACATATCCAAACATATAAAACATTGAGCAATTGAAGCTGGATGCAGCTGTGGCCTATCCGTTGTTTTCGCGCAAACACAGCTATCACACGACCGAAGTTGTCCTTGCAGCTTGTGAAAATACGCTAACAGAAGCCGTTGGCTCATGCACACAGTTAACTTGATATACGATTGACTAATTGGATGTTTGTTCTTCCTAATTATCATTAAGTATTATAAAGTATAGCACAGCAAAAAATTAAGCTGAACCAGGGTCTGTGGCTTTCGCAAAAATGTCTTTTCGCGAACGACTGTCTTTTCGCGAAAAGACGTGTCTTTTCGCTATAAGGGCCAACCGGTCGCCTACTGGGCCGGGTGAAACGAAGGACAGATCTCCGCTTAGTGCGGCAAGATACGGGATAATCCCGTTGTTGCGGATTGTTTTTGGTATATTTATGTCGCACCGGACCGGTACACGCGTCAGTTTTAAAGTCAGTCGAAAAAAGAGTGCAAAAAAACACAAATTGGACAGATACCGGAAATATCGGATGACATTGCGAAATGAAATTGCTGGCCAGCTTCGATGCAGCGACAGCCGATGCCTTTAGCCGCCAATAGGGTAGAGAAAAAAGGTTAATCCCAAGATACGGCATAAGCTCCTGAGTTTACTGTTCCACACCTGCAATGTTTATGTACTCATGTATTCGTAATTTTCAGAGTCCGAGACTGACATTTATTGCGAAGCAAGCAGTGCATATTTATAAGTAAGCAATCATATTTTTTTGTTCCTGTTTGCTTGCCATGACCATGTAAGAACTTACAGATGTATGATGTAGAGATGTATGGACTATCACTAGATCAGACTATGCCCCGCGGCCCCGCCCCCCGCTCCACTTACTCTTGTCTTCACCACTGATCAGACATCATCAGTGATCTATAGGGCTTTTTTTAACCAGGCCTGGCTCACTTTAACTAGTCCAAGGACCTCCTGGATTGACAATATACTATATTGTTATCCATAACCATATAGAATCTAGGCCAGCCTCTCATATCATTATCAGTATCCATAAGTCATAACCATGCGCTGCATATACCATATCGGTATTCATAACCATATATATTTCAGTATATATAACTATGGCATTGCCTAGACATCAGCTGGTCTTGCTGCCATAATCCTATATGATTGGCATGACTGTTGTCGAGTGTTGAATTATCATTGAATGATTAACAAACCTTGCATGTAGTCTAGCTAGTCTATGGCTTTATGAGCTGAGTGTAATTATTTTTTTTTGTCTATATCATATGAATAGGCTAAGTATTTACACCCAGGTAAGATTTTCTTCTATTCTTATTAAAGTTACCTTGACATCTATTTTGATAAGATTCCAAGCAATCGATCAGGCCTTTTTAATTTGGGGTTCATTTACTGCATGTATGCTATATATATATTCCTTGCATCATAATAGGTTTCTTGTATGCTAGACAATTAACTATACCTAAGAAGCCACCCTCCTCTGTTGCCTGTGTCAGCTATATATATGTCAACATAATATAGGCAACAGAGCCTGCTAGCAACATCTATATAATGGTGACATTTAGATGGCATGCAGGTCCCAGACTTGCATCACAAAAGATGCAAGTATTAATTGAATTATGGATACCTATATTAATTATAGCATTTCTCTGTACAGAAGTTTGTCTCCCATGGCTAGAGCTAGGGCACAGGCGCTTGCACCTTGCAATACATGTGTTCATGGGAGCCCTCTATTTATTAAATAACTGATGCCTGTGAGAAGTGGGGCTGTTCTTTATTTGCCATGTTGTATAGGCCAGAGCCATGCAGAGCTGGCTTGAAACCAATGAGAACATTTCAAGTTTAGACCTATTGCAGGGAAACATATCATTTTGTTCTATACATGTATTATATAAATAATGATGACCTGTATCAATGAAAAAGGTTTGAACTGTAGATATTACTTCATATGTTAATTAATACCTACTCTTTATTGCTTTGCCCAACATTGCATTTATCTCTGTGTAAACTAGCTCTCATTGTGATGTTGTAATGCATGTCTGTTCAACGGTGTATGAGTCTCACATGATGAAATTGACCATGTGAGAGACATGTGACAAATATAACCATGTGACAGACACAGCCTGGTGACAGATGGTGGGATAGGGGCAAGCCACAACCACATGACAGGGAATTTTGCAAACATTCTTTTTTTCTCTCAGAATGTTTCTTTGAATTTAACACTTACATATTATTTGGTTTATTATTCAGAATGCCTAACAGAATGAATACAAGCTCAGCCATCACAGACAAACGGTAAGTGTAATGAAACTAAAGCTAATTTGATGTGCATTATCAACTTGTTTGGTAATTATATATATCTTCCTCCAAAGTCCCAACATGCTACAGAGAGCCGAAAACCTGCAAGGAAACACAAACCTCACTAGTATTATATTGACATCTGACCCACTAGATTGCTGTACTTGCCCAGTTTGGTTTCGAGACTTCTTTTCGAAACTATTTTCAGAAACATCTTGATTTGTTTTATGACAGGTGGCCTTCACTTCCTATAATACGAGAAACCGACACAGGTTTTGATGTGGTGTCCTCAGGTTACAGCTACGGAGACATCGACCGACATGGTAAGAGTGCCAATATAGTTTACGTTTTGGTATTTAATGTACTTTAGAATATTTGTAGTATTTAGTATCAGTATATAGTATTTGTGGACGTTAAGTTAATTGTGCTTTATTTCGTTTATAACAGCCGGGCAATAGAAATTAGAACTTTAAAACTGATATATATATGCGTATAGTGTTTTACATAATCAAATATACCACCCTCTCTCCATCACCCAAATTATTCGTTTGAAGACATGGGAGGTGAAATCAACTACATGTACCCACTTCGTCTGAATGCGAACTTCTTATAATTAGAATAAACTTAGCAAGGCTTGACATTTCTGATCATGACGATTTAATAGATATTTCTCACACAGTTGTGATATATGTGTTGTGGCTACTGGGAAACCACCGTGTTGGCGGGATAGCCCCGCAGGCAAAAAAAATTCAGTTTCATTCTTTCGGGAGCTAGTGAGTCACCCCCACGTTAGGGTTACTGTGCAAAAAAGGCCATTCATTTTTCCATCACGAATTACCCGGTCGGAGGTGCAACTGGACAATGTAATGTAGTAAATATTGATAAATGAATGCAATGTAATGTAGCAAATATTGATAAACGAATGCAAAGTAATGTAGTAAATATTGATAAACGAATGCAATGTAATGTAGTAAATATTGAAAGACGAATGCAATGTAATGTAATAAATATTGATAAACGAATGCAATGTAATGTAGTAAATATTGAAAGACGAATGCAATGTAATGTAGTAAATAATGATAAACAAATGCAATGTAATGTAGTAAATATTGAAAGACGAATGCAATGTAATGTAGTAAATATTGATAAACAAATGCAATGTAATGTAGCAAATATTGAAAGACGAATGCAATGTAATGTAGTAAATATTGAAAGACGAATGTAATGTAATGTAGTAAATATTGATAAACGAATGCAATGTAATATAGTAAATATTGAAAGACGAATGCAATGTAATGTAGTAAATATTAATAAACAAATGCAATGTAATGTAGCAAATATTGAAAGACGAATGCAATGTAATGTAGTAAATATTGATAAACGAATGCAATGTAATGTAGTAAATATTGATAGACGAATGCAATGTAATGTAGTAAATATTGATAAACGAATGCAATGTTATGTAGTAAATATTGAAAGACGAATGCAATGTAATGTAATAAATATTGATAAACGAATGCAATGTAATGTAGTAAATATTGAAAGACGAATGCAATGTAATGTAGTAAATATTGATAAACAAATGCAATGTAATGTAGTAAATATTGATAAACAAATGCAATGTAATGTAGTAAATATTGAAAGACGAATGCAATGTAATGTAGTAAATATTGATAAACAAATGCAATGTAATGTAGCAAATATTGAAAGACGAATGCAATGTAATGTAGTAAATATTGAAAGACGAATGCAATGTAATGTAGTAAATATTGATAAACGAATGCAATGTAATGTAGTAAATATTGAAAGACGAATGCAATGTAATGTAGTAAATATTGATAAACAAATGCAATGTAATGTAGCAAATATTGAAAGACGAATGCAATGTAATGTAGTAAATATTGATAAACGAATGCAATGTAATGTAGTAAATATTGATAGACGAATGCAATGTAATGTAGTAAATATTGATAAACGAATGCAATGTAATGTAGTAAAGATTGATAGACGAATGCAATGTAATGTAGTAAATATTGATAAACGAATGAAATGTAATGTAGTGAATACTGATAAACGAATGCAATGTAATGTAGTAAATATTGACAGACGAATGCAATGTAATGTAGTACATTTTGATAAACGAATGCAATGTAATGTAGTAAATATTTACAGACAAATGCAATGTAATGTAGTACATTTTGATAAACGAATGCAATGTAATGTAGTAAATATTGACAGACGAATGCAATGTAATGTAGTAAATATTGATAAACGAATGCAATGTAATGTAGTAAATATTGACAGACGAATGCAATGTAATGTAGTAAATATTGATAAACGAATGCAATGTAATGTAGTACATTTTGATAAACGAATGCAATGTAATGTAGTACATTTTGATAAACGAATGCAATGTAATGTAGTAAATATTGAAAAAACTCAGACCCATAGCAGTATATACATATAGTTCTTCCTTGGGCGAACCATCATTTCATCAGGAAATACGCCACCATTGCTCAATTAGCATCGTACAGAGAGCATTTCGACCTTGTAATTGTAGGGGTCTGGAAGGAGTAAATGGCATATGTGAGAAATCGACATTCGACATGTGGCGATGGTTTCAGGTCGTGTCGTGGCGTACCGAATCCCGACATACTGTGAACGCGCGCGGGCGGTCCTGTATTACCCACACCTGATGGGGGGCGGGACCTCGGACGGCAAGTGGTGGCAGCGCATGTTCAAGGACTACCTGCCCTTCGTCGTGGGCGCCAAATACGAGGTACATCCGGGCTTCTACGACCGGCGACAAGTGAACAACATGCTCCTGACGACGGACCGGATCGTGAACCTGACGAAGAGCACGTATCAACACTACCAGGAACACCGGTCGCTGGAGACGAAGGCGCTGCTGCATAGTTCGATCGTCGTGGTAGTTCTGGTGGACAACGCCACGCGGCGCGCCATCCCGTTGCCCGAGGAAATTACCGCCCACTTCAAGGGCAAGGACACGGCGTTCAAGGGCGAACTGGCGTCTCGGGTGAAGCCGCTAGGGCCGCCACCGTCCCAGTCTGGTTCCCTGTTCACGGTGTCGTGTCGGGCCAACTGGAGTGACGTGGATGCGAATAACCACGTCAACCAGAGCGTCTTCCATCGCCTCTGCGATGACGCCACAGCGGATGCCTCCCACGAGGGATTCTTCTCCAGCTTGAAGTGGGACGTGGCCGAGAACTTCCGGGTCACAAGCATGGAGGCCAGTTTCCTGGCAGAGGTCGCCCCTGGAGAGCCTCTGGTGGTGAAAGTATGGGAGGACTCGGAAAACCCGCTCAAAGTGAATGCTGTGATCCAGAAGAAGGAAAAGCCAGCGTTCCAGTATTCCTGTCTGTTCACACCGTCGCCAAAGGCCAAATACTGAGTTGGCTATACAAAGACAATCCAATTCAGCTATTTAAAGCATGGACGAAGTATCAATTGCACATGTAATAATTTTTTTTTTAATTATGTAGATGAATGAAATCCATATTCATTTTCATGATGGTGTGATTTATGGTATTAAAGCTGATTTGGTATTAGAGGCAGTTTTTGCCTAGCTAAGAGTATTTTATCTGCAGTTTTTCAGTATGACCTTTGACTTTTTTCAAATTTTCAAACCATTTATCTAATGTTGCCTCTCCGCGGAGCAGTTTGTGCAATCATATGTATTCATTACAATGCCGACTGTGGCCAAATAACCGGTCTCTCGCGTGGGACACGTCCCTTCGCTTCCGGTATCTATCCCGGGTAAAGGACGTTTTAGTGCTATATATCTACCTTAATTAAACTCCCGTCCACTAAAAAGAAAATGTCTTACTGTTACCTTTAGCGGTTACTCAGGTCTGTCATAACTTTTTCGCATCGATGATTAATTAAATCCATATTGGTGATATGATATATAAGCATAATATTTATGGTAATAAAGCTGCTTTGGTATTATAGATAGATTTGCGGTACTAACAAGAAGATCTTAGCTATTTTACACCTGTACCATGAACAATTGATGCAGGATGTGTATGGGATTACGTGAACTCAAACTGCAGACGCATTTATGCATTTACTGATTGTTGCTTTTGCGTCATGTTACTGAATAAAAGTAGTTTTTAATGAAATTATCCTTTTGAATCAACTTTATACGGACTCTTGAGACAGAGGAAATCAGGTAACTTTTGAACTCCACACCATTTACTGGACAAGAATAGGGATTATATATGTTATATTACATACTCTAAATGGCACGGACGAAATAAAACATATTCAAGTAGAGAAAACAAAGTACAAATCTAGGTACAACTTGGCAGCTTTTTAAAATGAAACTGGGAGATTTATAGAACGGGTCGGAACCTGCTTCCACATTTGTTCAAACGACCAACACCTTATGCTACGTAAAAAAAAGTTCTGTGAGACTCCATCTAAATGAGGAGAACTTGACGGCTGGCTTCCATTTGGGCTCTTTTCCAAATTAGAGTGCTTGAGTTAGAGCGATTTAGTCGAACTTCTGACATTCTTATTGTTGACCGTCGCTAATCATTTGCTCATAGACTCCCAGTGAACGGCTGAAGATGGTTGTCCACGATATACGCAACCCTCTGGCGATGAAAGTAATCATCGTAGGTTGAAAGCGATCGCGGATTTCCTACCGGGCCGAACTCTGCTTTTGCTCATCTTTTCCACCCGGTCTCGACTGTGGCGTCGATATCAAGCGATACAAAGAGCGCCAGTTGATATCCCCGTTCACTCATTATTGTCGCGCCGAGTGCTATATCTAGCGGCCAAAATAAACGCCCAACTGCTATTCTGACATGCGTTTGTCTACGAGCGCTCACCGCCATTGATCATAATCATAACGTGTTCGTCAGTATACACGGCGGCCTATAGTACATGGGGCCGCCGTGTACTGACGGATACGTTATGGTCATGATCAACGGCAGTGAGCGCTCGGTGAACGGTGCTAGCTCAAATGTTAACCGCGTTACGGCCCTTGAAAGTCCAAAACGTCTCTGGGCGCTCGCTTGTTGCACGGCACGACGGTGCCAAAGCCAATGCTTAGGTTTAAGGATGTTTGCAAGCGCGACATGAAGGCTTTCGGCATCGATTTGAATTCTTGGAAGGATCCAGCATCGTGCGTGAGGGAATAGCCCACCGCGACGGGCTCTGGTTTGCGAAACTGGACTCGAAACGCCAATCTAGGCGTCCAGTGAGTACAAACTAAGAATTATCGACTGCGGTAAGCTATGTCGGTCACAGATAGGCTTATTCAGTCATAAGCGCAAATGCCGCGAAACGAATCGTAATACTTAAACCAAAAACCTGCAAATCCTTCCTCTTTCTCAGACGGACTTTTTGTAGAGGCAAAAGTTGATTCTGTCGACACAATGTACTTTGTCTTGTTTTGTAGACGGAATGTACCTTGACAAAGATAGAAGTTCTCTTTGCAGGACAGAAGCGGCTTTTGTAGATCAGATGCACACTTTAATATTAAAATTCCCAATTCATGATAAATGGAAATCTTCGATCACGACGGTCTGCTTAGGCCTCATTCCCAGGCTATGGCCAGCTATGGCGTCAACTTCGGCTTTCATTGTCAGCTACGGCGTCAGGTTCGGCGTCTCCTATAGCGTCAACCTCAGCGTTAACCCCAACTAGCACAGGTGAACATTTAATATCTTATTGTTTTAAGTGAAAACTGAGCACCCAATTCTGCCATTGAAGGCTGAAGAAATGGTGCGTAGTCTCATGGCTAGTTTTCATTTGTTAGTTACTTCATCCATTTATAGTATAAATAACAATGCGGCACTCCAAACGTTTTATGTTGCTTGAACCATTGAGGACATCTTTGTCTCTACAAAGAAACAAAATACTCTTTAACTTATAGAATGGACCAATATGGAATATTGACCATTAGAAACCCCCATCAGAAAGAAAGAAGAGTAAAAGAATATTCATTTGAATATGGAATAGTGATGAATGAATCCCACACACGTGCATTCTGTTTACGGAATCTGACCATGAAATCAAAATTAATCATCCCTCCATAACTTTGTATTTACCGACTGCTCTTGCCCTATATAAGTACGCTAAATATTCGTAAGCTGTTATGTATAACCTACGATATGGGTCATTCTACGATAAGTAAATAATTAAGGTCCTGCCGAGGAAATCATAATTAAAGGTCGTATTTGGGCCTGCTAGTTTGATTTAGTTGGTACTATTTTAAAGTACTGGACAGAACAGATGTTACTACGTTATCTATAACTGGTAAACATTTTTTAAACATCAAATTTACAAAATCATCAGTGGCTTTATGAGAATAATTATTGATTTAACATTGAAGTCGCCAATGACAAAGATCAATTGCTCCTCGATCTGTGCCTAGATTATGCAACACCTTCATAATGTTGTTGTACAGATCGATGCTTGTGTCCCGTGAACGATATATAATCCGATTGATAACATTTCTTCTTGTAGTAGATCTACACTTGTCTATTTCATTAAATAACGCTTTTATGGTCTCGTTAAATAACTCCCTTTTTTTCTAAGTTATATGTTCCTTGGCTACAAACAGAATATGTCGCCTACGGTAGTTATTTGCCCGAGGTATAGCACGCGCCCTATGAGCATCAATTTACTTGTTGAGCTGGTAACCGTATCTGTATGATTATAAATTGATCACAGATCGATTATTGTGGTGCAGCCAGCTTCATGCAAGCTATTTACCAGTCAACTTTATTCAACTCGCTAGCAGCCTGCTCTGGAAAGAAAACCTACAATAAATTAAAGGCAAGATTGCAAGGGGTCTATGGGTCATTACGCAGGCTGTGTGACATTGATATAATGCGTAGCCTACATTTTTCTTGGTTTGTCCATATCTTTATATATGATAGTCGATGTTCACAAATTCGCATGGTAGCAATAATCGGGTTCTTTTGTCAATCTGTCATGCGCACTTTTGGTGTCGAGGTTACATGGGTCACAAGAGATGGCGGCACATGGAGCGGTGTCCCATGCAAAATCTGGTGTCGTGATAATAGATGGCGCGGGTTAATCTGGTGTGGTGATAATACATGGCGCGGGTTAATCTGGTGTGGTGATAATACATGGCGCGGGTTAATCTGGTGTGGTGATAATACATGGCGCGGGTTAATCTGGTGTGGTGATAATACATGGCGCGGGTTAATCTGGTGTGGTGATAATACATGGCGCGGGTTAATCTGGTGTGGTGATAATACATGGCGCGTGTTAATCTGGTGTGGTGATAATACATGGCGCGGGTTAATCTGGTGTGGTGATAATACATGGCGCGGGTTAATCTGGTGTGGTGATAATACATGGCGCGGGTTAATCTGGTGTGGTGATAATACATGGCGCGGGTTAATCTGGTGTGGTGATAATACATGGCGCGGGTTAATCTGGTGTGGTGATAATACATGGCGCGGGTTAATCTGGTGTGGTGATAATACATGGCGCGGGTTAATCTGGTGTGGTGATAATACATGGCGCGGGTTAATCTGGTGTGGTGATAATACATGGCGCGGGTTAATCTGGTGTGGTGATAATACATGGCGCGGGTTAATCTGGTGTGGTGATAATACATGGCGCGGGTTAATCTGGTGTGGTGATAATACATGGCGCGGGTTAATCTGGTGTGGTGATAATACATGGCGCGGGTTAATCTGGTGTGGTGATAATACATGGCGCGGGTTAATCTGGTGTGGTGATAATACATGGCGCGGGTTAATCTGGTGTGGTGATAATACATGGCGCGGGTTAATCTGGTGTGGTGATAATACATGGCGCGGGTTAATCTGGTGTGGTGATAATACATGGCGCGGGTTAATCTGGTGTGGTGATAATACATGGCGCGGGTTAATCTGGTGTGGTGATAATACATGGCGCGGGTTAATCTGGTGTGGTGATAATACATGGCGCGGGTTAATCTGATGTGGTGATAATACATGGCGCGGGTTAATCTGGTGTGGTGATAATACATGGCGCGGGTTAATCTGGTGTGGTGATAATACATGCGCGGGTTAATCTGGTGTGGTGATAATACATGGCGCGGGTTAATCTGGTGTGGTGATAATACATGGCGCGGGTTAATCTGGTGTGGTAATAATACATGGCGCGGGTTAATCTGGTGTGGTGATAATACATGGCGCGGGTTAATCTGGTGTGGTGATAATACATGGCGCGGGTTAATCTGATGTGGTGATAATACATGGCGCGGGTTAATCTGGTGTGGCGATAATACATGGCGCGGGTTAATCTGGTGTGGTGATAATAGATGGCGCGGTTTAAGACATCTTTTCAACTAACTCAGGGAAAAAGACAACGAACCATAAACGGAAAAAAATGTTTGCTCTCTGGCTTCATATAATCGAATGTCGCTTCTTCTCATTAACGATCAACACGCAAACTTGAAATAAAAGTGAAGACGAACCAAACATTGGTTTATAATGAACTGAATATGTTTTATTGAATAGTACATGATGCACTGGTGATAAATGCCATGCTAAGAAAGGGCAAAAACCAAAATATGATGTCTTAGGTGGCAGTATCATATTCATAGACTGAGAACCGCCTCTGACGCTGAGAATATCCTTCTTCCATGACAGATGCACGATGGAAGGATAAAGCAGATAGAGGTGATTAATAGAAATCGTGCTAAAATATAATAGAAATCGTGAAAGGCAGTGTGACAACGTGAGAACTGTCACGAAGAGGGCGCTAGTGTCGTCAAGAGATTATGACCAGCGATAAGGGGACTGGTGTACAGTCTTCACGAAGAAGGCGCTGGTCTCCACAACAAATTATGACCAGCGACAAGTGGACTGTTGTACAGTCTTCACCAAGAGGGCGCTGGTCTCGTTAACAAATTATGACCAGCGACAAGGGGACTGTTGTACAGTCTTCACGAAGAGGGCGCTGGTTTCGTCAACAAATTATGACCAGCAACAAGGGGACTGTTGTACAGTCTTCACGAAGAGGGCGCTGGTCTCGTCAACAGATTATGATCAGCGACAAGGGGACTGTGGTACAGTCTTCACGAAGAGAGCGCTGATCTCATCACCAGATTATGGCCAGCGACAAGGGGACTGTTGTACAGTCTTCACCAAGAGGGCGCTGGTCTCGTCAACAGATTATGACCAGCGACAAGGGAACTGTTGTACAGTCTTCACGAAGAGGGCGCTGATCTCGTCACCAGATTATGACCAGCGACAAGGGGTCTGTTGTAAAGTCTTGACGAAGAGGGCGCTAGTGTCGTCAACATATTATGACCAGCGACAAGGGGACTGTTGTACAGTCGGACCGCAGTAACAGCATGCAACTGCGAATGTTAACGAACCGAGCAGGATGTGACGTGACAATATGTGACCGGAAGTCATATGCGCATTAACTGGTGCGACGTCGAGGGACTCGGGTTCACAATAAAGCTGTCGTGATGCCTGAATGCCTCTCGCTTTTCTTGGGCCGATGCCTCTAGGTCTCTCGCTTTTCTTGCCCGATGCCTGAATGCCTCTCCCTTTTCTTGGCCTGATGCCTGAATGTCTCTAGCTTTTTTTGGCCCGATGCCTGAATGTCTCTCGCTTTTCTTTAGCTCGATGCTATGAGAACGAGGTCCCTCGCACAAGAGGCCTGTCACTATATTAGCGCTTCACTCTTGGGGGTGTAACACCAGTGCTCCAGAACACCGCGGGACATCTTTTATAAAGTCGGCATACCTGTGTTGTTGGAGGATGTTTCGCCAAGTGCGTAACGTTACATATTTGTAAAGTCAGCAGAAGTTTTACAAGCCGCACCGCATTTTTTTTAAACCTGATTGTTGATATCAGATACCAGATGGAGTCTCTATCTGATATTATCGTAGACGACACCGCTGCACTGACGTCAAGTCAAGTGAAGGCTGGTGGCCAATGATGGTGAAACAGTTGTCTCATAGCAAACACGTAGGCATCGTGTGTTCAGCCGCGGAGGAAGGACAGATCTATCGGGCTGACCCCGTCGGGCCTGGGTGGCCGCGGGCCATTCGGGGAGCACAGGGGCTCGTCATCCAGCGAGGAGCTCGAGCTGTCGTCCGGCCAGTCCAAGCTCGCGGCGGGGGCTGGTTGCACGGGGGTCTGGAAGTGGTCTAGGCGGGTTTTGGGTCCCCCTGCGTCGGCCCGAGCCTCATAGGCCGGGGTACTGCGGCTGAACTGCGGCGCACCCTGACTGGCTATGGTCGCCTTGACGACGACTGCCTCCTGAGTGGAGCGACAGCTGTCGGCGATGCGGTGAGCGCCTTCCTGGACGAAGGTGGTGGAGGGAAGTTGCCGGTCAAAAGCGACTTCCTCCGCCATGAGGCCTCTACGCATGCGCACGTCATTTGGCTTCTTCCTGTTTCCGGCAGCGGTACGCTCTCGTCCTCCTTCGCAGATCCCGTGAGATATACGCGACACCGGCCCGGCGCGACGACGCGATCCCGCCGCCTGAGGTGTCTGGTAGGCAGCTCTAGCCGGAGGCTTGGGGCGCTGGCCGAAGGCCCCAGACGACACACTGGGAGCTGCAACAAAATAAACTCGCATAATGGCCTTGGTGCATTAACTATGGCAAGGTGGCGAATACTCACCCCAGGACCGTGGCGAATACTCACCCCAGGACCGTGGGGAACGCTCACCCCAGGACCGTGGCCAATACTCACCCAGGATCGTGGCGGATACTCACCACAGGACCGTGGCGAATACAAACCCTATGACCGTGGCGAATACTCACCCCAGGACCGTGGGGAATGCTCACCCCAGGACCGTGGCGAATACTCACCCCTAGACAGTGGCGAATACTCACCCCAGGACTGTGGCGAATACTCACCCCAGGACCGTGGCGAATACTCACCCCAGGACCGTGGCGAATACTCACCCCAGGACCGTGGTGAATACTCACCCCAGGACTGTGGCGAATACTCACCCCAGGACTGTGGCGAATACTCACCCCAGGACCCTGGCGAATACTCGCCCCAGGACCGTGGCGAATACTCACCCCAGGACTGTGGCGAATACTCAACCCTGGACAGTGGCGAATACTCAAATCAGGACCGTGGCGAATGCTCTCCCCAGAACCGCAGCGAATACTCACCTCAGGACCGTGGCGAATACTCACCCCAGGACCGCAGCGAATACTCACCCCTGGACCGTGGCGAATACTCTCCCCAGGACCGTGGCGAATACTCACCCCTGGACAGTGGCGAATACTCACCCCGGGACCGTGGCGAATACTCTCCCCAGGACCGCAGCGATTACTCACCACAGGACCGTGGCGAATACTCACCCCTGGACAGTGGCGAATACTCACCCCGGGACCGTGGCGAATACTCACCCCAGGACCGTGGCGAATACTCACTGCAGGACTGTGGCGAATGCTCACCCGAGGACCGTGGCGAATACTCACCCCAGGACCGTGGCGAATACTCACTGCAGGACTGTGGCGAATGCTCACCCCAGGACCGTGGCGAATACGCACCGCAGGACCGTGGCGAATACTCACCCGAGGATCGTGGCGAACACTCACTCCAGGACCGTGGCGAATACTCACCCCAGGACCGTGGGGAATGCTCACCCCAGGACCGTGGCGAATACTCACCCCTAGACAGTGGCGAATACTCACCCCAGGACTGTGGCGAATACTCACCCCAGGACCGTGGCGAATACTCACCCCAGGACCGTGGCGAATACTCACCCCAGGACCGTGGTGAATACTCACCCCAGGACTGTGGCGAATACTCACCCCAGGACTGTGGCGAATACTCACCCCAGGACCCTGGCGAATACTCGCCCCAGGACCGTGGCGAATACTCACCCCAGGACTGTGGCGAATACTCAACCCTGGACAGTGGCGAATACTCAAATCAGGACCGTGGCGAATGCTCTCCCCAGAACCGCAGCGAATACTCACCTCAGGACCGTGGCGAATACTCACCCCAGGACCGCAGCGAATACTCACCCCTGGACCGTGGCGAATACTCTCCCCAGGACCGTGGCGAATACTCACCCCTGGACAGTGGCGAATACTCACCCCGGGACCGTGGCGAATACTCTCCCCAGGACCGCAGCGATTACTCACCACAGGACCGTGGCGAATACTCACCCCTGGACAGTGGCGAATACTCACCCCGGGACCGTGGCGAATACTCACCCCAGGACCGTGGCGAATACTCACTGCAGGACTGTGGCGAATGCTCACCCGAGGACCGTGGCGAATACTCACCACAGGACCGTGGCGAATACGCACCGCAGGACCGTGGCGAATGCTCACCCGAGGACCGTGGCGAATACTCACCCCGGGACCGTGGCGAATACGCACCGCAGGACCGTGGCGAATACTCTCCCCATGACCGTGGGGAATGCTCACCCGAGGACCGTGGCGAACACTCACTCCAGGACCGTGGCGCATACTCTCCCCAGGACCGTGGCGAATACTCACCACAGGACCGTGGCGAATACTCACCCCGGGACCGTGGCGAATACTCTCCCCGGGACCGTGGCGAATACTCTCCCCAGGACCGTGGCGAATGCTCACCCCAGGACCGTGGCGAATACTCTCCCCGGGACCGTGGCGAATACTCTCCCCGGGACCGTGGCGAATACTCTCCCCGGGACCGTGGCGAATACTCTCCCCAGGACCGTGGCGAATGCTCACCCGAGGACCGTGGCGAATACGCACCGCAGGACCGTGGCGAATACTCACCCCAGGACCGTGGCGAATACTCACCCCGGGACCGTGGCGAATACTCACCTCAGGACCGTGGCGAATACTCTCCCCAGGATCGTGGCGAATACTCACCACAGGACCGTGCATCAATTAATTAAATGATTACCCCAAATAGTCTAACGCCGTGTTCACTGTCTCTCACGAACCATGCTTCACATTCAAGATAAGTGTTGTAAATATTAGTCAACGGCAGACATGTAGACTTTGGTGGAGCTTTTATATTATAACAGAAGCCTGCGCCGCGGATGTCGAGGGTGTCGCGTTGGAAGTGACGCGGAAGGCAGTCACGGTGTCAGTGGAGCGATTTTCCGCGGAAGTTCCTCCTATTAAAACCAATCACCGAAAAAAAAGGGAAAAAAAAAGAACTGTATTAAAAGCATGCAACATTTAGTTCATATTCCAAATATTTGACATATAAACAGTACACAAGAAAACACACTATAGACCATATTTATTTTGGCGCGTGAGCAAGATCATTTTTGTCGGGAAAACCCAACTTGTTTAACAAAACAATCCCGTGCCGTATGATAAAGCAGTAACATCCGGTCATTGAAAATAACAGTATGGGAACATGTTTTTCCATGTATTAGATTTAACAGAAGATTTAACAGAAGCCGCGCTTCTTTTACAAAGAAATCACGAGAAAGTGCAAATTGCTGCGTCCCAATCGACGAGGCAAGCGAGTTTATATTTGAACGTCACTTTCAATGCTTTTCTGACCTAAAATACACACCGCTGAATAATTCGTAGAAACAAACAACCATGGCCTAACCTCAAATCAGGAAAACTGTCGATTCGTTTAGGCTTACCCTAGAATGCAGCCTGTTGCAATGGACTTCAATTGAAATCAACGAATGTTTGAGAAGCGAGTATTAGAAGGTAAGCATTTTGACCTTATTGCAAATGTACTTTTCACTTTCACAGCATCAATAAGAATGCAGCATCGTTACCTCATATTACGACATCTGCGTTAAACGTGAGTAATACGTGAGCTATGATACATTGCGTTCGCCCTTACATGGACAAACGACCCTTTGTAAGTTCGAAATATTATATACAGTATTTTTATTTCGATCGGGAGAATAGCAGGAGCTTTCATTTGTACATCACAAGTGTCGATTTCTACGTCGACGCTTCTACGATTTCTAAGTGTCGATTCGTGCATAAGAATCGACGCCTTAGACAGTAGTGTGACGTCACAAGAGTATTTTAATGACATGTTGACCAAGGATCACAGGTGAGAATGATCAGCATTTAGCAATAGCCACAGTTGCGCCAGATTGGGCACCGCATAGCTCTGATATAGATACTTAGACCCAGACCGTAAGAGACAGCGCTTTAGAATATATTACTCATGGATACATTTGTTAGGGGACACGCTGCCCGGGGAGCCATAGGCTAGTTATCCGCGACATGAGGGACGCATAGCCCAGTAAACTTGACCCTTCTGACAACAAGCTGATAGGCAGAAGGGTCAAGCAATACACATGGTTAAAAAAGTAGTAATGCATAACCAAGATCACTTCAATGAATGATTGTCGATTATGACAACGAGCCTACCTCTCTTTATCGCCTCGACCCTCTTCTTTAGACATTACTTGGACCCTAGGATGCATTCAGTTTAAAGTTTGCTCTCTATTACTTGCACATCAACTATATTTTCATCGACTTATTCATCGATTGAAAGAACAATTATATGATATTTCGATCCTTAACCAGAAAAAAAACGCTCCAGCAACTAATTTTTGTTAGTGGGTAACCTATAATAATAAAAAGGTCCTCACCAAAACTGGCGTCGATAGCCTGGATTTGAACGGTTAATTTTCACCCGTTCAATAGTTATCGACAAGACACATCTGGTGTAGCAGTTTCGATGTTTATTAAGTCCTTATTCAACAAGACAAGGGAAATCACACGACCCATAATCCAATGTGAATAGGTGTAGTTTACCTACCACTGGATAGCAACATTGTATTTAATGAGCAATTCGACGAGTTATAGCATATAATTTTTACTGATAACGTGGTTTGTTATCTCGAGTGAAATTTTAACAGTAATCTGCAAAAGGTCGGACCACAGCTGTTTTCATCGATCCAATGTTTAGCCATGCGTTTCTACCAGCCATCAGTAAACCGACCGGAATAACGAGTGTGAGTTTCTTAAAAGGCATTCAACCTTTTAAACGTTACTGACCTATTAAACCACGAGCTCAGGTAAATCGCTATGTTTCGCCCGAAATTTAAGCAGGACAGATGTAGGCTGAAAGTACTGACATAACTGACGTCATTTTTAACGCACACGTTTCGGTACCGCAAAAAAAGTTACGCACGGTTGCACCTTAATTATGCTCTTCTACAGCCTTACCTCCGCTCGCCCCATGTTAGTGAGCGGGCCACGCAGCGGGGGGCTGTGGAGGATAATAGGTTGCCCTTGTCCCTTGATATAAGGTATTCGGGGCTGCGATGTTTGGCAACAAACCGAGGTAGGTCGCGCATGCGCGTGCGCGAGTAGGGCAGAAAAATGTAAACATCAGGCGGCTTAACAAGGGAATCATAGTACCGAGCAGCTAAAATGTCGAATATCGAACAAAATAACATAGCTAGCTAAAAGGTTGAAGAATCCAATGTGTCAGAGGAAGTAGCTCATCCGGATAGCGTGATCTATGCTCGTTACCCGCACAAGTTAGCGCTATCGGGGTACAAAGTCCCTGATCCCGTAAAAATTGGGACTCAGGCCAGTGGGTTGATCAGGCATCGCTATATGGCCTCCAATAGAGTCCCGGCCCGCGCGAGGGGTGGGGCTGGGGACAAGGGCATTAGGGGGCAGATATACATATGTGTGCAGCCCAAATTATCTGTTTTTCGCCTGTTTCTCTTTTTCCTGGAGTTGAAATTTGTTCTCTCAATGTGCCCATCTGAGACTGAACATTAGTGGTTTAATGTCTTTCCTTTTGTCGTTGCATAGTCCCGTGATTCTCGCGCCCGGATATACCTCTATATACTTTGCATATCTGTGCGTCAGTGTCTACTTATGAAGGTTATTATTTAACCAAAATATTCTCTCTTGATGACTACAAAATCGCGAACTTTTCTTTCACTCCCCATATACCCGGTAGGCACGGGCGGCACCCCGGCCACTGCAGCATAGGTATTACGTGCCCCCCCCCCCCCCCCCGGGGTGGAGCACGTAGGGAACATTTTTTAACTTCATTATGCCTCGGACTATATATTGTCCAACAACAGCTCAGACTCAAGGTGGGGGTGGGGGCGGTGCTTATAACTTATCGACCTGGACCCGTCCCTGTTTAAGATATGTGTACACCACCTATATATATGTAGTAAGCAGTAATTTCCGGGATTCGGAATAACGGTTTAATTATCTTCGTGAACCGATAACGACTTAGGATTATCTTGGTGATTTGCCCGCCCATCTCTTATTTTCTGAACCGCGCGGGCCAAATCCACGTAGGCCAACTGGTCGGGTGTCGTCTTGACTTCACAAAGCCGGTATCCATGCATTTTGCTCGTTTCTCGTGCTCGAGTGGAATCATATCAAAGTTCACGACCTGTACACCCCACGACACAAGATTTTGACGCCATTACGACAGAAAAGGCCCGGTTTTTAGACTGACGATCCCAACATCACCGAACCCACCGCTCACTTAGGCTTGAACTGCGTGTGGCACGGCGCTCTTCTGCCCTACACAACAACGTCCACGTGGCTACTTAGCTATTCGTGACGTCACATCGCAGCCCCAAATAACGTCAAAGAAACCGCAAGTCAATATGTATGAAATATAACAGCCGAGTAACGGTTTTGTAAAATCATGACGTCATCACGTCATGGTGACGTCATGGCCTGACGCACGACAATGTCGAAATAACAAAACGCTAATTTTTCCCCCCTCAACCCAGCACGGCGGTAGGAGCCTCAGCCTTCAGATGTGGCTTGACGAGTCTCGGAAGTACGTCGTATTGAAGGAAGTTTGATTATCTCCATAGGATCCCATGTTAAACGGTTTCGACTATGCACCGAAAATTAATAAGGACATTTGTTAACACCATGTTTAAGGGCACTACATACATTGTGAGGTCATGTGTTAATTGTGACATTGATATTAATAAGGCGCTCACCGGATTGTGTGCCTCTTGTCTGGTCAGCGGGAGCCACGTGAATGACGCGAGGGCGGCCAGTGGGGACGTTGTGGGCGGACGTGGCCACCTGATCCAGAGAGATCGACCGTGGGGCCGCCTCGTCGGTGGTGGCCGCCTGATCCAGAGAGACCGATCGTGGGGCCGCCTTGCTGGTGGTGGCCGCCTGATCCAGAGAGACCGATCGTGGGGCCGCCTTGCTGGTGGTGGCCGCCTGATCCAGAGAGACCGATCGTGGGGCCGCCTTGCTGGTGGTGGCCGCCTGATCCAGGGAGACCGATCGTGGGGCCGCCTTTCCGGTGGTGGCCGCCTGATCCAGAGAGATCGACCGTGGGGCCGCCTCGCCGGTGGTGGCCGCCTGATCCAGGGAGACCGATCGTGGGGCCGCCTTTCCGGTGGTGGCCGCCTGATCCAGAGAGATCGACCGTGGGGCCGCCTTGCTGATGGTGGCCGCCTGATTCAGGGAGACCGATCGTGGGGCCGCCTTTCCGATGGTGGCCGCCTGATCCAGAGAGATCGACCGTGGGGCCGCCTCGCCGGTGGTGGCCGCCTGATCCAGAGAGACCGATCGTGGGGCCGCCTTGCTGGTGGTGGCCGCCTGATCCAGAGAGACCGATCGTGGGGCCGCCTTGCTGGTGGTGGCCGCCTGATCCAGAGAGACCGATCGTGGGGCCGCCTTGCTGGTGGTGGCCGCCTGATCCAGAGAGACCGACCGTGGGGCCGCCTTGCTGGTGGTGGCCGCCTGATCCAGGGAGACCGATCGTGGGGCCGCCTTGCTGGTGGTGGCCGCCTGATCCAGAGAGACCGATCGTGGGGCCGCCTTGCTGGTGGTGGCCGCCTGATCCAGAGAGACCGATCGTGGGGCCGCCTCGCCGGTGGTGGCCGCCTGATCCAGGGAGACCGACTGTGGGGCCGCCTTGCTGGTGGTGGCCGCCTGATCCAGAGAGACCGACCGTGGGGCCGCCTCGCCGGTGGTGGCCGCCTGATCCAGATAGACCGATCGTGGGGCCGCCTTGCTGGTGGTGGCCGCCTGATCCAGAGATACCAATCGTGGGGCCGCCTCGCTGGTGGTGGCCGCCTCATCCAGAGAGACCGACCGTGGGACCGCCTTGCTGGTGGTGGCCGCCTGATCCAGAGAGACCGACCGTGGGGCCACCTTGCTGGTGGTGGCCGCCTGATACAGAGAGACCGACTGTGGGGCCGCCTCGCCGGTGGTGGCCGCCTCATCCAGAGAGACCGACCGTGAGGCCGCCTTGCTGATGGTCGTCTCCTGATCCAGAGAGACCGATCGTGGGGCCGCCTTGCCGGTGGTGGCCGCCTGATACAGAGAGACCGATCGTGGGGCCGCCTTGCTGGTGGTGGCCGCCTGATCCAGAGAGACCGATCGTGGGGCCGCCTTGCTGGTGGTGGCCGCCTGATCCAGAGAGACCGATCGTGGGGCCGCCTTGCTGGTGGTGGCCGCCTGATCCAGAGAGACCGACCGTGGGGCCGCCTTGCTGGTGGTGGCCGCCTGATTCAGAGAGACCGATCGTGGGGCCGCCTTGCTGGTGGTGGCCGCCTGATCCAGAGAGACCGACCGTGGGGCCGCCTTGCTGGTGGTGGCCGCCTGATCCAGAGAGACCGACCGTGGGGCCGCCTTGCTGGTGGTAGCCGCCTGATTCAGAGAGACCGACCGTGGCGCCGCCTTGCTCGTGGTGGCCGCCTGATCCAGAGAGACCGATCGTGGGGCCGCCTTGCTGGTGGTGGCCGCCTGATACAGAGAGACCGATCGTGGGGCCGCCTTGCTGGTGGTGGCCGCCTGATCCAGAGAGACCGATCGTGGGGCCGCCTTGCTGGTGGTGGCCGCCTGATACAGAGAGACCGACTGTGGGGCCGCCTCGCCGGTGGTGGCCGCCTGATCCAGGGAGACCGACTGTGGGGCCGCCTTGCTGGTGGTGGCCGCCTGATCCAGAGAGACCGACCGTGGGGCCGCCTCGCCGGTGGTGGCCGCCTGATACAGAGAGACCGACCGTGGGGCCGCCTTGCTGGTGGTGGCCGCCTGATACAGAGAGACCGACAGTGGGGCCGCCTCGCTGGTGGTGGCCGCCTCATCCAGAGAGACCGACCGTGGGGCCGCCTTGCCGGTGGTGGCCGCCTGATACAGAGAGACCGATCGTGAGGCCGCCTTGCTGGTGGTGGCCGCCTGATCCAGGGAGGCCGACCGTGGGGCCTCGTACACATACGGTGGCTCTGGAGACAAACAGTATACCGCTCATACAATGTACGACTCCCTTATGCCCGGGGACATGTAAATTACCCTTCAGTTAGAAAAAAGGTGAAATTTAAGTTCCCATGCAACAAATAGTTGAAAGCTGGTTGAAATCAGGAACTTAGTTATATCTCTCAGTATATATATAATATATTGATTGCTTAAAACCTTATAAGCAAAAAAAATTTATACTCGATAGAAGCATTCAATTATGGAAGAATATTTACTTGTCAGTGACCTTGCAATATTACCTCGCATGTTCAAAACTATGACTTTCTTTCGTAAGCTTCTATGACATAAAACGTTGCACATTTTATTTTTTTTTACCTTAATCACATAATAAATACATCCAAAACAGCTTAAACAGCATAATTCAGGTGGAAAGTTGCTGTATAAGCAGTTTTAATGTATATAATTATTATATGTCTAGGTAGCGTTGAGTCAAACCATTCCTCCTAGCCTCGGCTGGAGGGATCATCCCTTTAGTCTAATCTATAGATAGATTGACTAGAGATCAGCAGATTGCTGAACGAAACCAGCCCCCGCTGATGCAGTATTTACTGCAGAACAATAAAGGAAGCCAGTGACATTGCTCAGGTTTTGTGACTGTTTTTACATTTCAGATCATGAAAGGTGCATTCATGATTTCCTGCTGGCCAAGAAGAAAGAAGGAGCTGCAATATGGAGACCATCAGAAGTCTTGAACATGATCATACTTTTTTGACAGAAATTAATATTTGTGTACAGTGTAAGTTGCTGAAGATTGTGTAAGTAATATAATTGTGAACTAAATTTCAGAATCAGGATTTGCGCAATTGGCAGTTTGGAATCACATATGTCATAATGAACCCGTGAAAGACCAACCAACCGACCCATTAGTATTATTCAACCTTTAACCCTAGCCTCCCTTACGTCGATCATACTTCACTATTCGTCATGCGCGGTGGACTTGATTTGTTTGTTTGTTGTGGACAGGAAACAGTGTGTATATAGCAATGACTTGGGGTTGCCACTCAATAACTTGGCATAATAACACATGGAAATGGAGCTATGCTCACGGAATACAGTATATTTAATTACGCCTTCTGAGAGGAAGTGAGGTTGTCTAAATGTAAGCTATAAATAATAAATAACAAGTTTGTCATTGTGTTAACAACATAATACAAATTAACAGTATCGTCATCCAGGGTTGTGCATGAGGGTGAATAAATATATATAAATATATATATATAACTACTGACAAATCTGCTTTTCTATGACAACGTGTTTGAGAATTCCCTTGCGCTCGATGGACCCAGAATGCGTGGCGCACTGACCGGCGAACAGGATGCCCTGGTAGTTGTCCTCATCCGAGTCGGTCTGTGGGCTGGCGGACCGGCTCCGGGGCGAGTAGAGGGCCGCCTCAGGGACCGGCGCGGGTTCCTTGGGCCTCACCACGACGTACTCCTTAGGGCTGGAGAGGGGTTCATATCTCACAGTCAGTGGACTATTGCATCACTAAAATACCTCCACCGTGTACAGCATATTGCAGTGAACTAGTACACATCATGGTCTCAGTAAGGGCGAAGTCATGATAACATATCTGCACCAATCTACATTGACACAAACTAAGTTTTGCTCGTTTTTTACAGTTTAAAAATTCGATACTTGCTCTATCATTTACTATGGCGAAAATATTCAAACATGGTCATCGATTTTTCTCTAGCACGAGGTTGAAAACTGGGGATTTTGCATTACTTATGATGAAGATGGTTTCTATTGATGTGTGACTTGTAGCACTCACCGACGATGTCGTTGAGTGCTACGGCGGCCCTATAGTACACGGGGCCGTCGTGTACTGACGAACACGTTACGATCATGATCAACGGAGGTGAGCGCATTTTTGTGTAGCTTCGGGCCAAATATTGTGATATCTCTCGGCCCGGCCCTCCGTGGACCCCTCCAAGGACCTACCCCTATACGGGGATCAAGAGTCACGAACTGATCCGGAAAGTTTTTGGTTCCCGCCATGGCTATCCACCACGCCCTGCATGTGAATCCACAAGAAGAAAGCGGCTGAGGCGCAGAAGAGAGCGGAGGAGCAGGAACGAAGCCAAGAAAACGTATCGAGCAACTTGGAGGCTGACGAAGAGCACCCGGGGAGCCACCGAGAGGAGTTCTCTACCGATGAGCGTGGTAGACGAGTGAAGAATGTCGCCTATCGAAGAATGTCGCCAATCGAAAATGTTTCTCAGGCAAGCACTGGGAATGTGGCCTCTATATCAGGTACTTTCAAGATGGCTCGCCAAGAAATTCTTCTCTTGCGCAGGAATCAGAGCGCAACAGGTTGAGCGTCCTGCGCTGTCTTTTCACCTTCCTCATGTGTGTCTTCTGCCGTAAGAATGGAGACCCTGATCAACAGCGACCAGAAGGTGATGGAGACTTCGACGTTCCGTCGGCTAAGACCTTCTTCTGGTGGTTCAAGAGGAAGGGATCGCGGGTCATGCAGGGTCAGCCCCAAGCGACATCTCATCCTGGCGTCGGCCAGGATCCGGATTGGACGGGAGGACTTGGCGGCCAGAACCCGGGACCACCCTAGGACCCAGGACACCAGTCGTCAGATGGAGGAGATAATGTGAAGGAGAAGCAATACAGCAAGGCTCGTGAGGAGAGTGCTCACAAAGGTGAAGCTTGGAGTTACCGAAGGAGAAGAGGCAGAAGCAAACCAACGCAGGAAGCAAACTGGGACACGACGCTGGAGCAGGAAACAAACCGGGAACGATGCCAAAGCCTCCCCCTCAGCCACATACGAGAAGACTGGGGAGGTTCGATCCGTGTCCGACTCTTCTGAGCAACTAGCGAGCGACAAGCGTGTGACGTCAGACACCGTCTTGACATCAGCCTGTCGGGCCAGGAAGAGCACAACAAGGTCGACCGGAATGACGATTCCTGTGGCTTGGCTCAGAACATGACGTCAGGACCTTCAGTCACTGTATACGCCACTCGTCACCAGGAAACCGACAGCCTCGGATCCCAGGAGTGTGTGGTCACCATTCACTCATCTAGCATTAACGCAATATACATGCATTGTGTAATTTCTATATTACCAATCCCTCTTTCATGTCAAATAAGCATATTCTGTCTTGAATTTAAATCCTGAAAGCCTGTGGGCTATCCGGAGAGAAGCAAATGTGTTCACCGGAGCAGACGTTAGTGTCCGCGCGCAATAAACTAGTCCGAGCAGTTTTTTATGTTGAAATTATCGTTTTACATTCTAAAATGTAAAAATGTAAGTAGGCTGTTTTAAGAACGTAGTAACTACATATAGTTTATTATATTGTTATTTATGATGCCTAATACGTAAATGTGGACGTCCTTTACTATTGATCTCTACACTGTTTTTTTTAATTGCACATTATAATTCGGAAGTATTCTGTCTGTGTTAGAGAATACTTCCTCATTTTCTGCATTTGTCCATTTGACACATCACAGTCGACGAAACAGGCGGTCTGTTTTTATTGGATTCTCAGTGGCCATGGGTACTTTATGCATTGCTGTGGGCGAGGGGGGTGGGGGGGGGGGCGGTTAGGCGGTAAAGCCTAACCTCGGCTCCATAATTTAAGATTTAAGGCGAATCACGTTTATCAAAAAGTTCTATCTTATGAAGAGGTTTTAACCTAAATGAGCTCGTGTACCGTTCCATCTGAAAGACGGCTTTCGCAGCCTGCTCTGTCAGCGACTTCTGTGCAGAGGCGTGCGAACCAGATGTGCTAAAAATAACTCCTAAGTAACGAAACTCCGAAACAATATCAATGGGGGATCCATCGTAATTAAACTGTTCATCCCGACGTAAACGTCCGCCTCGACGGAAAACCATCACCTTTGTTTTTGCAATATTTACAGTCAGTTTCCATTCAACGCAGGAGCTATGAAAACTATCCAGCGACTCTTGTTGTCCACTGGTGTCCTCACTGAGCAGCACAGTGTCATCGGCATAAAGTAACAGATAAATTCGAACATGACCGAGAGTTATACCGTGGACTCCATGTGTTGAGATGCAGTCCTGCATATCGTTCACACAAAGAGAGAAGAGCAACGGTGATAAACTTTCACCTTGCCGTACACCTAGTGCACAGTCGAAACTCTGCGAAACTGAACCGTTAGATTTAACATGGGAATACATATCTCTAATAACACTGAGAAGGTTACCAGTAATTCCGGCTTTTATCAATTTATACCAGAGACTTTTTTCTATTTACCGTATCAAAAGCCTTCTGTAGGTCAATAAAAGCACAATACAGTCGTTTTTCTCATTTAACTCGCCATATATCGTTTCATATTCTTGGTCTATTACATTTTGAATATCTTCACTAACTTCATTACTATCGTCCTCTGTGTCGTTCAAAGCCTTAAAATAGGTAAAAAAAGTCACTTGTTAAAGGCCTCGCAGAACTGAGGCTATGACTTTTCATGCCCTTGAGCAACTTCCAGTACTCTCTGGCGTTCTTGTATTTGGCCTGCAATAGCTTCTCAGTTCTACCTTTTTGATCACGCCGCTGAAATGTTCTTACGGAGTTCCTAAAATTACGCCGCGCTTCACACATTTCAGCTCTGCTAGTATCAGAATTCAGTGTCCTAAATGAATTAAGCTTGTCAAGAAAGTACTTTCTGCTACCTTCAACATCAGGGTCATACAACCTCGGAGTATGCTTGCGCTTGTTCTCAAACCCCAGTTTTGGCTTCGACTGTAACGGTTGTGATATATTATGCAGCTCTTTGGTAAAGTCAGAAACTGCAACATCAACGGCTCCGCGGTCCTCTGACATACAAAGATCATCAACGATACGGGTTAAAGTACTCCTGATACTGGCTAAGTCTGCTACAAATCTGTCGGCTTTGTCCTCCCTCCAAACATACTTAGGACGAGGCAATTGTACCACTGTTCGCCGCTCGTAGTCGACATCAAGTGAACATGATAGCGAGCTGTGATCAGACATTTTCTGGGCTAGATCAATCACATCAAACTGATTAAATCTGGGGAACAGATTTGAAGAGGCAAGAACATAGTCTACCACACTACTACCGTGGACGGTGTGACAAGTAAACTTTCCTACGCCATTATCAGAACCCACACGACCATTTAATATCGGTAAATGTATTGTATCATGCATTTGTGCGGAATCAAAGATGGCTGATATTTGCAAAGTCATCTATGACGCGATTTATTGTTACGCCGTAGGTTGTTATTGAGTCGTACATTGTATGAGCGGCCTACTGTGTGTCTCCAGAGCCATCGTATGTGTACGAGGCCCCACGATCGGTCTCTCTGGATCAGGCGGTCACACCACACGCAAGGCTGTCCCAGGAGGCCACCACCAGCAAGGCGGCCCCACGATTGGTCTCCCTGGATCAGGCGGCCACCACCAGCAAGGCGGCCCCACGATCGGTCTCCCTGGATCAGGCGGTCACACCACACGCAAGGCTGTCCCAGGAGGCCACCACCAGCAAGGCGGCCCCACGATTGGTCTCCCTGGATCAGGCGGCCACCACCAGCAAGGCGGCCCCACGATCGGTCTCCCTGGATCAGGCGGCCACCACCGGCAAGGCGGCCTCACGATTAGTTTCCCTGGATCAGGCGGCCACCACCAGCAAGGCGGCCCCACGATCGGTCTCTCTGGATCAGGCGGCCGCCACCAGCAAGGCGGCCCCACCATCGGTCTCTCTGGATCAGGCAGCCACACCACACGCAAGGCTGTCCCACGATCGGTCTCCCTGGATCAGTAGGCCACCACCAGCAAGGCGGCCCCACGATTGGTCTCCCTGGATCAGGCGGCCACCACCAGCAAGGGGGCCCCACGATCGGTCTCTCTGGATCAGGCGGCCACCACCAGCAAGGCGGTCCCACGATCTGTCTCTATGGATCAGGCGGCCACCACCAGCAAGGGGGCCCCACGATCGGTCTCTCTGGATCAGGCGGCCACCACCAGCAAGGCGGTCCCACGATCTGTCTCTATGGATCAGGCGGCCACCACCAGCAAGGGGGCCCCACGATCGGTCTCTCTGGATCAGGCGGCCACCACCAGAAAGGCGGTCCCACGATCTGTCTCTATGGATCAGGCGGCCACGTCCGCCCACAACTTTCCCACTGGCCGCCCTCCGGTTATTAACGTGGCTCCCGCTGACCGGACAAGAGGCACAAAATCCGGTGAGCGCCTTATTAATATCAATATCACAATTAACACAGGACCTCACAATGTATATAGTGGCTTGAACGTTTTAATTTGTGGTTCAATTATCCCTGCAGCGAGTGTCCTTAAACATGGTGACAAAAATGCCCCTATTACTTTTCGGTGTATAGTCGAAACCGTTTAACATGGGATCTTATGGAGATAATCAAACTTCCTTCAATTCGACATACCTCCGAGACTCGTCAAGCCATATCTGAAGGTCGAGGTTCCTACCGCCGTGCTGGTCAACGTCTTGGGTTGAGGGGACAAACGTTATCGTTCGGTTATTTCGACATTGTCGTGCGTTAGGCCATGACGTCACCATGACGTGATGACGTCATAGGTTTACAAAACCGTTACTCGGCTGTTATATGTCATAGCGACTTACGGTTTATTTGACGTTATTCGGGGCTGCGATGTGACGTCAATATAGCTAAGTAGCCACGTGGAAGTTGTTGTGTAGGGCAGAAGAGCGCAGTGCCACACGCAGTTCAAGCCTAAGGGAGCGGTGGGTTTGGTGATGTTGGGATCGTCAGCCTAAAAACCGGGCCTTTTCCGTCGTAATGGCATCAAAATGTTGTGTCGTGGGGTGTACAGGTCGTGATATGATTCCACTCGAGCACGAAAAACCAGTGGGCTTTTGTTTTGAATACACAGCTTGACACTTAGATGAGTTTTTATCAATCTGCTAATCAAGCAGGTCTCTTTGGGAAGCGGGTATGATTGTTAGCGAGGTGCATGATGTTATAATTCAAATGATGATGCTAATGTCTTTATGAGCATGAGTTACAGAATGCCACCGAAAAGCAGAGGTCCGAAGTGGCCGAACACACCTGAGTCTCCCCCCAAAGAGGTAGCGCACACCTGATCATGGTCCGCAACAAAGCAACACTCGTGCGGCACCCCCGTCATCTTTCTGTGCGGCGGACACAGCGACGGACCTAGTTGAGCTAATCATTGCTCAACTCGTTACGTATGGTCGATTGCTACCTGCAATCAATGCATCGAGCATAATGTCAGGCGGGCTGCTCACATTGCGAGCACATCCAATGACACGGCGCTACTGCTCCCACATGGCATTGTTGAGGGCTCAACCTATTCCCGCACATGAGCTTTAATTTGGACTCTGTTCTAATGTTTTTTTATTTCCTGAAAAATATTGACTAAACCTACTGGTAATTACATAATTAAACTCTTTGGCGAGGCAACAGGCCCCCTACAGTTTGCCACAAAGAATTTGTGTAAAACATGAGCAATCTCTATAATTCATTAATTGATCAGCATAACAACATTGATCGTGTGATGACCTTGCACATATGCATTGATAAACATCATGTTATCACATTTGATGACATGTAGTGAGTTTAATGCGAGAAGAATTTATTATGTAAAGCAGATACATCAGTAAATTAGCGGAAGCAATTCAATCTGTCATGATCAGTTAACTTGTGATTTTAGCAGGCTACATGGTTTTGATTATTCAATCATAGTTATGATGTCATACGTCTCTTTCGGAGGTTATAGGATGTGTCCCAGGATCATAGGCCGGACCCGGGCTAACCTGGACCATGTGATTAATGCAGCCATGGTGACCCACAAATGAATAATCTTAATGATTTGGTTGGTATATAAACCCCTTGTGATAGTGAACCTGGTAATTGTTAGACATAGAACGCCCGATTAACCCGTTTTAAGTATATGATTCATTGTGACGTATCACGTTCGTTCAGATCAGCAACGACTCAAGGATTTTTAACAAAATATTTTTTAATCAACATTGGGAAAGAAGGTCCATAGAACGTCCATAGAAATGCTGGTTAGTCATTCATTTCATTTTCATTCATTGTTTGACGTTTATCGAATACGAGTTTATAAAATGCACATATACTATAGTTACAGATTGTAGATATCTACGGACCGGATCGATAGGCACATGGAACACGGGATTGATGCATACGTGGTCACAACATAAGTATTGTATACATTATTTATATTTTTTTGTATATAAATGTTGTACAGTGATGTAAAACATGACGGAGAATTTTTTCGCAATATATATGGCGACGATGGTTAGTTTGATTTCGTACCTTATTCCATTGCATCCCTTATTCATTGACATGCATTGTCTGTTATCTCAATGTGGTCCCATTACCTTAGCCCAGGCCAAGCCTTTTGCTGTGATGCACGGACGTGTCTAAGGCCTATGCATCTAATCTGATTCTATACGCTGGCTGTCTCTACACTACTCTAGTCACTTTTCAAAAAATGGTCCTTCACAACTGTTATAACTCTTGAACAAACTGGCCAAGGATCAATAAGTCTTGGGATCAAATCTAGGCCTTGGCACCTAACCGCATGTTTCATCCATTCATCTTTCATCGTCTTGGGAGGTTTTTTGGCTCAATTTAGATTGTGTGTGCACAAATAGCGGCCTAAACGCCCATTCATTCATTGGTTGAACAATCCGTCCGTCTGTAGCGCACATTGTACGGGCAGGATGAACACGCGTTAGACATATATATAGGCATATGGCAACTACCTTTCTTTCTATTCTCTCTATCCGGACACAGTACCCACCAGAAATATCAAAAATGTATCCTTTCCTACTTAACTAATTAATTATGTTCCCATTTAGTGTGCCAATTGGTGACCACATTGTAACGGTGCGACGATAGATAGATCTTATGGGGGGTACTTATACTTCCGGATATATATATATATATATATATATATAGGATAAGTAGCGTGTAGAGCCACAACTACATTAAATATGGTAAATTTATGGGAGTCCAATATAAATGGTGTTCATAATATTAATATACACTTTTACATTACTTTGCAACCTATCAGCTTTTCATGGTAAGTTTATCAATTGTAACCTATCACTTTGTTATAGTAAGCATATGTCAAAGTTTTGATCGACCTTAAGACGTCGGAATAGTCGCCTAATCAGCGTCCAGCATTTTAGCCATTCAGCGTTGAGATTTCCCCTTGTCAACTAGACATTAGTGCTCTGGTGGCACTGAACTGTGTTTCCCTGCGGCATGGGGTGTGTCACCGCATACCATCCAACGACCTTTAGTCGTTAGATGATACTTTAGCATAGTAGTGTCCACTCTGTCGGGGAGTACAACCTATGGCAATATCGAGATCGAGGTAGCTAATGAGATGTAGACAGTCTGGACATGGTCTCGAACTATAAGTCCTCAACTGGAAATGGACCTCAACGTCGATCTGCCGCTAGTGTAGGTAAGCGGTTGGTTTCCTGTGAGTCGTCCGCCATTTTAATGATTTTATGGGTGGATAAATAGCTTCAGTCGATTAATCAGTGATTTTTGTTTATCGGGTGTGTCGTAGTCTGCAAGTTTGTAAAAACTTGTTAGATTGAACTGTAGAATATAGTAAAGCCCCTGCCATTGGGTATGGAGCGGTACTGGTGTTATGTAATAATACCTTGTCGCCAACTTTGTACGTTTGGTCAAATGCACTCCTGTCTAAAGTCTTTCTTTTTATTTAGGTTTATTATGTGATATGCATTACAATGCACTAATTAATCTCTATATTCAGGTGTGGAGCTTTTAGCTCACTGAGAGCTAAATAACTCGTTCTTACGTTTATAATCAGTTGCATACATCCACGCCTGTTTCGCTCAGCCAGGGCTGAGGAACAGATAACTGATCGATGATGCGATGGTAAAAATTAGGGAAATTGCACTCCTGTCAAAATCCTTCTTTTAATTATGTTTGATTGTTTTGTTATGTAGGGCAGTGAACCTGGTAATGGTTTAATACAATTTTAAAAGTTGAGCTCCCAGACAACCGAATAACTAGTTCTGACGTGTATAATAGATTGCATACAACCATTAATGTTCAGCTCAGCCAGGGCTGAGGAACGGATAACTAATCGATGAGACGATGATAAAAATTAGGGAAATTGCCCTCCTGTCATAATACTTCTTCTAATTGTGTTTGATTATTTGCTAAGTGGGGCTGTAAACCTGGTAATAGTTGAATAATCTTTTTAACCTTGAGCTCACAGACAACCAAATAACTAGTTCCTATGTTCATAATCCATGGCATACATCCACGTATGTTCAGTTCAGCCAGGGCTGAGGAACGGAAAATTGGTCGAAGAGAAGATGATGAAAAATAGGGCAATTGCTTTCCTATAATACATCTTTTAATTTTGTTGATTATTTGCTCTGTATGGCAGTGCACCTTGCAATAGCTATATGTAGCAGTTGAGCCTTGAGTTCAGTGAGCCGAAACACTAGTTCTTACTTTTATAATCCGTTACATATATCAACAACTGTTTAGCTCAGCCAGGGCTGAGGAACGGATAACCGGTTGATGAAAAATGACACTAAAGTATAGCAATTGCTTTCCTGTCCTAATACTTTTCATTTTGTTGAGTACTTGTTCTGTATGGTAAGAGTTACATACAGTTTTTGAGCCTTGAGCTTACAGAGCCGTATCACTAGTCCTTACGTTTATAATCTGTTGCGTATATCGACGCTTGTTCAACGGTCCAGGATTGGGGAACGGATAACTAGTCGATGAGACGATGAAAACAATTTAGCGCCATTGCATTCCTGTCACTAAACCTTAATTACGTTTGATTATTTGCTGTGGCAGTGAAATAGGTAATGGTTATATATAATTGTTGAGCATTGAGCGGACAGAGAACCGAATCACTAGCTACGTTTATAATCCGTTGCATTCATCTGTGTATGTTCCACACAAAGAAGGCTGAGCAACAGATTAGCGGTCGATAAGACGCTGCTGGCAATTTGAAATGGTTGGCATGTTTTTGAAGTATAATACGACATACACGTATGTTGCAAATTTGAGCGTGAGCTCAGCAGAAGCTGGGGAATGGTGAATACTATCGTTTGATTCTGTTCCGTCCTGTTCAGCCAGGGCTAAGGAGCGGTATATTTTGCTGTGCAATGACGGGCACATTTTGATACTCCTATATTTTGTAAGAAAACATTTCGGTTCAGCTCAGCCAGGGCTAAGGAACTATAATGAAATGGTGAAATAATTCTTTCCAAGCTATTCTAAGGATGGACATATATTTCTCTGTTGGATTTGCTGGCTGCGCCCTTGGGTGGGGGGCTGATCGTTTGATCAGCGGTGGCGTTTGTCCCCTCACCTTCCCTGCTATGTATGAAGGCAACATCTATTTTCATATAGCCTTTCATAAATACCCATAGTGGACTGCATAATGTGGTATATATATATATATATCAATTAGTATCCATGAATATTTGCCTGTCTAACATCTGATTGCCACAGATGTGTATTACATTTAATTCTCAGTGGCAATGTGTTTGCCACTACATTTGTCATTAGCGATGTGTTTTCGCCTCACCATTTTGCTTGGCGATATGTTTTCCGCCAAATGTTTTTCCTTTTGCGATGCGTTTTCCGCCACATGTATATTAGTGGCGATGTGTTTTTCCGCCACATCTTAATTAGTGGCGATGCTGTTTTCCGTCAAATGTCAATATAGCTCAAATGTTAACCGCGTTACGGCCCTTAAAAGTACAAAACGTCTCTGGGCGCTCGCTTGTTGCACGTCACGGCGGTGTCAAAGCTAAAGCTTAGGTTTAACGATGTTTGCAAGCGCGACATGAAGGCTTTCGACATTGATTCGAATTCTTGGGAGGATCTAGCATCCTAAAAGCGGGGATGGGCACGTCTCGTGAGTGAGGGAATGACCCACCACCACGGGTTCTGGTTTGAGAAACTGGACTGCGGTAAGCTCTGTCGTTCACAGATAGGCTTATTCAGTCATAAGCGCAAATGCCGCGAAACAAATCGTATTACTTAAACCCAAAACCTGCAAACCCAGAAGTTGATTCTGTCAAAGCAATGAAAGTATCTTGTTTCGTAGGCGGAATGTACCTTTGCAAAGATAGACGTTCCTTTTGGAAGACATAAGCGGCTTTTGTAGATCAGATGCACACTTTAATATTAAAATTCCCAGTTCATGATCTATGAAAATCTTCGATCACGACGGCCTGATTATGCCTCATTCTCAGTTCACGAAGAATTATTTTCCTCATCCCAAGTTCACAAAAGCTATGGCCAGCTATGGCGTGAACTTCGGCTTTCATTGTCAGCTACGGCGTCAGGTTCGGCGTCTCCTATAGCGTCAACTTTGGCTTTCGTTGTCAGCTACGGCGTCTCCTATAGCGTCAACTTTGGCTTTCGTTGTCAGCTACGGCGTCTCCTATAGCGTCAACTTTGGTTTTCGTTGTCAGCTACGGCGTCTCCTATAGCGTCAACATCAGCGTTAACCCCAACTAGCACAGGTGAATATTTAATATCTTATTGTTTTAAGTGACAACTGAGCACCCAATGCTGCCTTTGAAGGCTGAAGCAATGGTGCGTAGTCTCATGGCTAGTATCCATTTATTAGTTACTTCATCCATTTATAGTATAAATAACAATGCGGCACTCCAAAACGTTGTTGCTTTATGTTGTTTGAGCCATTGATGGCCCAACTCGTGTTTTTAAATAACGAAAAGATTATGTCGGAAGCAAGTCTTCGAGGACCGTACCCCCCCTCCCCCGTCACTTACCCGTCACTTATGTACATACATTTATCACACTAAGCTTCAGAAGCGTGCATAACCTATAGTAGTATGGTATAAACTTTATTTAATTAACGAGGCTACCGGTAGTGAATACATATTCAAGGGCAATTTATATATCGCGAAATTTCGTCTCTACAAAGAAACAAAATACTCTTTAACTTAAAGAATGGACCAATATGAAATATTGACCATTATAAATCTCCATCAGGAAGAAAGAAGAGTAAAAGAATGTTCATTTGAATATAGAATAGTGATGAATGAATCCCACATACGTGCATTCTCTTTACGCAATCTGATCATGAAATCAAAAGTAATCATCCCTCCATAACTTTGTATTTACCGACGGCTTGTGCCCTATGCAAGTACGCTAAATGTTCTCAAGCTGCTTTGTATAACATACGATATACGGAATAGGACAATGAAATACAGGGAAGTGGCAAGTGACTATCCACCATTCCTGTGGTACTCAACCACTGCGATTGTCGTCGGTTGCTCTTCCACACATCAAATCGAACCATTGTTTCAGTATAGATCGTGTATCCCGCATGTCTACCATTTACTATAACAATCAGCCTCGCGGGTTCTAAAGTAGAGGACTGGCCTGCCCTATACGTGTACGTTACTTTGCGTCCCATTGGTGTTTTCTATCACACGCGATGAGCCATACAGAATAGTCCTGGCGATTTCCCCGAACGTGGACCTCCAGGTCTTCACGTTGTCGTCGTTAGGTTCCTCGGTGTAGTACTTACTACCAATCCACATCCGGTACCACATGTGAATGGCGTAGTGATTCTGCCAATCGGTGATGCGGTCCCCATAAATATCCCTCAATTCTCTCCACGTTGGGTGCTGTAGTTTGTGCGGCTCGACGTGCAGTAGGTGCGGGAATCTCTTCCACAGCTGGAAGGGCACCACCCCGGTGTTGTAAGCCCACTGGTCTACGCGATAGTTGTCGAGATAGGCATATAGCCACAAAAGCAGGAAGTATGAAGTCTTGGCCCCCAGGGCTATCCCGCCACACATTACAGTCTTTCCCTCCTGGCCCAGGGTGAAGGGGTAACGCCGCAGGGGGTCGAAGGAGCGCGTGACGAGAACGTCGATATCCAGGTAGATCCCTCCGTATTCCTGCAGCACCCTCACCCGATCCACGTTAGATGACGATGTGTCGTAGTATGGTGTCTTGATGAGTTCCCCGAATAAACACATCGTCGGTCCCTGGTAGACGACACGTAGCTCAGGGAGGGTCTTCACTCTGTCCCAGTACTCGCCCACGGGTTCTGTGGCGGCGTGGACTAAGATGGCGTCCGGCTTGAGTTGCTGATGGGCGCTGAGCACACTCAACATATGGTGGAATTTAAACTTGGTCGGGGACTTGTTGTGCCAGATGTAGTGGACAATATTAGGTACCATGTAGCTATCGTTGTTGGGGAGCACGATATTGGAGGGATCGGACCCTGGCGGGAGAAACATGACGTCATCAGCTAGAGTGACGTTTCCACTACGGGAAGACAACATCTGCCTTATTTGTCGACCTTTCTTCTGGGGACGAGGTTGCCTGAGAACCTTAACGATGTCTTTGACGAATCGTGATACAACCTTGATTTTGTGGGCCGTTTGATTACCTTCCCCGGGAATGTTTTCCGACAAGGAGTAAATCCACTCGGGAATGAAGTTTCGTGCCCCGAACAAGCTGCAATTTTCCGAGGTCAGAGACAGTTCTCTGCTCGGCGTCAAAAACCAGGAACTAGGCCTGGTCTTCTTCACTGGAGTGGTAGCATTTGGCAAATCAGAGCCCACGCCCGTAGAGTGGAGGCTGGGTGCCTGAATGGAGCTGTAGTTGACTGGTACCGGCGGCAACACGCTGGGTACTTGAACGGAACTAAATATATCGCGCAAATTTGAAACAACTTGGGGGGAGTCGAGGAAACTGTAGTTGACTGGCGCCATGGTAACGGTGTGTAGTGAAGGGCTTCCGGTTAGGAGCCAGTAGGCCACAGCCATCAAGATCACTCCGCCCAGTACCAAAGAGGACCTCATCTGAAACAGAACAGTCCCATAAACGTCATGTGGCGGATAAAAGAAGATCGAGGCAGGCGAGGTGGAGGGGGAGGGAACGGAAGGGGCGGGGGCTGATTGATGGATGAATTGGTGTCCTCGGTATCCATATGGCACTTGTATTCGGGTGTCAAATGTGAATGTCATTATGGTAAGGCGGGTGCAACTCATTTATCTTCCAAATTAGTAGGCCTATGATTCACATCAACATGATAATTCTACCCCAAATATATCCATTTGAACTACTATTTGTAAATTTAATAATAATAATCATGCTTATTGTCCTAGATATGCATCTCAAGTTGACTTATACAACATATAATAGCAGAAGCCGAAGCTTGTATATGTAGCGTGCCGAGGGTGTAAGTGGCCAAATCGTGTCGCTGCCACCAAAACTGTAGCGGGCCGACGTGTATGTCTTTGATGTTATGTCAGGAAGGAGGCGTTTTAAGCCGCGATAAAATAAACCATTCTCGGTTGCAACAGTTAAACTTAGCTTAAATAACCCAGCAATCAGATAATAAGAAAGTGGTTATAATTCAAGTAACTTATTCTGGGTTAACTCGATCAGTCGCTGCCACCACATACAAATGTATAATCAAAGTATCACTGGAATATTTACATGACATCAGCCGCTCGGTAAATACTGATAACTATGTTACAAAGAACTGAAGTATCACAATACAGCTCAAAGACAGCTTCAAGACAAGCTTATTACCAAATTTTACCTTTCTGATACTACATAAATACCTATAAAAGAAAATAGCAAAGATTCAAATAAATGAGTAAAGAGGTGTGCGGATGCTGCGCTAAGGGAAGAGGTTAAAGAGGTGCGCGGATGCTGCGCTAAGAGGAGAGGGTAGAGAGGTGCACGGATGCTGCGCTAAGGGGAGAGGTTAAAGAGGTGCGCGGATGCTGCGCTAAGAGGAGAGGGTAAAGAGGTGCGCGGATGCTGCGCTAAGGGGAGAGGTTAAAGAGGTGCGCGGATGCTGCGCTAAGAGGAGAACTCTTCTTTCTCCCGAACTTGCTCCAACTTCTTTCCTGTCCTGGCGGATGTTTACTACCCAATCTCACCCACGCGCCCCCTGCCGTCCTACTTCTTCCTACCATTACGCTATAGTTCCCATATGCCGTGCTACTTCTTATCATCCAGCTAGTTCCCCTATGCAAATTCGCTACATATATATGCTAAGATAATGTGTAACCTAACTAGATTTATTACCCACCCACTCACCCACACGCCCAAAAGAAATGTGGCCACACTCGTAGGATTTACGTCAAGTAATTAATGTTCAAAGCACATCTTGTCCCGCACAATATGTACATGTATAGCGTGTCCACTATTTTATTGCAAAAGACGATATGATTGCTCTCTTGAATGAGTGAATGGATGAGCTAAATTCTATTCTATAATACCATTTGTTAAAGAAAGTAATGAAGAAAGTAATAACAGAAAATAGCCCGCATGTATTTGAATGCTATTTATTTGAATGCTGCTATTTAATACTAAACCTCGTGACAAATTAATATTGAGTAGGTCCAGGTAATAAACCATGGTAATGCTTAAACACTAAGAGAACAACACAATGCTCAATTTCTACAAAGGTAACATATTATATTGTGTTAATAAACATTTTCCGTGTGAGAATACTTGTTATATCTGCAATTATACGAACCGCTCGTTTCTGCAAAATAAATAAGGCTGTAGATAGAAGTGATAGCTGGTCGTCCCATAACTTCGTACGCAGATACGAAAGATATGAGTAAACAAATGCAAAAATATAGACACACAATATATCAATGATAAACAAATTTGAATTCTGTTGTTATTGTTATTCTGCCAATCTATGTAACGGAGTGAAATATCCTTCCCGCCGCAATCAACCTGTATTTTTATATTCTAGCAAACTAGTTCATACCTGTTGTATTTACTTTATATCATGCCAGTACCTGGGAGTGTCGGGAGTGTGTTTCCTCCATATATAAGCCGGTGCGCGCGGGTTTTTCGTCCCTCTCTCAACTCAGTCCTCACAAGACCGGGTGCGGCCGCCACAAAGGCTCCAGTAAGCTGGAACCTTCTTGTGTGGCGTAGAGAGGGCACGACGGGATAGGGCCTTTTATAGGTAATTGCTACATTTAAATACCAGTGTATTATTCAAGTAGCTGACATGATGGGTGACTTATAGCATTAATAGTGTGTTATAAATTGTCAGTTATCGGTGTTTGAGGTGGCATATATGTTTCATATGGGTTATATAACCACGTGTTCTTTGCTTCGTTTTCCCTTTTATAGACTAATAAAACCATCGCTGCCAGCCAGCACATCAGTGATACGTTGCTGTTGTTGGTGTGCCGTATGCCCTGTTACATCAATAATAAACAAATATGAAACGCTATTCTGCCAATATTCCTAATATCCATGTGCATATAATTGACAACATGGAATGACCAACTTGTAAATTTTTAAAGTCATAGTTGAAGCCTCCTTCTAAAATAATAGTTACATTACAACCGGCTAAACATGGACTTAGGAGAGAAATGTACATGCGGGTCCGCATTATACAGAAGTGAGTCACATTCATCGTCAAGTTCGAATGGGTTAAATAATTTCTCATATAGTACCTGCACTGGGATGCCTAGATTAGTCGTCTGGTCTAGCGTTACCATATCAATAAAATCCGTCATTGTCAGTATATATATATATATCGGACAAACATGTTTTACAGTACCATATATTTCTACCCCGAATATTGCCTCCCAAATCATCGCGGTTTTATTGAGATACACAATATCAAATTGATAAATAAGGTTGCAGAGCACGTATGGCAATGATATGGTGATAACAATGTCCAAGTACTTGATAGCGATGACCCATGCAGTACTTCTTTGCTACAAGCCGGATCAATTCTATCGGCATCCTAAATCAGATTAGTGGACAAATACTATCTGTGTTGTTATCTTTAAAACCTAATAATGGGCCAAAGGAATTAATAAACATGAAATGAAGCGATAATTTGGAAGATAAATATTAAAGATCCTCCACACGTTCTAATATAGATATTGTAAGTTAATTCTTAGTTACTTACACTTGCTTTTCTCGATGGAGGCAGGTCCAATTCCTCTGTCAGTCCACCAGTCCCTGAGGTATATGCCACGTCCTATAGGTATTGATTTACTTGATATCGAGCTGGTAACCGTATCAATAATGTTCAATTCCGTTGAATGTTTTGGGTCTATATTCATAAAATTGTGCAGCCTATGATTATACATTACTTTTTAAATATTTTAAAGTACATGTATTGGACAGAACAGATGTTACTACGTTATCTCTAACTGGTAAACATTTTTTAAACATCAAATTTACAAAATCATCAGTGGCTTTATGAGAATAAATTTAACATTGAAGTCGCCAATGACAAAGATCAATTGCTCCTCGATCTGTGCCTAGATTATGCAACACCTTCATAATGTTGTTGTACAGATCGATGCTTGTGTCCCGTCAACGATATATAATCCGATTGATATATTGCGTAGCCTACATTTTTCATTGATTTATCCATATCTTTATATATGATAGTCGATGTTCACAAATTCGCATGGTAGCGATAATCGGGTTCCTTTGTCAATCTGTCATGCGCACTTTTGGTGTCGAGGTTACATGGGTCACAAGAGATGGCGGCACATGGAGCGGTGTACCATGCGAAATCTGGCGTCGTGATAATACATGGCGCGGGTTAATCTGGTGTGGTGATAATACATGGCGCGGGTTAATCTGGTGTGGTGATAATACATGGCGCGGGTTAATCTGGTGTGGTGATAATACATGGCGCGGGTTAATCTGATGTGGTGATAATACATGGCGCGGGTTAATCTGGTGTGGTGATAATACATGGCGCGGGTTAATCTGGTGTGGTGATAATACATGGCGCGGGTTAATCTGGTGTGGTGATAATACATGGCGCGGGTTAATCTGGTGTGGTGATAATACATGGCGCGGGTTAATCTGGTGTGGTGATAATACATGGCGCGGGTTAATCTGGTGTGGTGATAATACATGGCGCGGGTTAATCTGGTGTGGTAATAATACATGGCGCGGGTTAATCTGGTGTGGTGATAATACATGGCGCGGGTTAATCTGGTGTGGTGATAATACATGGCGCGGGTTAATCTGATGTGGTGATAATACATGGCGCGGGTTAATCTGGTGTGGTGATAATACATGGCGCGGGTTAATCTGGTGTGGTGATAATAGATGGCGCGGTTTAAGACATCTTTTCAACTAACTCAGGGAAAGAGACAACGAACCATAAACGGAAAAAAATGTTTGCTCTCTCGCTTCATATAATCGAATGTCGCTTCTTCTCATTAACGATCAACACGCAAGCTTGAAATAAAAGTGAAGACGAACCAAACATTGGTTTATAATGAACTGAATATGTTTTATTGAATAGTACATGATGCACTGGTGATAAATGCCATGCTAAGAAAGGGCAAAAACCAAAATATGATGTCTTAGGTGGCAGTATCATATTCATAGACTGAGAACCGCCTCTGACGATGAGAATATCCTTCTTCCATCACAGATGCACGATGGAAGGATAAAGCAGATAGAGGTGATTAATAGAAATCGTGCTAAAATATAATAGAAATCGTGAAAGGCAGTGTGACAACGTGAGAACTGTCACGAAGAGGGCGCTAGTGTCGTCAAGAGATTATGACCAGCGATAAGGGGACTGTTGTACAGTCTTCACGAAGAAGGCGCTGGTCTCCACAACAAATTATGACCAGCGACAAGTGGACTGTTGTACAGTCTTCACCAAGAGGGCGCTGGTCTCGTTAACAAATTATGACCAGCGACAAGGGGACTGTTGTACAGTCTTCACGAAGAGGACGCTGGTTTCGTCAACAAATTATGACCAGCAACAAGGGGACTGTTGTACAGCCTTCACCAAGAGGGCGCTGGTCTCGTCAACAGATTATGACCAGCGACAAGGGGACTGTGGTACAGTCTTCACGAAGAGGGCGCTGATCTCGTCACCAGATTATGACCAGCGACAAGGGGTCTGTTGTAAAGTCTTGACGAAGAGGGCGCTAGTGTCGTCACCAGATTATGACCAGCGACAAGGGGTCTGTTGTACAGTCTTGACGAAGAGGGCGCTAGTGTCGTCAACATATTATGACCAGCGACAAGGGGACTGTTGTACAGTCGGACCGCAGTAACAGCATGCAACTGCGAATGTTAACGAACCGAGCAGGATGTGACGTGACAATATGTGACCGGAAGTCATATGCGCATTAACTGGTGCGACGTCGAGGGACTCGGGTTCACAATAAAGCTGTCGTGATGCCTGAATGCCTCTCGCTTTTCTTGGGCCGATGCCTCTAGGTCTCTCGCTTTTCTTGCCCGATGCCTGAATGCCTCTCCCTTTTCTTGGCCTGATGCCTGAATGTCTCTAGCTTTTTTTGGCCCGATGCCTGAATGTCTCTCGCTTTTCTTTAGCTCGATGCTATGAGAACGAGGTCCCTCGCACAAGAGGCCTGTCACTATATTAGCGCTTCACGCTTGGGGGTGTAACACCAGTGCTCCAGAACACCGCTGGACATCTTTTATAAAGTCGGCATACCTGTGATGTTGGAGGATGTTTCGCCAAGTTACGTTACATATTTGTAAAGTCAGCAGATGTTTTACAAGCCGCACCGCATTTTGAAACCTGATTGTTGATATCAGATACCAGATGGAGTCTCCATCTGATATTATCGTAGACGACACCGCTGCACTGACGTCAAGTCAAGTGAAGGCTGGTGGCCAATGATGGTGAAACAGTTGTCTCATAGCAAACACGTAGGCATCGTGTGTTCAGCCGCGGAGGAAGGACAGATCTATCGGGCTGACCCCGTCGGGCCTGGGTGGCCGCGGGCCATTCGGGGAGCACAGGGGCTCGTCATCCAGCGAGGAGCTCGAGCTGTCGTCCGGCCAGTCCAAGCTCGCGGCGGGGGCTGGTTGCACGGGGGTCTGGAAGTGGTCTAGGCGGGTTTTGGGTCCCCCTGCGTCGGCCCGAGCCTCATAGGCCGGGGTACTGCGGCTGAACTGCGTCGCACCCTGACTGGCTATGGTCGCCTTGACGACGACGGCCTCCTGAGTGGAGCGACAGCTGTCGGCGATGCGGTGAGCGCCTTCCTGGACGAAGGTGGTGGAGGGAAGTTGCCGGTCAAAAGCGACTTCCTCCGCCATGAGGCCTCTACGCATGCGCACGTCATCTGGCTTCTTCCTGTTTCCGGCAGCGGTACGCTCTCGTCCTCCTTCGCAGATCCCGTGAGATATACGCGACACCGGCCCGGCGCGACGACGCGATCCCGCCGCCTGAGGTGTCTGGTAGGCAGCTCTAGCCGGAGGCTTGGGGCGCTGGCCGAGGGCCCCAGACGACACACTGGGAGCTGCAACAAAATAAACTCGCATAATGGCCTTGGTGCATTAACTATGGCAAGGTGGTGAATACTCACCCCAGGACCGTGGCGAATACTCACCCCAGGACCGTGGGGAATGCTCACCCCAGGACCGTGGCCAATACTCACCCAGGATCGTGGCGGATGCTCACCCCAGGACCGTGGCCAATACTCACCCCTAGACAGTGGCGAATACTCACCCCAGGACTGTGGCGAATACTCACCCCAGGACCGTGGCGAATACTCACCCCAGGACCGTGGCGAATACTCACCCCTGGACAGTGGCGAGTACACACATCAGGACCGTGGCGAATACTCTCCCCAGGACCGCAGCGAATACTCACCTCAGGACCGTGGCGAATACTCACCCCAGGACCGCAGCGAATACTCACCCCTGGACCGTGGCGAATACTCCCCCCAGGACCGTGGCGAATACTCACCCCTGGACCGTGGCGAATACTCCCCCCAGGACCGCAGCGAATACTCACCCCTGGACAGTGGCGAATACTCACCCCGGGACCGTGGCGAATACTCTCCTCAGGACCGCAGCGAATACTCACCCCTGGACCGTGGCGAATACTCCCCCCAGGACCGCAGCGAATACTCACCCCTGGACAGTGGCGAATACTCACCCCGGGACCGTGGCGAATACTCTCCCCAGGACCGCAGCGAATACTCACCACAGAACCGTGGCGAATACTCTCCCCTGGACAGTAGCGAATACTCACCCCGGGACCGTGGCGAATACTCACCCCAGGACCGTGGCGAATACTCACTGCAGGACTGTGGCGAATGCTCACCCCTGGACAGTGGCGAATACTCTCCCCAGGACCGCAGCGAATACTCACCACAGAACCGTGGCGAATACTCTCCCCTGGACAGTAGCGAATACTCACCCCGGGACCGTGGCGAATACTCACCCCAGGACCGTGGCGAATACTCACCCCAGGACCGTGGCGAATACTCACCCCGGGACCGTGGCGGATGCTCACCCGAGGACCGTGGCGAATACGCACCGCAGGACCGTGACGAATACTCTCCCCAAGACCGTGGCGAATACTCACCCCGGGACCGTGGCGAATACTCACCCCAGGACCGTGGCGAATACTCTCCCCAGGACCGTGGGGAATACTCACCCCAGGACCGTGGCGAATACTCACCCCAGGACCGTGGCGAATACTCTCCCCAGGACCGTGGCGAATACTCTCCCCAGGACCGTGGCAAATACTCACCCCTGGACCGTGCATCAATTAATTAAATGATTACCCCAAATAGTCTAACGCCGTGTTTACTGTCTCTCACGAACCATGCTTCACATTCAAGATAAGTGTTGTAAATATTAGTCAACGGCAGACATGTAGACTTTGGTGGAGCTTTTATATTTTATAAGACAAGCGTTTATAGTTCGGAAAGACAAGAAACACATGAAGTGCTTAGACAAGTTTCGAAGCTTTTCCGTGATAATTCCAGTCATTGAAATAGTTGTAACAAATGTACTTAAACTTCACAATACGAGCACAAATTCGTCCACCTAAATCCACATATTGAATTAGAACTTAAAAAATAGTACCTGTGATAACAGAAGCCTGCGCCGCGGATGTCGAGGGTGTCGCGTTGGAAGTGACGCGGTAGGCAGTCACGGTGTCAGTGGAGCGATGTTCCGCGGAAACCCCAGTTCCTCCTATTAAAACCAATCACCGAAAAAAAAGGGGAAAAAAAAGGACTGTATTAAAAGCATGCAACATTTAGTTCATATTCCAAATATTTGACATATAAACAGTACACAAGAAAACACACTATAGACCATATTTATTTTGGCGCGTGAGCAAGATCATTTTTGTCGGGAAAACCCAACTTGTTTAACAAAACAATCCCGTGCCGTATGATAAAGCAGTAACATCCGTTCATTGAAAATAACAGTATGGGAAGATGTTTTTCCATGTATTAGATTTAACAGAAGATTTAACAGAAGCCGCGCTTCTTTTACAGAGAAATCACGAGAAAGTGCAAATTGCTGCGTCCCAATCGACGAGGCAAGCGAGTTTATATTTGAACGTCACTTTCAATGCTTTTCTGACCTAAAATACACACCGCTGAATAATTCGTAGAAACAAACAACCATGGCCTAACCTCAAATCAGGAAAACTGTCGATTCGTTTATGCTTACCCTAGAATGCAGCCTGTTGCAATGGACTTCAATTGAAATCAACGAATGTTTGAGAAGCGAGTATTAGAAGGTAGGCATTTTGACCTTATTGCAAATGTACTTTTCACTTTCACAGCATCAATAAGAATGCAGCATCGTTACCTCATATTACGACATCTGCGTTAAACGTGAGTAATACGTGAGCTATGATACATTGCGTTCGCCCTTACATGGACAAACGACCCTTTGTAAGTTCGAAATATTATATACAGTATTTTTATTTCGATCCGGAGAATAGCAGGAGCTTTCATTTGTGACGTCACAAGTGTCGATTTCTACGTCGACGCTTCTACGATTTCTAAGTGTCGATTCGTGCATAAGAATCGACGCCTTAGACAATAGTGTGACGTCACAAGAGTATTTTAATGACAGGTTGACCAAGGATCACAGGTGAGAATGATCAGCATTTAGCAATAGCCACAGTTGCGCCAGATTGGGCACCGCGTAGCTCTGATATAGATACTTAGACCCAGACCGTAAGAGACAGCGCTTTAGAATATATTACTCATGGATACATTTGTTAGGGGACACGCTGCCCGGGGAGCCATAGGCTAGTTATCCGCGACATGAGGGACGCATAGCCCAGTAAACTTGACCCTTCTGACAACAAGCTGATAGGCAGAAGGGTCAAGCAATACACATGGTTAAAAAAGTAGTAATGCATAACCAAGATCACTTCAATGAATGATTGTCGATTATGACAACGAGCCTACCTCTCTTTATCGCCTCGACCCTCTTCTTTAGACATTACTTGGACCCTAGGATGCATTCAGTTTAAAGTTTGCTCTCTATTACTTGCACATCAACTATATTTTCATCGACTTATTCATCGATTGAAAGAACAATTATATGATATTTCGATCCTTAACCAGAAATAAAAACGCTCCAGCAACTAATTTTTGTTAGTGGGTAACCTATAACAATAAGAAGGTGCTCACCAAAACTGGCGTCGATAGCCTGGATTTGAACGGTTAATTTTCACCCGTTCAATAGTTATCGACAAGACACATCCGGTGTAGCAGTTTCGATGTTTATTAAGTCCTTATTCAACAAGACAAAGGAAATCACACGACCCATAAGCCAATGTGAATAGGTGTAGTTTACCTACCACTGGATAGCAACATTGTATTTAATGAGCAATTCGACGAGTTATAGCATATAATTTTTACTGATAACGTGGTTTGTTATCTCGAGTGAAATTTTAACAGTAATCTGCAAAAGGTCGGACCACAGCTGTTTTCATCGATCCAATGTTTAGCCATGCGTTTCTACCAGCCATCAGTAAACCGACCGGAATAACGAGTGTGAGTTTCTTAAAAGGCATTCAACCTTTTAAACGTTACTGACCTATTAAACCACGAGCTCAGGTAAATCGCTATGTTTCGCCCGAAATTTAAGCAGGACAGATGTAGGCTGAAAGTACTGACATAACTGACGTCATTTTTAACGCACACGTTTCGGTACCGCAAAAAAAGTTACGCACGGTTGCACTTTAATTATGCTCTTCTACAGCCTTACCTCCGCTCGCCCCATGTTAGTGAGCGGGCCACGCAGCGGGGGGCTGTGGAGGATAATAGGTTGCACTTGTCCCTTGATATAAGGTATTCGGGGCTGCGATGTTTGGCAACAAACCGAGGTAGGTCGCGCATGCGCGTGCGCGAGTAGGGCAGAAAAATGTAAACATCAGGCGGCTTAACAAGGGAATCATAGTACCGAGCAGCTAAAATGTCGAATATCGAACAAAATAACATAGCTAGCTAAAAGGTTGAAGAATCTAATGTGTCAGAGGAAGTAGCTCATCCGGATAGCGTGATCTATGCTCGTTACCCGCACAAGTTAGCGCTATCGGGGTACAAAGTCCCTGATCCCGTACAAATTGGGACTCAGGCCAGTGGGTTGATCAGGCATCGCTATATAGCCTCCAATAGAGTCCCGGCCCGCGCGAGGGGTGGGGCTGGGGAGAAGGGCATTAGGGGGAAGATATACATATGTGTGCAGCCCAAATTATCTGTTTTTCGCCTGTTTCTCTTTTTCCCGGAGTTGAAATTTTTTCTCTCAATGTGCCCATCTGAGACTGAACATTAGTGGTTTAATTTCTTTCCTTTTGTCGTTGCATAGTCCCGTGATTCTCGCGCCCGGATATACCTCTATATACTTTGCATATCTGTGCGTCAGTGTCTACTTATGAAGGTTATTATTTAACCAAAATATTCTCTCTTGATGACAACAAAATCGCGTACTTTTCTGCCACTGCAGCATAGGTATTACGTGCCCCCCCCCCCCCCCGGGGTGGAGCACGTAGGGAACAATTTTTAACTTCATTATGCCTCGGACTATATATTGTCCAACAACAGCTCAGACTCAAGGTGGGGGTGGGGGCGGTGCTTATAACTTATCGACCTGGACCCGTCCCTGTTTAAGATATGTGTACACCACCTATATATATGTAGTAAGCAGTAATTTCCGGGATTCGGAAAAACGGTTTAATTATCTTCGTGAACCGATAACGACTTAGGATTATCTTGGTGATTTGCCCGCCCATCTCTTATTTTCTGAACCACGCGGGCCAAATCCACGTAGGCCAACTGGTCGGGTGTCGTCTTTTCTTCACAAAGCCGGTATCCATGCCTTTTGCTCGTTTCTCGTGCTCGAGTGGAATCATATCAAAGTTCACGACCTGTACACCCCACGACACAAGATTTTGACGCCATTACGACAGAAAAGGCCCGGTTTTTAGACTGACGATCCCAACATCACCGAACCCACCGCTCACTTAGGCTTGAACTGCGTGTGGCACGGCGCTCTTCTGCCCTAAACAACAACGTCCACGTGTCTACTTAGCTATTCGTGACGTCACATCGCAGCCCCAAATAACGTCAAATAAACCGCAAGTCAATATGTATGAAATATAACAGCCGAGTAACGGTTTTGTAAAATCATGACGTCATCACGTCATGGTGACGTCATGGCCTGACGCACGACAATGTCGAAATAACAAAACGCTAATCTTTCCCCCCTCAACCCAGCACGGCGGTAGGAGCCTCAGCCTTCAGATGTGGCTTGACGAGTCTCGGAAGTACGTCGTATTGAAGGAAGTTTGATTATCTCCATAGGATCCCATGTTAAACGGTTTCGACTATGCACCGAAAAGTAATAGGGACATTTGTTAACACCATGTTTAAGGGCACTACATACATTGTGAGGTCATGTGTTAATTGTGATATTGATAATTATAAGGCGCTCACCGGATTGTGTGCCTCTTGTCTGGTCAGCGGGAGCCACGTGAATGACGCGAGGGCGGCCAGTGGGGACGTTGTGGGCGGACGTGGCCGCCTGATCCAGAGAGACCAATTGTGGGGCCGCCTTGCTGATGGTGGCCGCCTGATCCAGAGAGATCGACCGTGGGGCCGCCTCGCCGGTGGTGGCCGCCTGATCCAGAGAGATCGACCGTGGGGCCGCCTTGCTGGTGGTGGCCGCCTGATCCAGAGAGACCGATCGTGGGGCCGCCTCGCCGGTGGTGGCCGCCTGATCCAGAGAGACCGATCGTGGGGCCGCCTTGCTGGTGGTGGCCGCCTGATCCAGAGAGATCGACCGTGGGGCCGCCTTGCTGGTGGTGGCCGCCTGATTCAGGGAGGCCGATCGTGGGGCCGCCTTTCCGGTGGTGGCCGCCTGATCCCTGAGATCGACCGTGGGGCCGCCTCGCCAGTGGTGGCCGCCTGATCCAGAGAGACCGACCGTGGGGCCGCCTTGCTGGTGGTGGCCGCCTGATACAGGGAGACCGACTGTGGGGCCGCCTCGTCGGTGGTGGCCGCCTGATCCAGAGAGATCGACCGTGGGGCCGCCTCGCCGGTGGTGGCCGCCTGATCCAGATAGACCGACCGTGGGGCCGCCTCGTCGGTGGTGGCCGCCTGATCCAGAGAGACCGACCGTGGGGCCGCCTTGCTGGTGGTGGCCGCCTGATCCAGGGAGACCGACTGTGGGGCCGCCTTGCCGGTGGTGGCCGCCTGATCCAGGGAGACCGACTGTGGGGCCGCCTTGCTGGTGGTGGCCGCCTGATCCAGAGAGACCGACCGTGGGGCCGCCTCGCCGGTGGTGGCCGCCTGATCCAGATAGACCGATCGTGGGGCCGCCTTGCTGGTGGTGGCCGCCTGATCCAGAGATACCAATCGTGGGGCCGCCTCGCTGGTGGTGGCCGCCTCATCCAGAGAGACCGACCGTGGGGCCGCCTTGCCGGTGGTGGCCGCCTGATACAGAGAGACCGATCGTGAGGCCGCCTTGCTGGTGGTGGCCGCCTGATCCAGAGATACCAATCGTGGGGCCGCCTCGCTGGTGGTGGCCGCCTCATCCAGAGAGACCGACCGTGGGGCCGCCTTGCTGGTGGTGGCCGCCTGATCCAGAGAGACCGACCGTGGGGCCGCCTCGCCGGTGGTGGCCGCCTGACCCAGATAGACCGATCGTGGGGCCGCCTTGCTGGTGGTGGCCGCCTGATCCAGAGATACCAATCGTGGGGCCGCCTCGCTGGTGGTGGCCGCCTCATCCAGAGAGACCGACCGTGGGGCCGCCTTGCCGGTGGTGGCCGCCTGATACAGAGAGACCGATCGTGGGGCCGCCTTGCTGGTGGTGGCCGCCTGATCCAGAGATACCAATCGTGGGGCCGCCTCGCTGGTGGTGGCCGCCTGATCCAGAGAGACCGACCGTGGGGCCGCCTTGCCGGTGGTGGCCGCCTGATACAGAGAGACCGATCGTGGGGCCGCCTTGCTGGTGGTGGCCGCCTGATCCAGGGAGGCCGACCGTGGGGCCTCGTACACATACGGTGGCTCTGGAGACAAACAGTATACCGCTCATACAATGTACGACTCCCTTATGCCCGGGGACATGTAAATTACCCTTCAGTTAGAAAAAAGGTGAAATTTAAGTTCCCATGCAACAAATAGTTGAAAGCTGGTTGAAATCAGGAACTTAGTTATATCTGTCAGTATATATATAATATATTGATTGCTTAAAACCTTATAAGCAAAAAAAATTAATACTCGATAGAAGCATTCAATTATGGAAGAATATTTACTTGTCAGTGACCTTGCAATATTACCTCGCATGTTCAAACCTATGACTTTCTTTCGTAAGCTTCTATGACATAAAACGTTGCACATTTTAATTTTTTTTACCTTAATCACATAATAAATACATCCAAAACAGCTTAAACAGCATAATTCAGGTGGAAAGTTGCTGTATAAGCAGTTTTAATGTATATAATTATTATATGTCTAGGTAGCGTTGAGTCAAACCATTCCTCCTAGCCTCGGCTGGAGGGATCACCCCTTTAGTCTAATCTATAGATAGATTGACCAGAGATCAGCAGATTGCTGAACGAAGCCAGCCCCCGCTGATGCAGTATTTACTGCAGAACAATAAAGGAAGCCAGTGACATTGCTCAGGTTTTGTCACTATTTTTACATTTCAGATCATGAGAGGTGCATTCATGATTTTCTGCTGGCCAAGAAGAAAGAAGGAGCTGCAATATGGAGACCATCAGAAGTCTTGAACATGATCATACTTTTTTGACAGAAATTAATATTTGTGTACAGTGTAAGTTGCTGAAGATTGTGTAAGTAATATAATTGTGAACTAAATTGCAGAATCAGGATTTGCGCAATTGGCAGTTTGGAATCACATATGTCATAATGAACCCGTGAAAGATCAACCAACCGGCCCATTAGTATTATTCAACCTTTAACCCTGGCCTCCCTTACGTCGATCATACATCACTATTCGTCATGCGCGGTGGACTTGATTTGTTTGTTTGTTGTGGACAGGAAACAGTGTGTATATAGCAATGACCTGGGGTTGCCACTCAATGACTTGGCATAATAACACATGGAAATGGGGCTATGCTCACGGAATACAGTATATTTAATTACGCCTTCTGAGAGGAAGCGAGGTTGTCTAAATGTAAACTATAAATAATAAATAACAAGTTTGTCATTGTGTTAACAACATAATACAAATTAACAGTATCGTCATCCAGGGTTGTGCATGAGGGTAAATAAATATATATAAATATATATATATAACTACTGAAAAATCTGCTTTTCTATGACAACGTGTTTGAGAATTCCCTTGTGCTCGATGGACCCAGAATGCGTGGCGCACTGACCGGCGAACAGGATGCCCTGGTAGTTGTCCTCATCCGAGTCAGTCTGTGGGCTGGCGGCCCGGCTCCGGGGCGAGTAGAAGGCGGCCTCAGTGACCGGCGCGGGTACTTGGGCCTCACCACGACGTACTCCTTAGGGCTGGAGAGGGGTTCATATCTCACAGTCAGTGGACTATTGCATCACTAAAATACCTCCACCGTGTACAGCATATTGCAGTGAACTAGTACACATCATGGTCTCAGTAAGGGCGAAGTCATGATAACATATCTGCACCATCTACATTGACACAAACTAAGTTTTGCTCGTTTTTTACAGTTTAAAAATTCGATACTTGCTCTATCATTTACTATGGCGAACATATTCAAACATGGTCATCGATTTTTCTCTAGCACGAGGTTGAAAACTGGGGATTTTGCATTACTTATGATGAAGATGGTTTCTATTGATGTGTAACTTGTAGCACTCACCGACGATGTCGTTGAGTGCTACGGCGGCCCTATAGTACACGGGGCCGTCGTGTACTGACGAACACGTTACGATCATGATCAACGGAGGTGAGCGCATTTTTGTGTAGCTTCGGGCCAAATATTGTGATATCTCTCGGCCCGGCCCTCCGTGGACCCCTCCAAGGACCTACCCCTATACGGGGATCAAGAGTCACGAACTGATCCGGAAAGTTTTTGGTTCCCGCCATGGCTATCCACCACGCCCTGCATGTGAATCCACAAGAAGAAAGCGGCTGAGGCGCAGAAGAGAGCGGAGGAGCAGGAACGAAGCCAAGAAAACGTATCGAGCAACTTGGAGGCTGACGAAGAGCACCCGGGGAGCCACCGAGAGGAGTTCTCTACCGATGAGCGTGGTAGACGAGTGAAGAATGTCGCCTATCGAAGAATGTCGCCAATCGAAAATGTTTCTCAGGCAAGCACTGGGAATGTGGCCTCTATATCAGGTACTTTCAAGATGGCTCGCCAAGAAATTCTTCTCTTGCGCAGGAATCAGAGCGCAACAGGAGGAGCGTCCTGCGCTGTCTTTTCACCTTCCTCATGTGTGTCTTCTGCCGTAAGAATGGAGACCCTGGTCAACAGCGACCAGAAGGCGATGGAGACTTCGACGTTCCGTCGGCTAAGACCTTCTTCTGGTGGTTCAAGAGGAAGGGATCGCGGGTCATGCAGGGTCAGCCCCAAGCGACATCTCATCCTGGAGTCGGCCAGGATCCGGATTGGACGGGAGGACTTGGCGGCCAGAACCCGGGACCACCCTAGGACCCAGGACACCAGTCGTCAGATGGAGGAGATAATGTGAAGGAGAAGCAATACAGCAAGGCTCGTGAGGAGAGTGCTCACAAAGGTGAAGCTTGGATCGAGTACGAACAGTTACCGAAGGAGAAGAGGCAGAAGCAAACCAACGCAGGAAGCAAACTGGGACACGACGCTGGAGCAGGAAACAAACCGGGAACGATGCCAAGCCTCCCCCTCAGCCACATACGAGAAGACGGGGGAGGTTCGATCCGTGTCCGACTCTTCTGAGCAACTAGCGAGCGACAAGCGTGTGACGTCAGACACCGTCTTGACATCAGCCTGTCGGGCCAGGAAGAGCAGAACAAGGTCGACCGGAATGACAATTCCTGTGGCTTGGCTCAGAACATGACGTCAGGACCTTCAGTCACTGTATACGCCACTCGTCACCAGGAAACCGACAGCCTCGGATCCCAGGAGTGTGTGGTCACCATTCACTCATCTAGCATTAACGCAATATACATGCATTGTGTAATTTCTATATTACCAATCCCTCTTTCATGTCAAATAAGCATATTCTGTCTTGAATTTAAATCCTGAAAGCCTGTGGGCTATCCGGAGAGAAGCAAATGTGTTCACCGGAGCAGACGTTAGTGTCCGCGCGCGATAAACTAGTCCGAGCAGTTTTTTATGTTTAAATTTTCGTTTTACATTCTAAAATGTAAAAATGTAAGTAGGCTGTTTTAAGAACGTAGTAACTACATATAGTTTATTATATTGTTATTTATGATGCCTAATACGTAAATGTGGACGTCCTTTACTATTGATCTCTACACTGTTTTTTTTAATTGCACATTATAATTCGGAAGTATTCTGTCTGTGTTAGAGAATACTTCCTCATTTTCTGCATTTGTCCATTTGACACATCACAGTCGACGAAACTGGCGGTCTGTTTTTATTGGATTCTCAGTGGCCATGGGTACTTTATGCATTGCTGTGGGCGAGGGGGGTGGGGGGGGGGGGGTTAGGCGGTAAAGCCTAACCTCGGCTCCATAATTTAAGATTTAAGGCGAATCACGTTTATCAAAAAGTTCTATCTTATGAAGAGGTTTTAACCTAAATGAGCTCGTGTACCGTTCCATCAGAAAGACGGCTTTCGCAGCCTGCTCTATCAGCGACTTCTGTGCAGAGGCGTGCGAACCAGATGTGCTAAAAATAACTCCTAAGTAACGAAACTCCGAAACAATATCAATGGGGGATCCATCGTAATTAAACTGTTCATCCCGACGTAAACGTCCGCCTCGACGGAAAACCATCACCTTAGTTTTTGCAATATTTACAGTCAGTTTCCATTCAACGCAGTAGCTATGAAAACTATCCAGCGACTCTTGTAGTCCACTGGTGTCCTCACGGAGCAGCACAGTGTCATCGGCATAAAGTAACAGATAAATTCGAACATGACCGAGAGTTATACCGTGGACTCCATGTGTTGAGATGCAGTCCTGCATATCGTTCACACAAAGAGAGAAGAGCAACGGTGATAAACTTTCACCTTGCCGTACACCTAGTGCACAGTCGAAACTCTGCGAAATTGAACCGTTAGATTTAACATGGGAATACATATCTCTAATAACACTGAGAAGGTTACCAGTAATTCCGGCTTTTATCAATTTATACAAGAGACTTTTTTCTATTTACCGTATCAAAAGCCTTCTGTAGGTCAATAAAAGCACAATACAGTCGTTTTTCTCATTTAACTCGCCATATATCGTTTCATATTCTTGGTCTATTACATTTTGAATATCTTCACTAACTTCATTACTATCGTCCTCTGTGTCGTTCAAAGCCTTAAAATAGGTAAAAAAAGTCACTTGTAAAAGGCGTCGCAGAACTGAGGCTATGACTTTTCATGCCCTTGAGCAACTTCTAGTACTCTCTGGCGTTCTTGTATTTGGCCTGCAATAGCTTCTCAGTTCTACCTTTTTGATCACGCCGCTGAAATGTTCTTACGGAGTTCCTAAAATTACGCCGCGCTTCACACATTTCAGCTCTGCTAGTATCAGAATTCAGTGTCCTAAATGAATTAAGCTTGTCAAGAAAGTACTTTCTGCTACCTTCAACATCAGGGTCATACAACCTCGGAGTATGCTTGCGCTTGTTCTCAAACCCCAGTTTTGGCTTCGACTGTAACGGTTGTGATATATTATGCAGCTCTTTGGTAAAGTCAGGAACTGCAACATCAAGGGCTCCGCGGTCCTCTGACATACAAAGATCATCAACGATACGGGTTAAAGTACTCCTGATACTGGCTAAGTCTGCTACAAAACTGTCGGCTTTGTCCTCCCTCCAAACATACTTAGGACGAGGCAATTGTACCACTGTTCGCCACTCGTAGTCGACATCAAGTGAACATGATAGCGAGCTGTGATCAGACATTTTCTGGGCTAGATCAATCACATCAAACTGATTAAATCTGGGGAACAGATTTGAAGAGGCAAGAACATAGTCTACCACACTACTACCGTGGACGGTGTGACAAGTAAACTTTCCTACGCCATTATCAGAACCCACACGACCATTTAATATCGGTAAATGTATTGTATCATGCATTTGTGCGGAATCAAAGATGGCTGATATTTGCAAAATCATCTATGACGCGATTTATTGTTACGCCGTAGGTTGTTATTGAGTCGTACATTGTATGAGCGGCCTACTGTGTGTCTCCAGAGCCATCGTATGTGTACGAGGCCCCACGATCGGTCTCTCTGGATTAGGCGGTCACACCACACGCAAGGCTGTCCCAGGAGGCCACCACCAGCAAGGCGGCCCCACGATTGGTCTCCCTGGATCAGGCGGCCACCACCAGCAAGGCGGCCCCACGATCGGTCTCCCTGGATCAGGCGGCCACCACCGGCAAGGCGGCCTCACGATTAGTTTCCCTGGATCAGGCGGCCACCACCAGCAAGGCGGCCCCACGATCGGTCTCTCTGGATCAGGCGGCCACCACCGACGAGGCGGCCCCACGGTCGATCTCTCTGGATCAGGTGGCCACGTCCGCCCACAACGTCCCCACTGGCCGCCCTCGCGTCATTAACGTGGCTCCCGCTGACCAGACAAGAGGCACACAATCCGGTGAGCGCCTTATTAATATCAATGTCACAATTAACACAGGACCTCACAATGTATGTAGTGGCTTGAACGTTTTAATTTGTGGTTCAATTATCCCTGCAGCGAGTGTCCTTAAACATGGTGACAAAAATGCCCCTATTACTTTTCGGTGTATAGTCGAAACCGTTTAACATGGGATCTTATGGAGATAATCAAATTTCCTTCAATACGACATACCTCCGAGACTCGTCAAGCCATATCTGAAGGTCGAGGTTCCTACCGCCGTGCTGGTCAACGTCTTGGGTTGAGGGGGGCAAACGTTATCGTTCGGTTATTTCGACATTATCGTGCGTTAGGCCATGACGTCACCATGACGTGATGACGTCATAGGTTTACAAAACCGTTACTCGGCTGTTATATGTCATAGCGACTTACGGTAGTAGCCACGTGGAAGTTGTTGTGTAAGGCAGAAGAGCGCAGTGCCACACGCATTTCAAGCCTAAGGGAGCGGTGGGTTTGGTGATGTTGGGATCGTCAGCCTAAAAACCGGGCCTTTTCCGTCGTAATGGCATCAAAATGTTGTGTCGTGGGGTGTACAGGTCGTGATATGATTCCACTCGAGCACGAAAAACCAGTGGGCTTTTATTTTGAATACACAGCTTGACACTTGGATGAGTTTTTATCAATCTGCTAATCAAGCAGGTCTCTTTTGGAAGCGGGTATGATTGTTAGCGAGGTGCATGATGTTATAATTCAAATGATGATGCTAATGTCTTTATGAGCATGAGTTACAGAATGCCACCGAAAAGCAGAGGTCCGAAGTGGCCGAACACACCTGAGTCTCCCCCCAAAGAGGTAGCGCACACCTGGGCATGGTCCGCTGCAAAGCAACACTCGTGCGGCACCCCCGTCATCTTTCTGTGCGGCGGACACAGCGACGGACCTAGTTGAGCTAATCATTGCTCAACTCGTTACGTATGGTCGATTGCTACCTGCAATCAATGCATCGAGCATAATGTCAGGCGGGCTTCTCACATTGCGAGCACATCCAATGACACGGCGCTACTGCTCCCACATGGCATTGTTGAGGGCTCAGCCTATTCCCGCACATGAGCTTTAATTTGGACTCTGTTCTAATGTTTTTTTATTTCCTGAAAAATATTGACTAAACCTACTGGTAATTACATAATTAAACTCTTTGGCGAGGCAACAGGCCCCCTACAGTTTGCCACAAAGAATTTGTGTAAAACATGAGCAATCTCTATAATTCACTAATTGATCAGCATAACAACATTGATCGTGTGATGACCTTGCACATATGCATTGATAAACGTCATGTTATCACATTTGATGACATGTAGTGAGTTTAATGCGAGAAGTGTTTATTATGTAAAGCAGATACATCAGTAAATTAGCGGAAGCAATTCACTCTGTCATGATCAGTTAATTTGTGATTTTAGCAGGCTACATGGTTTTGATAATTCAATCATAGTTATGAGGTAGTTACACGTCTCTTTCGGAGGTTATAGGATGTGTCCCAGGATCATAGGCCGGACCCGGGCTAACCTGGACCATGTGATTAATGCAGCCATGGTGACCCACAAATGAATAATCTTAATGATTTGGTTGGTATATAAACCCCTTGTGATAGTGAACCTGGTAATTGTTAGACATAGAACGCCCGATTAACCCGTTTTAAGTATATGATTCATTGTGACGTATCGCGTTCGTTCAGATCAGCAACGACTCAAGGATTTTTAACAAAATATTTTTTAATCAACATTGGGAAAGAAGGTCCATAGAACGTCCATAGAAATGCCGGTTAGTCATTCATTTCATTTTCATTCATTGTTTGACGTTTATCGAATACGAGTTTATAAAATGCACATATGCTATAGTTACAGATTGTAGATATCTACGGACCGGATCGATAGGCACATGGAACACGGGATTGATGCATACGTGGTCACAACATAAGTATTGTATACATTATTTATATTTTTTTGTATATAAATGTTGTACAGTGATGTAAAACATGACGGAGAATTTTTTCGCAATATACATGGCGACGATGGTTAATTTGATTTCGTACCTTATTCCATTGCATCCCTTATTCATTGACATGCATTGTCTGTTATCTCAATGTGCTCCCTCTACCTTAGCCCAGGCCAAGCCTTTTGCTGTGATGCACGGACGTGTCTAAGGCCTATGCATCTAATCTGATTCTATACGCTGGCTGTCTCTACACTACTCTAGTCACTTTTCAAAACATGGTCCTTCACAACTGTTATAACTCTCGAACAAACTGGCCACGGATCAATAAGTCTTGGGATCAAATCTAGGCCCTGGCACCTAACCGCATGTTTCATCCATTCATCTTTCATCGTCTTGGGAGGTTTTTTGGCTCAATTTAGATTGTGTGTGCACAAATAGCGGCCTAAACGCCCATTCATTCATTGGTTGAACAATCCGTCCGTCTGTAGCGCACATTGTACGGGCAGGATGAACACGCGTTAGACATATATATAGGCATATGGCAACTACCTTTCTTTCTATTCTCTCTATCCGGACACAGTACCCACCAGAAATATCAAAAATGTATCCTTTCCTACTTAACTAATTAATTATGTTCCCATTTAGTGTGCCAATTGGTTACCACATTGTAACGGTGCGACGATAGATAGATCTTATGGGGGGTACTTATACTTCCGGATATATATATATATATATATATATATATATATATATAGGATAAGTAGCGTGCAGAGCCACAACTACATTAAATATGGTAAATTTATGGTAGTCCAATATAAATGGTGTTCATAATATTAATATACACTTTTACATTACTTTGCAACCTATCAGCTTTTCATGGTAAGTTTATCAATTGTAACCTATCACTTTGTTATAGTAAGCATATGTCAAAGTTTTGATCGACCTTAAGACGTCGGAATAGTCGCCTAATCAGCGTCCAGCATTTTAGCCATTCAGCGTTGAGATTTCCCCTTGTCAACTAGACATTAGTGCTCTGGTGGCACTGAACTGTGTTTCCCTGCGGCGTGGGGTGTGTCACCGCATACCATCCAACGACCTTTAGTCGTTAGATGATACTTTAGCATAGTAGTGTCCACTCTGTCGGGGAGTACAACCTATGGCAATATCGAGATCGAGGTAGCTAATGAGATGTAGACAGTCTGGACATGGTCTCGAACTATAAGTCCTCAACTGGAAATGGACCTCAACGTCGATCTGCCGCTAGTGTAGGTAAGCGGTTGGTTTCCTGTGAGTCGTCCGCCATTTTAATGATTTTATGGGTGGATAAATAGCTTCAGTCGATTAATCAGTGATTTTTGTTTATCGGGTGTGTCGTAGTCTGCAAGTTTGTAAAAACTTGTTAGATTGAACTGTAGAATATAGTAAAGCCCCTGCCATTGGGTATGGAGCGGTACTGGTGTTATGTAATAATACCTTGTCGCCAACTTTGTACGTTTGGTCAAATGCACTCCTGTCTAAAGTCTTTCTTTTTATTCAGGTTTATTATGTGATATGCATTACAATGCACTAATTAATCTCTATATTCAGGTGTGGAGCTTTTAGCTCACTGAGAGTTAATAACTCGTTCTTACGTTTATAATCAGTTGCATACATCCACGCCTGTTTCGCTCAGCCAGGGCTGAGGAACAGATAACTGATCGATGATGCGATGGTAAAAATTAGGGAAATTGCACTCCTGTCACAATCCTTCTTTTAATTATGTTTGATTGTTTTGTTATGTAGGGCAGTGAACCTGGTAATGGTTTAATACAATTTTAAAAGTTGAGCTCCCAGACAACCGAATAACTAGTTCTGACGTGTATAATAGATTGCATACAACCATTTATGTTCAGCTCAGCCAGGGCTGAGGAACGGATAATTAATCGATGAGACGATGATAAAAATTAGGGAAATTGCCCTCCTGTCATAATACTTCTTCTAATTGTGTTTGATTATTTGCTAAGTGGGGCTGTAAACCTGGTAATAGTTGAATAATCTTTTTAACCTTGAGCTCACAGACAACTAAATAACAAGTTCCTATGTTCATAATCCATGGCATACATCCACGTATGTTCAGTTCAGCCAGGGCTGAGGAACGGAAAATTGGTCGAAGAGAAGATGATGAAAAATAGGGCAATTGCTTTCCTATAATACATCTTTTAATCTGTTGATTATTTGCTCTGTATGGCAGTGCACCTTGCAATAGCTATATGTAGCAGTTGAGCCTTGAGTTCAGTGAGCCGAAACACTAGTTCTTACTTTTATAATCCGTTACATATATCAACAACTGTTTAGCTCAGCCAGGGCTGAGGAACGGATAACCGGTTGATGAAAAATGACACTAAAGTATAGCAATTGCTTTCCTGTCCTAATACTTTTCATTTTGTTGATTACTTGTTCTGTATGGTAAGAGTTACATATAGTTTTTGAGCCTTGAACTTACAGAGCCGTATCACTAGTCCTTACGTTTATAATCTGTTGCGTATATCGACGCTTGTTCAACGGTCCAGGATTGGGGAACGGATAACTAGTCGATGAGACGATGAAAACAATTTAGCGCCATTGCATTCCTGTCACTAAACCTTAATTACGTTTGATTATTTGCTGTGGCAGTGAAATAGGTAATGGTTATATATAATTGTTGAGCATTGAGCGGACAGAGAACCGAATCACTAGCTACGTTTATAATCCGTTGCATTCATCTGTGTATGTTCCACACAAAGAAGGCTGAGCAACAGATTAGCGGTCGATAAGACGCTGCTGGCAATTTGAAATGGTTGGCCTGTTTTTGAAGTATAATACGACATACACGTATGTTGCAAATTTGAGCGTGAGCTCAGCAGAAGCTGGGGAATGGTAAATACTATCGTTTGATTCTGTTCCGTTCTGTTCAGCCAGGGTTAAGGAGCGGTATAATTTGCTGTGCAATGACGGGCACATTTTGATACTCCTATATTTTGTAAGAAAAAATTTCGGTTCAGCTCAGCCAGGGCTGAGGAACTATAATGAAATGGTGAAATAATTCTTTCCAAGCTATTCTAAGGATGGACATATATTTCTCTGTTGGATTTGCTGGCTGCGCCCTTGGGTGGGGGGCTGATCGTTTGATCAGCGGTGGCGTTTGTCCCCTCACCTTCCCTGCTATGTATGAAGGCAACATCTATTTTCATATAGCCTTTCATAAATACCCATAGTGGACTGCATAATGTGGTATATATATATATATATCAATTAGTATCCATGAATATTTGCCTGTCTAACATCTGATTGCCACAGATGTGTATTACATTTAATTCCCTGTGGCAATGTGTTTGCCACTATATTTTGTCATTAGCGATGTGTTTTCGCCTCACCATTTTGCTTGGCGATATGTTTTCCGCCAAATGTTTTTCCATTTACGATGCGTTTTCCGCCACATGTATATTAGTGGCGATGTGTTTTTCCGCCACATCTTTATTAGTGGCGATGCTGTTTTCCGTCAAATGTTTATATAGCTCAAATGTTAACCGCGTTACGGCCCTTAAAAGTACAAAACGTCTCTGGGCGCTCGCTTGTTGCACGTCACGGCGGTGTCAAAGCTAAAGCTTAGGGTTAAAGATGTTTGCAAGCGCGACATGAAGGCTTTCGACATTGTTTCGAATTCTTGGGAGGATCTAGCATCCTAAAAGCGGGGATGGGCACGTCTCGTGAGTGAGGGAATGGCCCACCACCACGGGTTCTGGTTTGAGAAACTGGACTGCGATAAGCTCTGTCGTTCACAGATAGGCTTATTCAGTCATAAGCGCAAATGCCGCGAAACAAATCGTATTACTTAAACCCAAAACCTGCAAACCCAGAAGTTGATTCTGTCAAAGCAATGAAAGTATCTTGTTTCGTAGGCGGAATGTACCTTTGCAAAGATAGACGTTCCTTTTGGAAGACATAAGCGGCTTTTGTAGATCAGATGCACACTTTAATATTAAAATTCCCAGTTCATGATCTATGAAAATCTTCGATCACGACGGCCTGATTATGCCTCATTCTCAGTTCACGAAGAATTATTTTCCTCATCCCAAGTTCACAAAAGCTATGGCCAGCTATGGCGTGAACTTCGGCTTTCATTGTCAGCTACGGCGTCAGGTTCGGCGTCTCCTATAGCGTCAACTTTGGCTTTCGTTGTCAGCTACGGCGTCTCCTATAGCGTCAACTTTGGCTTTCGTTGTCAGCTACGGCGTCTCCTATAGCGTCAACTTTGGCTTTCGTTGTCAGCTACGGCGTCTCCTATAGCGTCAACTTTGGTTTTCGTTGTCAGCTACGGCGTCTCCTATAGCGTCAACATCAGCGTTAACCCCAACTAGCACAGGTGAATATTTAATATCTTATTGTTTTAAGTGACAACTGAGCACCCAATGCTGCCTTTGAAGGCTGAAGCAATGGTGCGTAGTCTCATGGCTAGTATCCATTTATTAGTTACTTCATCCATTTATAGTATAAATAACAATGCGGCACTCCAAAACGTTGTTGCTTTATGTTGTTTGAACCATTGATGGCCCAACTCGTGTTTTTAAATAACGAAAAGATTATGTCGGAAGCAAGTCTTCGAGGACCGTACCCCCCCTCCCCCGTCACTTACCCGTCACTTATGTACATACATTTATCACACTAAGCTTCAGAAGCGTGCATAACCTATAGTAGTATGGTATAAACTTTATTTAATTAACGAGGCTACCGGTAGTGAATACATATTCAAGGGCAATTTATATATCGCGAAATTTCGTCTCTACAAAGAAACAAAATACTCTTTAACTTAAAGAATGGACCGATATGAAATATTGACCATTATAAATCTCCATCAGGAAGAAAGAAGAGTAAAAGAATGTTCATTTGAATATAGAATAGTGATGAATGAATCCCACATACGTGCATTCTCTTTACGCAATCTGATCATGAAATCAAAAGTAATCATCCCTCCATAACTTTGTATTTACCGACTGCTTGTGCCCTATGCAAGTACGCTAAATGTTCTCAAGCTGCTTTGTATAACATACGATATACGGAATAGGACAATGAAATACAGGGAAGTGGCAAGTGACTATCCACCATTCCTGTGGTACTCAACCACTGCGATTGTCGTCGGTTGCTCTTCCACACATCAAATCGAACCATTGTTTCAGTATAGATCGTGTATCCCGCATGTCTACCATTTACTATAACAATCAGCCTCGTGGGTTCTAAAGTAGAGGATTGGCCTGCCCTATACGTGTACGTTACTTTGCGTCCCATTGGTGTTTTCTATCACACGCGATGAGCCATACAGAATAGTCCTGGCGATTTCCCCGAACGTGGACCTCCAGGTCTTCACGTTGTCGTCGTTAGGTTCCTCGGTGTAGTACTTACTACCAATCCACAACCGGTACCACATGTGAATGGCGTAGTGATTCTGCCAATCGGTGATGCGGTCCCCATAAATATCCCTCAATTCTCTCCACGTCGGGTGCTGTAGTTTGTGCGGCTCGACGTGCAGTAGGTGCGGGAATCTCTTCCACAGCTGGAAGGGCACCACCCCGGTGTTGTAAGCCCACTGGTCTACGCGATAGTTGTCGAGATAGGCATATAGCCACAAAAGCAGGAAGTATGAAGTCTTGGCCCCCAGGGCTATCCCGCCACACATTACAGTCTTTCCCTCCTGGCCCAGGGTGAAGGGGTAACGCCGCAGGGGGTCGAAGGAGCGCGTGACGAGAACGTCGATATCCAGGTAGATCCCTCCGTATTCCTGCAGCACCCTCACCCGATCCACGTTAGATGACGATGTGTCGTAGTATGGTGTCTTGATGAGTTCCCCGAATAAACACATCGTCGGTCCCTGGTAGACGACACGTAGCTCAGGGAGGGTCTTCACTCTGTCCCAGTACTCGCCCACGGGTTCTGTGGCGGCGTGGAATAAGATGGCGTCCGGCTTGAGTTGCTGATGGGCGCTGAGCACACTCAACATATGGTGGAATTTAAACTTGGTCGGGGACTTGTTGTGCCAGATGTAGTGGACGATATTAGGTACCATGTAGCTATCGTTGTTGGGGAGCACGATATTGGAGGGATCGGACCCTGGCGGGAGAAACATGACGTCATCAGCTAGAGTGACGTTTCCACTACGGGAAGACAACATCTGCCTTATTTGTCGACCTTTCTTCTGGGGACGAGGTTGCCTGAGAACCTTAACGATGTCTTTGACGAATCGTGATACAACCTTGATTTTGTGGGCCGTTTGATTACCTTCCCCGGGAATGTTTTCCGACAAGGAGTAAATCCACTCGGGAATGAAGTTTCGTGCCCCGAACAAGCTGCAATTTTCCGAGGTCAGAGACAGTTCTCTGCTCGGCGTCAAAAACCAGGAACTAGGCCTGGTCTTCTTCACTGGAGTGGTAGCATTTGGCAAATCAGAGCCCACGCCCGTAGAGTGGAGGCTGGGTGCCTGAATGGAGCTGTAGTTGACTGGTACCGGCGGCAACACGCTGGGTACTTGAACGGAACTAAATATATCGCGCAAATTTGAAACAACTTGGGGGGAGTCGAGGAAACTGTAGTTGACTGGCGCCATGGTAACGGTGTGTAGTGAAGGGCTTCCGGTTAGGAGCCAGTAGGCCACAGCCATCAAGATCACTCCGCCCAGTACCAAAGAGGACCTCATCTGAAACAGAACAGTCCCATAAACGTCATGTGGCGGATACAAGAAGATCGAGGCAGGCGAGGTGGAGGGGGAGGGAACGGAAGGGGGGGGGGCTGATTGATGGATGAATTGGTGTCCTCGGTATCCATATGGCACTTGTATTCGGGTGTCAAATGTGAATGTCATTATGGTAAGGCGGGTGCAACTCATTTATCTTCCAAATGAGTAGGCCTATGATTCACATCAACATGATAATTCTACCCCAAATATATCCATTTGAACTACTATTTGTAAATTTAATAATAATAATCATGTTTATTGTCCTAGATATGCATCTCAAGTTGACTTATACAACATATAATAGCAGAAGCCGAAGCTTGTATATGTAGCGTGCCGAGGGTGTAAGTGGCCAAATCGTGTCGCTGCCACCAAAACTGTAGCGGGCCGACGTGTATGTCTTTGATGTTATGTCAGGACGGAGGCGTTTTAAGCCGCGATAAAATAAACCATTCTCGGTTGCAACAGTTAAACTTAGCTTAAATAACCCAGCAATCAGATAATAAGAAAGTGGTTATAATTCAAGTAACTTATTCTGGGTTAACTCGATCAGTCGCTGCCACCACATACAAATGTATAATCAAAGTATCACTGGAATATTTACATGACATCAGCCGCTCGGTAAATACTGATAACTATGTTACAAAGAACTGAAGTATCACAATACAGCTCAAAGACAGCTCCAAGACAAGCTTATTACCAAATTTCACCTTTCTGATACTACATAAATACTTATAAAAGAAAATAGCAAAGATTCAAATAAATGAGTAAAGAGGTGTGCGGATGCTGCGCTAAGGGAAGAGGTTAAAGAGGTGCGCGGATGCTGCGCTAAGAGGAGAGGGTAGAGAGGTGCACGGATGCTGCGCTAAGGGGAGAGGTTAAAGAGGTGCGCGGATGCTGCGCTAAGAAGAGAGGGTAAAGAGGTGCGCGGATGCTGCGCTAAGGGGAGAGATTAAAGAGGTGCGCGGATGCTGCGCTAAGAGGAGAACTCTTCTTTCTCCCGAACTTGCTCCAACTTCTTTCCTGTCCTGGCGGATGTTTACTACCCAATCTCACCCACGCGCCCCCTGCCGTCCTACTTCTTCCTACCATTACGCTATAGTTCCCATATGCCGTGCTACTTCTTATCATCCAGCTAGTTCCCCTATGCAAATTCGCTATATATATGCTAAGATAATGTGTAACCTAACTAGATTTATTACCCACCCACTCACCCACACGCCCAAAAGAAATGTGGCCACACTCGTAGGATTTACGTCAAGTAATTAATGTTCAAAGCACATCTTGTCCCGCACAATATGTACATGTATAGCGTGTCCACTATTTTATTGCAAAAGACGATATGATTGCTCTCTTGAATGAGTGAATGGATGAGCTAAATTCTATTCTATAATACCATTTGTTAAAGAAAGTAATGAAGAAAGTAATAACAGAAAATAGCCCGCATGTATTTGAATGCTATTTATTTGAATGCTACTATTTAATACTAAACCTCGTGACAAATTAATATTGAGTAGGTCCAGGTAATAAACCATGGTAATGCTTAAACACTAAGAGAACAACACACTGCTCAATTTCTACAAAGGTAACATATTATGTTGTGTTAATAAACATTTTCCGTGTGAGAATACTTGTTATATCTGCAATTATACGAACCGCTCGTTTCTGCAAAATAAATAAGGCTGTAGATAGAAGTGATAGCTGGTCGTCCCATAACTTCGTACGCAGATTTCGTATCTGCGTACGAAAGATATGAGTAAACAAATGCAAAAATATAGACACACAATATATCAATGATAAACAAATTTGAATTCTGTTGTTATTGTTATTCTGCCAATCTATGTAACGGAGTGAAATATCCTTCCCGCCGCAATCAACCTGTATTTTTATATTCTAGCAAACTAGTTCATACCTGTTGTATTTACTTTATATCATGCCAGTACCTGGGAGTGTCGGGAGTGTGTTTCCTCCATATATAAGCCGGTGCGCGCGGGTTTTTCGTCCCTCTCTCAACTCAGTCCTCACAAGACCGGGTGCGGCCGCCACAAAGGCTCCAGTGAGCTGGAACCTTCTTGTGTGGCGTGGAGAGGGCACGACAGGATAGGGCCTTTTATAGGTAAGTGCTACATTTAAATACCAGTGTATTGTTCAAGTAGCTCACTTTATGGGTGACTTATAGCATTAATAGTGTGTTATAAATTGTCAGTTATCAGTGTTTGAGGTGGCATATATGTTTCATATGGGTTATATAACCACGTGTTCTTTGCTTCGTTTTCCCTTTTATAGACTAATAAAACCATCGCTGCCAGCCAGCACATCAGTGATACGTTGCTGTTGTTGGTGTGCCGTATGCCCTGTTACATCAATAATAAACAAATATGAAACGCTATTCTGCCAATATTCCTAATATCCATGTGCATATAATTGACAACATGGAATGACCAACTTGTAAATTTTTAAAGTCATAGTTGAAGCCTCCTTCTAAATTAATAGTTACATTACAACCGGCTAAACATGGACTTAGGAGAGAAATGTACATGCGGGTCCGCATTATACAGAAGTGAGTCACATTCATCGTCAAGTTCGAATGGGTTAAAAAATTTGTCATATAGTAGCTGCACTGGGATGCCTAGATTAGTCGTCTGGTCTAGCGTTACCATATCGATAAAATCCGTCATTGTCAGTATATATATATATATCGGACAAACATGTTTTACAGTACCATATATTTCTACCCCAAATATTGCCTCCCAAATCATCGCGGTTTTATTGAGATACACAATATCAAAGTGATAAATAAGGTTGCAGAGCACGTATGGCAATGATATGGTGATAACAATGTCCAAGTACTTGATAGCGATGACCCATGCAGTACGTCTTTGCTACAAGCCGGATCAATTCTATCGGCATCCTAAATCAGATTAGTGGACAAATACTATCTGTGTTGTTATCTTTAAAACCTAATAATGGGCCAAAGGAATTAATAAACATGAAATGAAGCGATAATTTGAAGATAAATATTAAAGATCCTCCACACGTTCTAATATAGATATTGTAAGTTAATTCTTAGTTACTTACACTTGCTTTTCTCGATGGAGGCAGGTCCAATTCCTCTGTCAGTCCACCAGTCCCTGAGGTATATGCCACGTCCTATTGGTATTGATTTACTTGATATCGAGCTGGTAACCGTATCAATAATGTTCAATTCCGTTGAATGTTTTGGGTCTATATTCATAAAATTGTGCAGCCTATGATTATACATTACTTTTTAAATATTTTAAAGTACATGTATTGAACAGAACAGATGTTACTACGTTATCTCTAACTGGTAAACATTTTTTAAACATCAAATTTACAAAATCATCAGTGGCTTTATGAGAATAAATATTGATTTAACATTGAAGTCGCTAATGACAAAGATCAATTGCTCCTCGATCTGTGCCTAGATTATGCAACACCTTCATAATGTTGTTGTACAGATCGATGCTTGTGTCCCGTCAACGATATAGAATCCGATTGATATATTGCGTAGCCTACATTTTTCATTGGTTTATCCATATCTTTATATATGATAGTCGATGTTCACAAATTCGCATGGTAGCGATAATCGGGTTCCTTTGTCAATCTGTCATGCGCACTTTTGGTGTCGAAGTTACATGGGTCACAAGAGATGGCGGCACATGGAGCGGTGTACTATGCAAAATCTGGCGTCGTGATAATACATGGCGCGGGTTAATCTGGTGTGGTGATAATACATGGCGCGGGTTAATCTGGTGTGGTGATAATACATGGCGCGGGTTAATCTGGTGTGGTGATAATACATGGCGCGGGTTAATCTGGTGTGGTGATAATACATGGCGCGGGTTAATCTGGTGTGGTGATAATACATGGCGCGGGTTAATCTGGTGTGGTGATAATACATGGCGCGGGTTAATCTGGTGTGGTGATAATACATGGCGCGGGTTAATCTGGTGTGGTGATAATACATGGCGCGGGTTAAGCTGGTGTGGTGATAATACATGGCGCGGGTTAATCTGGTGTGGTGATAATACATGGCGCGGGTTAATCTGGTGTGGTGATAATACATGGCGCGGGTTAATCTGGTGTGGTGATAATACATGGCGCGGGTTAATCTGGTGTGGTGATAATACATGGCGCGGGTTAATCTGGTGTGATGATAATACATGGCGCGGGTTAATCTGGTGTGGTGATAATACATGGCGCGGGTTAATCTGGTGTGGTGATAATACATGGCGCGGGTTAATCTGGTGTGGTGATAATACATGGCGCGGGTTAATCTGGTGTGGTGATAATACATGGCGCGGGTTAATCTGGTGTGGTGATAATACATGGCGCGGGTTAATCTGATGTGGTGATAATACATGGCGCGGGTTAATCTGGTGTGGTGATAATACATGGCGCGGGTTAATCTGGTGTGGTGATAATACATGGCGCGGGTTAATCTGGTATGGTGATAATACATGGCGCGGGTTAATCTGGTGTGGTGATAATACATGGCGCGGGTTAATCTGGTGTGGTAATAATACATGGCGCGGGTTAATCTGATGTGGTGATAATACATGGCGCGGGTTAATCTGGTGTGGTGATAATACATGGCGCGGGTTAATCTGGTGTGGTAATAATACATGGCGCGGGTTAATCTGGTGTGGTGATAATAGATGGCGCGGTTTAAGACATCTTTTCAACTAACTCAGGGAAAGAGACAACGAACCATAAACGGAAAAAAATGTTTGCTCTCTGGCTTCATATAATCGAATGTCGCTTCTTCTCATTAACGATCAACACGCAAGCTTGAAATAAAAGTGAAGACGAACCAAACATTGGTTTATAATGAACTGAATATGTTTTATTGAATAGTACATGATGCACTGGTGATAAATGCCATGCTAAGAAAGGGCAAAAACCAAAATATGATGTCTTAGGTGGCAGTATCATATTCATAGACTGAAAACCGCCTCTGACGATGAGAATATCCTTCTTCCATCACAGATGCACGATGGAAGGATAAAGCAGATAGAGGTGATTAATAGAAATCGTGCTAAAATATAATATAAATCGTGCAAGGTAGTGTGACAACGTGAGAATGGTCACGAAGAGGGCGCTAGTGTCGTCAACAGATTATGACCAGCGACAAGGGGACTGCTATACAGTCTTCTCAAAGAGGGCGCTGGTCTCCACAACAAATTTGGACCAGCGACAAGTGGACTGTTGCACAGTCTTCACGAAGAGGGCGCTAGTGTCGTCAACAGATTATGACCAGCGACAAGTGAACTGTTGTACAGTCTTCACGAAGAGGGCGCTGGTTTCCACAACAAATTATGACCAACGACAAGTGGACTGTTGTACAGTCTTCAAGAAGAGGGCGCTAGTATGGTCAACCGATTATGACCAGCGACAAGGGGACTGTTGTACAGTCGGACCGCAGTAACAGCATGCAACTACGAGTGTTAACGAACAGAGCAGGATGTGACGTAACAATATGTGACCGGAAGTCGTATGCGCTTTAACTGATGCGACGTCGAAGGAATCGGGTTCACAATGAAGCTGTGATGCCCGAATGCCTCTCGCTTTTCTTGGCCCGATGCCTGAATGTTTCTCGCTTTTCTTGGCCAGATGCCTGAATGCCTCTCGCTTTTCTTGGCCCGATGCCTGAATGCCTCTCGCTTTTCTTGGCCCGATGCCTGAATGCCTCTCGCTTTTCTTGACCCGATGGCTGAATGTCTCTCGCTTTTCTTGGCCCGATGCCTGAATGCCTCTCGCTTTTCTTGACCCGATGGTTGAATGTCTCTCGCTTTTCTTGGCCCGATGCCTGAATGCCTCTCGTTTTTCTTGGGCCGATGCCTATATGTCTCTCGCTTTTCTATAGCTCGATGCTATGAGAACGAGGTCCCTCGCACAAGATGCCTGTCAATATATTAGCGCCTCACGCTTGGGGGTGTAACACCAGTGCTCAAGAACACCGCGGGACATCTTTTATAAAGTCGGCATAGATGTGATGTTGGAGGATGTTGCGCGAAGTGCGTAACGTTACATATTTGTAAAGTCAGCAGATGTTTTACAAGCCGCACCGCATTTTGAAATTGATTGTTGATATCAGATACTAGATGGAGTCTCCATCTGATATTATCGTAGACGACACCGCTGACGTCAAGTCAAGTCAAGTGAAGGCTGGTGCCCAATGATGATGAGACAGTTGACTCCTAGCAAACACGTAGGCATCGTGTGTTCAGCCGCGGAGGAAGGACAGATCTATCGGGCTGACCCCGTCGGGCCTGGGCGGCCGCGGGCCATTCGGGGAGCACAGGGGCTCGTCATCCATCGAGGAGCTCGAGCTGTCGTCCGGCCAGTCCAAGCTCGCGGCGGGGGCTGGTTGCACGGGGGTCTGGAAGCGGTCTGGGCGGGCCTTGGGTGCCCCAGCGGGGGCCGGCTCCACGGGGGTCTGGAAGCGGTCTAGGCGGGTCTTGGGAGCCTCGTGGGCCGGGGTACTGCGGCTGCACTGCAGCGCACCATGACTGGCTATGGTCGCCTTGACGACGACGGCGTCCTGAGTGGAGCGACACCTGTCGGCGATGCGGTGAGCGCCTTCCTGGACAAAGGTGGGGGAGGGAAGTTGTCCGTCAAAAGCAACTTCCTCCGCCATGAGGTCTCCAAGCATGCGCACGTCATCTGGCTTCTTCCTGTTTCCGGCAGCGGTACGCTCTCGTCCTCCCTCGCAGATCCCGTGAGATGTGCGTGACACCGGCCCGGCGCGACGACGCGATCCCACCGCCTGAGGTGTCTGGTAGACAGCTCTGGCCGAAGGCTTGGGGCGCTGGCCGACGGCCCCAGACGACACACTGGGCGCTGTAACAAAATAAACTCGTATAATGGCCTGGTGCATTAACTATGGCACCGTGGCGTATACTCACCACAGAACCATGGCGAATACTCACCCCAGGACCGTGGCGAATACTCACTCCAGGACCGTGGCAAATACTCACCCCAGGACCGTGGCGAATACTCACCCCAGGACCGTGGCGAATACTCACCCCAGGACCGTAGCGAATACTCACGCCAGGACCGTGGTGAATACTCATCCCAGGACCGTGGCGAATACTCACCTCAGGAACGTGGCGAATTCTCACCCCAGGACCGTGGCGAATACTCACTCCAGGACCATGGCGAATACTCACCCCAGGACCGTGCATCAATTAATCAAATGAATAGCCCAAATAGTCTAACGCCATGTTCACTGTCGCTCACGAACCATGCTTCAAATTCAAGACAAGTGCTGTAAAGATTAGTCAACGGCAGACATGTAGACTTTGGTGGAGCTTTTATATTTCATAAAACAAGCGTTCATAGTTCCGAAGGACGAGATACTCATACGTTCTCATACGAGAAGTGCTTAGACAAGTTTCGAAGCTTTTCAGTGATAACTGAGTTATTGAAATAGGTGTAACAAATGTACGTCACAATACGAGCAAAATTCGTCCACCTAAATTCACATATTGATTTAGAACGGATAAAAATAGTACCTGTGATAACAGATGCCTGCGCCGCGGATGTTGAGGGCGTCGCGTTGGAAGTGACGCGGTCGGGAGTGGCAATCACGGTGTCAGTCGAGCGATTTCCCGCGAAAACCCTAGTTCCTCCTATTGGTACTAATCACCGAAAAAAAAGAAGAAAGAAAGATGAAATAAGTACTATATTAAAAGCATTGAACATTTAGTTCATATTCCAACTTCCACGTGGCTACTTAGCTATTCGTGATGTCATATCGCAGCCCCGAATAACTTCAAATAAACCGGAAGTCGCTGTGGAATATAACAGCCGAGTGACGGTTTTGTAAAACTATGACGTCATCATGTCATGGTGACGTCATGGGCTGACGCACGACGATGTCGAAATAACCAGACGCTAACGTTTCCCCCCTCAACCCAGCACGGCGGTAGGAGCCTCAGCCTTCAGATGTGGCTTGACGAGTCTCGGAAGTACGTCGTATTGAAGGAAGTTTGATTTTCTCCATAGGATCCCATATTAAACGGTTTCGACTATACACCGAAAAGTACTAGGGGCATTTTTGTCACCATGTTTAAGGACACTCGTTGAAGGGATAATTGAACCACAAATTAAAACGTTCAAGCCACTATATACATTGTGAGGTCATGTGTTAATTGTGATATTGATATTAATAAGGCGCTCACCGGATTTTGTGCCTCTTGTCTGGTCAGCGGGAGCCACGTTAATGACGCGAGGGCGGCCAGTGGGGACGTTGTGGGCGGACGTGGCCGCCTGATCCAGAGAGACCGATCGTGGGGCCGCCTTGCTGGTGGTGGCCGCCTGATCCAGAGAGACCGATCGTGGGGCCGCCTTGCTGGTGGTGGCCGCCTGATCCAGAGAGACCGATCGTAGGGCCGCCTTGCTGATGGTCGTCTCCTGATCCAGAGAGACCGATCGTGGGGCCGCCTTGCTGGTGGTGGCCGTCTGATCCAGAGAGACCGACCGTGGGGCCGCCTTGCTGGTGGTGGCCGCCTGATCCAGAGAGACCGACCGTGGGACCGCCTTGCTGGTTGTGGCCGCCCGATCCAGAGAGATCGATCGTGGAGCCGCCTTGCTGGTGGTGGCCGCCTGATCCAGGGAGGCCGCTCGTGGGGCCGCCTTGCTGGTGGTGGCCGCCTGATCCAGAGAGACCGATCGTGGGGCCGCCTTGCTGGTGGTGGCCGCCTGATCCAGGGAGGCCGATCGTGGAGCCGCCTTGCTGGTGGTGGCCGCCTGATCCAGAGAGACCAATCGTGGGGCCGCCTTGCTGGTGGTGGCCGCCTGATCCAGAGAGGCCGATCGTGGGGCCGCCTTGCTGGTGGTGGCCGCATGATCCAGAGAGACCGATCGTGGGGCCGCCTTGCTGGTGGTGGCCGCCTGATCCAGAGGGACCGATCGTGGGGCCGCCTTGCTGGTGGTAGCCGCCTGGTCCAGAGAGACCGATCGTGGGGCCGCCTTGCTGGTGGTGGCCGCCTGATCCAGAGAGACCGATCGTGGGGCCGCCTTGCTGGTGGTGGCCGCCTGATCCAGAGAGACCGATCGTGGGGCCTCGTACACATACGGTGGCTCTGGAGACACACAGTAAACCGCCCATACAATGTACGACTCACAACCTACGGCGTAACCCTAAACCGTGTAATAGACGATTTAGCAAATATCCGCCATCTTTGATTAATTATGGCGGGCCAGCGCAAAGCGTTGTGGCAAGTAGTTTGATATAAAATTCAGTTTAAGGAATGTGTAAAGTCACGCCTTTGTCTTAATAATTTTCATTATCTGGAATATTGCACCAGGAATGCTTTATGTAAAAAGTAAACGACAAACGGTGCATTATCTTGATAATGAAGCGTCATTAAGTTTTAGTGTCTCCGCCAGTTTAGTCAGTCCAGCCGAGCCGAGCCGAGCCGAGTCGTTTGATGGTGTCCAAACTTCCAAATTTCAAGAATCGTAACTACTATAAAATATTTCTGTCCCTGCACATATGCCTGATACATCACATCACAGAAAGTTTTATTGTCAAAATATTTTTGTTGTTGTTATGCGACAAATTTTGACTGCGAAGAAAGACGACAATAATACCCAGATTACGTAGCACGTGCAGTGGCGCCACCCAGTCGGACAATGATAACTACGAAACACATTTTTCATCTACAGCAATTATAATCAATGAACAATTTCCAGTTAACTAAATACATTATGTCTTGACCATTTTGATCATATATTCTTTTCTCACCGTTTCGACGGTTATCGGTAGCGTTCTGCTTGGGCTTCACATTGATGACTCGCGAACCGGTGGCGCCGCCTATGACGGGGTATGTCTGGGTACCTGCGCAGCGAGGAAAATGCAATTTGTGTGAAGTCAGCCATTGGTGTAAGGTGCGTATTTGGCAATAACATATGTTTCATGTCAAGGATATCATCATTAAGCCTATAATTAAAGCTATTTCGCCCGCAAGATCATATGAGTATCAAGAAAAATAGAAATTTATTGCTGGGAGGTTATGACCTGATTTGTATTTGTGTCACTAAACATCTTACGTAGTTTTTTTTTTTTTCAATTTCAAAATAGATAATCTAAGTTCATGCAAGTCATAAAAAGTGGTACTTGGCTTTGATACATTTATAAGGCAATGCTGTTGAAGATTTCATAACATGTTCAAACGTAGGGTTTATTATAAGTAATAACCACACAATGAACCAGTCTATCTCTCACAAATCCTTGTACATCAGACTTCCAAGTCTCCACTAGCCGTGGACCGAAACAATTGTTTGGCCATATTTACCATTACATTGGATATACGTGTTGAAAGCCTGTTAAATCTGACTTTTCCGTCATCCTCAAATGCTTGCATTTCTAGTATACCATTATCGGATTGATACCCTTAACAAAATGAAACGTTAGCTCTCAGTTGAATTATAGCAAGTCCTCAGCGGAAAGCTAACTCAACAGTTATTTTTCAACTAGTTTTCACCGTGCCCGGGGACATGTAAATTACCCTTCAGTTAGAAAAAAATTTGAAATTTAAGTTCTCATGCAACTAATAGTTGAAAGTTAGTTGAAATCAGAAACTTAGAAGTATTCGTAGTTAGTAATAACTTAACAGAATCTTGGTGAACATATGGGGGGGGGTTGCCGTTCCTCGAGAATATGCTTTTAACTTTCGTGAACTGGGAATGAGGTATTAGTCGACCGTCGTGATGAAGGATTTTAATATTAGATAACCGTGAACTGGAATTTCAGTATTAGATAACTGTTAATCGAGATAACCGGAAAAGCGAGAAATTTATATCAAGTATACGCCCTTCCTTTGTATGCGGGGAGTTCTCGGTTTAATTATTCGTGACCTGAGAATAGGGAATAACAAAAGCTAGTGATACTGCTCAGGTTGTGTGAATAAACCATAAAACATGCATTCATAACAAGCATCATGACTCCCAGCGGGCCAGGAAGAAGGAAGGCGCCACAATATGGAGACCATAAGAAGCTGCTGTGTATATTGGGCAACAGAAGGAAACTAAGGCTGTCTTGTATATTACCAAACTTCTGTGACAGTAATTAATATTTGTGTCAGCTGTAAGTTGCTGAAGATTTTGTGAGTAATATATGAACTACTATGAATATATGAACTATGAATTAAGAACTAAATTGCAGAATCATGATCTGCTCAATTTGCAGTTTGGAACTGGTCACAGATGTCATAATGAACCCGTGAAAGACTCCGTGACCAACCGACCGATTAGCAATTACTATTCTTTAACCTCAAACCCCAGCCTCCCTTACGTCGCTCTTACGTCACTATTTGTCATTGCGGAATAAAACTTCAGACCTAACAGACGTCTTTCAATCACGACAGAACTATATCAGGTTATTCACTCGAACACATTCCTAGTATTTTGACTCCCTACGTAAGATATAGAATGTCTGACCAATTCCAATGAATGTATTTACTGTTGTTTTGTTTTTTAAATGGCATCTTTCTCAAATCACATAACGGGCCACAACATGTTATTAGATCCTGGACTATCGTTGCTCCTTATCCTGGCTGCTTGGTTCAAATTTGTATGCTGACAAATTACCGCTTTGATCCCAATAATTATTGACTGTTAATTCCATTTGATATCCACCTTTGAAAAGGATGATATATAACATATCACTCACTGTCACCTGGTGACATGATACAAACACCGAGCTGAACGGCACTGCTTCCCTGCATCCACTCGGGCTTCAATCGTTTAACAAAGCTGTGAATATCACATTTTTGTATGGTGCCTTTGCCGCAGTCAGCTGTTGTACGGTTCACAGTGTTATTTTATTTTATAATTATCACAGAATTTCCATGTACTAGGCCAGGGTAGCCTGCATTACCGATTTTAGCTGTTGAAAATTGGGCAGTTGAAAACTAACTAATTTGCATGATAAATTCTTCCGCTGAGGAATAACTGAATTCTAACTCCAGTTATACAGTTGAAATTCATATCTCTTTTTCGTACGGGTATGCGTGGTACTACGATTAGGAAATATGATGGGGTGGGTGGGGGGGTGGTGGCAAGGCGGGGTCGTGTTCCCAAGTCACGAACAATACATTTCTTTACTCCCAGGTCACGATGAATTAAAAGGAGAAGTCCCCGTAAACAATGGAAGAGTCGGATACATGATATAAATTGGCCAGTTCCCAATTCACGGTTATTTAATATTCAAATTCCCAGTTCACGATTAACGAAAATCATCGATCACGGCGGTCGGCTAATATTCCATTTCCAGTTCACGAATAATTATTTTCCTCATTCCCAGTTCACGGTGAAATGAAAAGACCATTCCCGAGGAACGCAAATACCCCTTGCCCCCCCCCCCCCCCCGCCCCCCCCCCCCTTTATGATATGGATGCACATGGAAACTCTATGTGAACACAAACCTGTCAGTGGGACATCCTGGTACTTGTCCTGGTCTGTATTGACCCGTGGCTGGGCAGCTTGAGTGACCGGTCCGCTGACCTTTGACCTCACAATGGTGGGCTCAGTGACGCTATGGAGGAGGTTGCATGACAAGGTCAATAGAAGAGGTAAATACTTCAGATATCATTCTGAGAGGGCATCAGACCTTGTTTGTTATACGGATGAACCCTGTGTGTTTGGCGGAGTGGGTTGTAAGGCAATGCCGAGAACAGGGTAAGAGTTTATAGATCCAGGAACGTACAAGAGAAGGGCAAGATTTTTCGCACATTACGCAGTGAACGCTTAACGCACAAGGTAAAAATGATAGCCATTCTGCCCCCGACACAACCCAAGATTATTAAAACATTGGCAACGCAAATTTGTCACGGCACCTCATACTGTGATCCTAAATTTCACCCCCGCCCCCTCCACTATACCTTGGAACCCAACGATTTTTATAATAAATATTTACTGGTTAATCAAACTTACAGGACAAGTCACTTCAATATGTGAAGGCGACACATTTAACTACGGTACTCACCACGAACGGACGTCTAAACCGGAAGTGGGTTGATTCAGACCTTGAGGAGACAAGAAAAACACATATTGAACCGCAATGTATCGGAACGAACTGTCCCGGGTTTCGAAGTACCCAAGCCTGACGGCGGCACTGACCACGACTTGAAAATAGGCCGCCAGTTGCATCGACTGTACGTGTTGAATGGACTAATGCAGAACATGAGGAAGGTTTCTCTCACGCAGACAGGGTACTTCCGAAATTCAATGTGCAAGAAACATGTGTGTAGATCAATAGCAAAAGACGTTCACATTTACGTACTATGGGGGGGGGGGGATACCCCCTGTGAATCGCGAATCCCCCAAAATTAGGGAGAGCAATGTCGAATTTCCAAGATTAAGACATTTTGCCGGGCACGAAAAAAACCCCCCTTAAGGATGATATCGCGAATGTCGAGGAATTCGCAGACTGATATTATAACGAATCGCGGTAAATAGGCAAAGGGTCTTCACGTTCAACTAGGATTTGTACGGATAGGGATCCCCAAAAATTGCAAAAGGTATTCCCCCCTCCCCCCATTATCATATGTATTGATAAACTCTACGTGGTTACTACGTTTTTCATGCTAAAGTACAACAATTCCAGGCACAATATAGATACTGGCGATCCATAAAATTCATTTGAGAACGGAGATCAGATGAATACGGCGCCAGGACAGATACTCGCATCTTGATGAAATAATTTACTTGAAATATGTATCAGTCTATGGGGTCTTTGTGTAAGCATGCCATAATGTAATCTTCTTACCCGAAGGGCGAATGCTGAGGCCGGTCGCGGCGGGCTTCACGTTGATGACACGAGAACCGGTGGCGCCGCCTAGGACGGGGTATACCTCGGTCTCTGCCGAGTATCCTGGACAGGAAACAGTGTGTAAATAGCAATTACCTGGGGTTGCCACGCAATGACTTGGCATAATAACACATGGAAATTGTATTATGCTCAAGGAATACAGTATATTTAATTACGCCTTCTGAAAGAAAGTGAGATTGTCTAAATGTAAACTGTAAATAATAAATAACAAGTTCGTCATTGTGTTAACAACATAATACAAATTAACAGTATCGTCATCAAGGATTGTGCATGAGGGTAAATATTTATATATATATATATATAACTACTGAAAAATCTGCTTTTCTATGACAACGTGTTTGAGAATTCCCTTGCGCTCGATGGACCCAGAATGCGTGGCGCACTGACCGGCGAACAGGATGCCCTGGTAGTTGTCCTCATCCGAGTCAGTCTGTGGGCTGGCGGCCCGGCTCAGGGGCGAGTAGAGGGCCGCCTCAGGGACCGGCGCGGGTTCCTTGGGCCTCACCGCGAAGTACTCCTTAGGGCTAGAGAGGGGTTCATATCTCACAGTCAGTGGACTATTGCATCACTAAAATACCTCCACCGTGTACAGCATATTGCAGTGAACCAGTACACATCATGGTCTCAGTAAGGGCGAAGTCATGATAATTTATCTACACCATCTATATTGACACAAACTATGTTTTGCTCGTTTTTAAAGTTTAAAAATTCGATACTTGGTCTATAATTTACTATGGCGAAAGTATTCAAGCATGGTCATCGATCTTTCTCTAGCACGAGGTTGAGAACTGGGGATTTTTCATTACGTGGGGATAGTTTCTATTGATGTGTAACCTGTAGCACTCACCGACAGTACACCGGTCCAGTCAAGGCGGACGACGACTGCACGACTCCCTTGTTATTCTGTATATAACAAAATAATGTTACTGTTAATCTGAGACATGAACCTGGAAAGGGAACTGATCATAATTATGTAATACGTATTGTCAATATAATGAAGAATTGCTGAAGCCACAATGTCAGAGGAATATGGAGAGAGTTGGATAGTGACACATGGAAGACCAAAGAAGAGGGTACAATTATAACAGGTAGGATAAAAGAAGCAAACATGCAGAGCTTTTGTAGGGGAAAATGGGGCGAGGCAGCTTTCTGGGATGATATATCGTACCCTTGCAATAGTGGCGCGGTGGCGGTCCCTGCAGGCACTCGTTGTCTGGCTCAGCCTGGCCTTGTCGTTAGCTACTGGAAGGATGGCACTCGGCAGATGGTAAGACTCGGATGCCGTTGTCACCGCCTCAGCTTGGTTCCGGCCATGGCCGCTAGAGGCGGGAGGGACACTGGGCTTGGAGTAAGACATGGTGATGGCCTTCTGCAGGAATACAGCCTTGTCGTGGGCCTTTTGGAGTAAAGCGGCCTCATCGTCGGCCTTCTCCGCTGCCTTTCCCTTCGCGATCATTTCGAAGTCAGAATCGACGTCACTCTCCCCGCTGACCACGTTCTTTGGCTTTCTGTCCATGTCGTCGTCGTTGTCGACCATAGTCTCGGCTGGCGCGTAGACGGTGACAGCGGTCTCAGGGGACTCGTGGATGGTGATCACACACTCCTGGGACCCGAGGCTGTCGGCTTCCTGACGACGAGTTGCGTATACAGCGACTGAAGGTCCTGACGTCATCTTCTGACCCATGCCACAGGAATCGTCATTCCGGTCGATCTTGTTCTGCACTTCCTGGCCCGAAAGGCTGATGACGGTGTCTGACGTCATGCGCTTGTCGCTCCCTAGTTGCTCAGAAGAGTCGGACACGGATCGAACCTCAACGTCACAGAAAGATGTGCTGTCAATCACTTCCCCAGTCTTCTCGTATGTGGCTGACGGGGAGGCTTTGGCATCGTTTCCCGGTTTGTTTTCTGCTCCAGCGTCGTTTCTCAGTTTGCTTCCTGCGTTGGTCTGTTTCTGCCTCTTCTCCTTCGGTAACTGTTCGTACTCGATCCAAGCTTCACCTTTGTGAGCACTCTCCTCGCGAGCCCTGCTGTATTGCCTCTCCTTCACATCATCTCCTCCATCTGAAGACTGGTGTCCTTGGTCCTGGGGTGGTCCCGGGCTCTGGCCGCCAAGTCCTCCCGTCCAATCCGGACCCTGGCCGACTCCAGGATGAGATGTCGCTTGGGGCTGACCCTCGTGACTGCGTGATTTCCTCTTGAACCACCCGAAGAAGGTCTTAGCCGACGAACCGTCGAAATCTCCATCGCCTTCTCGTCGCTGTTGATCAGGGTCTCTATTCTTACGGCAGAAGACACACAAGAGGAAGGTGAAAAGACAGCGCAAAAAGCTCAACCTGTTGCGCTCTGATTCCTGCGCAAGAGAATTTCTTGGAGAGCCATCCTCAAAGTACTTGATGTAGAGGCCACATTCCCAGTGCTTGCCTGAGAAACATTTCCGATAGCCGACATCCTTCACTCGTCTACCGCGCTCATCGGTAGAGAACTCCTCTCGGTGGCTCCCCGGGAGCTCTTCGTCAGCCTCCAAGTCGCTCGATACGTTTCCTTGGCTTCGCTCCTGCTCCTCCGCTCTCTTCTGCGCCTCAGCCACTTTCTTGTCGTGCTTCTTCCTCAAAGCCTCAATGTTGGGCTTCCTGAAGTGGTGCAGGGCAAGGCGCTCGTGCCATGGGAAGGACATGTCCCCGAGGACGTGGTAGTTGTTCACCTCCGTGAAGCGGACTTCTTCCTCCAGGTCTACGGCGATTCCGGCCATTATCATGGCCATGATCCGCTCTCGCTCAACTTTAGCCATGCCGTATTTCTCAAAGGTCGTGACGGTTTTGCCGACCATCTCTGTAGTTATGTTGTCGGGGTTGGATGGGATTTGGTGCCGCAGGGTGTATGGGAGGGTTTACGGGGTGAGGAGGCGAGGGAGCGGTGGGGGTTAAGACGATATGTCATGTTGGAGGTGCATACAGAGGGAGGGATGGATATGCCAAGTATAGCGAAAAGATATGGGACGAGGGGGACGAGGACGTGGGAACGAGAAGTTTGCGAATAGGTGGGAGAATGGTGGCAACAGAAGAAAGAAAAGAAAGACAAGAAAACCTGTGTTAGTTGCTCACAATCAAATTTATCATCATTATGATGAGTGAAATAAGAATGAAAGGTCAGTCAATTATTATGATAATAGGTATCCACGACCCAGGGTATAAAAATAGAAATGCAAAGTTCTCATTCCCCATGTTTACGGTTTAAACACATACTCATCTTACCTGTTTTATAGCAAAGAACGTTCTGCCATATCACCATAGAATTTCTAATTTAATTTAGCTTTATTTATCTTCATCGTGAGTAATATGCTTTGAAAATCGCCTTGCGTGCTGTGGTATTGAGGAGACTTGACTAATAATACTCCAATGTGATTGATGGAGTGTTTCAAACACAAATAAAACGTGTAACATGCAAAGACGGTCATAACAACGACAAAGCCGAACAAGGTGCGACTAAATTAGTAAGGAAGATAACTGGCACACATTTAAAGCAAACATAGGTGAAAGTTACGAAGAATTAACGTCAGTAAGTGTAATAGCAACTAATCACTGAAACAAACAAAAAAGAAGTAACAAAGTAACAGGAAGCTACACCGATTACTTGCTTAGTTTAGCATCGATGTAAGCTAGCATACGTCTTACTTCCAAAGGTGATCCAAAAAATGCACTGCATCGTTGAGAATAAATAGTGAAAAAAAAGTCCGATACAAATACATTGTATGTAAATATAATCGACAAATGTCGAACTGTTCGATCTTAAGTAATTAGGTGCTAGGTGAAATAGATTCCAATTTAATCCTTAGGCCAAGAAGCAAAAGACAATAATACAGCCTTCAGAATCTGTTCCAATGAAAACTTACACTGTGTCAGCCTTTTGAGTTACACCCAGATAGATAGAGGTACTCACTGAGGTAGACAAGGTAGATGAGGTGTTTTCCGAGCAGAGCGACGCCTGTGATGCCCACAACCGTGGCGAGTCCAGTCAGTAGAAGCCAAATCAGTCCCGGCGAATCGACCAGGAAGACCGGAAACACTATAGAGAGAGCAGGACCGCAGTGAAGTAATCATCAATAATCATGTCACCCGTAATACAACGCTTTATATTTTCATCCCGCCAGTCTAATTGTTTGACATATTCGTCAGTTACCCATATAACCTCTACTCGGTTAATTCAAATTACCAAATTTAAGACTTTTACCACTCACATGGCAGCCCCCAAAAGTCAAAGAATGTGTAAGTGGCGTTCGGCATCACTTCTTGATCTGAAACATATATATGTAACAATATACATTTTGAAAGGATTTGGCACTCATTTGTAATGTATACTATTTAAACCAGAGGCATACAATTACACAATTGTTACGTGTAGTAAACTAGAGGGACAACTATTATTTATTGTAATAATTATTAATAATTAGTAATAACAATTAGTAATTAGTAATAACAAATAGTAATTGTAATGTATACTATAATAAAAGGGGAAACCATTTGTTATAAGTTGGGTAATCTGTCATAATTTTTCAATCAAATGCAACCGCAAAAAAGTCGCACGCAGCCAACAATACAGAAAGTTACGAAAGATGTACCTGATGGGAACCAGCTGTTGGTAACGTTTGGCAGTGAGTACCGAGTAGAGTTAACTTGGTCTGTAAACGGACATAATGAGAATGATCTTAATGATAATGATATGATATAAACAACGTAGTATATATGATACACATTACCAGACTTGGGGCATGATACGTGTCCAGACAGATATTCTCAGCACCACGGATGAATGCAACTCGTGCGAGTGCTTTATATGACGTTAATACGGTAACTCTCAAGGGTCAAGTCGAATATCTTTCAAGGGCCTAACGTCTTTTACTGGGTGTTTTTGCATGAGTATTTGTCCTCTTCAGTTGGATGTATGTTTGCTTAGAGCGAATAACTTCAGGGTCAGCTCTTTGCAATTATCGTTCTGTGATAATGATTTATGGCAAAGATGATTAGTTATAATCATAATTGTTACAGCAGGAGTAGCAGTATTCGGTTGATATCATAGGGTGGGTTTTTGTTTACACTGGTCGTAATCATACTGACCAAAATAAGGTTTAAGGATGTCTCCGGTCTTGTGGTCCAGGAAGAAAGCCACAAGCTGCGTGGTCCAGACGAACAGGACGCTCATTAACCCTAGCACCGCACTGGCCAAGGTCATGAGGAGGAGCCTGCAAGGTCAGTGACGGCCACGCTTGGAGAATCCGGCATTTCACATTAAGACACATTAAGAACTTTGTTCTCACTTCAATAAAACGTCGAGACTTTTCTCCAGCTAGAACCGGAATCATGGTGATAATAACACACGCCACACATAACCTAATGTTTAGGACCATTGCACAAAATCGTTCTTAACTTCGAAAGATATGAAACAAATCAATTAAGCTCACCTTCGATTGCCCTTTCCGACGCAGTTGTTGAGCCAGTCGTTATGGTGGTCGTAGCCCAGGACGCATTTCTTGCACATGTTGCAATGTTTGGACGTGGTCGATCTACAGCATCGTAATAGTTATCAAATTAGAAAGGGATGAAACAGGACATTTATATCGTGGGTTTTTGAGACATTTAAATCTATAGCGCTGGACAGAAACTAACAATTTGGTAGAGGCTGGTCTGATGAGATTCTTGGGTCGTATGGTAGCAATTGACGACGAGACGGATTCATTATATATGACATTGGGCATGTTACACTACAAATATCGAATGACAGAAACACATAGAGGCATTTTAATAATTAGTAATCGTCGTACGCAATAGCTTCTAAACAGCAGCTGAATTCTCACGCTCACTAGAGAAAAACACAGCTAAAGGTTTGGTCTGTGTGTATTACGACAAGAGACGCTGCCTCATATGGTTGCGTTAGAAGGGGGCATCATTGGAACTTACACATCCAACTTGCACCGGCAGCAGTGCTGGTCGTCCTTGCTGACCCGGGGGCCCGTGTTGTAAGCGGGGCGCGGCGGGTCATCCTCCAGGGCGGGATCACAGGGGTCCGTTATGGTGGTCAGGGTGTGAAAGAAGACGTATACGAACGCCCACACGGCCGCGATCTACAATAGCCCAGATTATAGTCCAGTGAACCATAAATATAAAACATGCCGAGCATGCATGTTATTGGAGTCTGTACCTCAGCGTTACACGATGGATGTGTACCTTGTCGTGCATTATTTGTGCTAATGGCTGAACAAGCCAATTTGAAACTGGCAGAAGACAAGAAGAACAGAAGAGAGACAGATTAAAGTGTGTAACAACGGAACGATGTTCCTTACGTGCATTGCATACGTAATTATGGGACCAATGGCAGATGTTTTGAAGGCCAATAAATTAAAAGGTGATAATAAATAGTGATGAGGTGTAGGGGAAGGCATAGCCAGGACAGAGTGGTAGACAATGGATATTGGAGTGTTCAGGCAATATGATTGGACCACAATGATAATAACTAAGTGATGGTGGCAATAAATATAGTTTAGATTAAGCGCAAAAAAAGGAACCCGGCAAACAGGTTAACGCCATGACAACGTCAACACAACGTTATTTTTTGTTGCGATAACTTTGTAACCACGTCAAAAAGAATGGGTTTTTTTTAAGTTGAGCGAACGTTTTCAAATAATGTCAGACGTTCAGTCCAGTATTAAAACTGCATTCTGTGAGAAACAAATGCGTATGTGACGAATTAATTTGCAGCATGACTGTCAAAGACAATCAATTACATATAGTTTTTATGGTGTCTGATTCGTCAGGTAACGTTTTCCTAACGTTGTAAAAACGTCCACTCCCGACTTCTCAACATTTTGTATTTATGACAACTGCTACACGCAGTCAATTTGTATTAGTCACTACACATGGCAAAAGGTTTTATTTTTATGGCATATATAGGCTCGAAAATATTAGTTCAATGTTTGCGACAAACGTTGTGACAACGTTTTCCTGATAACTTGAGATGACTTTATTACAACCAAAAACCAACGTTGTGCGAACGTTGTGTGTTTGCTGGAAATAAGCTAAATTCATGTAATCTCCGTACACTGTAGACCAAAACGTGTCGTACAACCTGGGTACAGATTTTCATCGTGAAAATGTAACATAATGTTCTATCATTGTTAGAAGAGTATCGATACAAGTGTCGAGAAGTAGCACTTTAAAACTATACTCAAACGTTATTCTTCTCCAAGGCCAACTTTAATGTACTCTGTCCGTCTGAATTCATTAAATATATTCATGTGATTAAATGTTGACCTGGTCAGATCTATAATTAGGAAAGCGAAACATGGGAGCCATGACCGGATTCGATGACGTACTAAAAATTAGGTAGCGTAGACTGCCACATGACACTCGTGTAGGAGATGTGCCAGCCTTGACCAATATGCCCTTTCTTGACCTGACTTGTGTCGAGCGTACCCTGTTAGGCCAGCCGAAGCGACCGGTACGTCGTTCGAACCCCACCCATGTAAAGCTTCGTTCATGACATAATTTTATGTCTTTCTTTGCTGATAGAAGGCGTATATGTTACTTCCGGAAAAAAGGTTTTTTCCTTGCTTTGACCCGGCCCATTTCCGTGATATGATCTTAGGAATAATAATTTATTTATTATTATATTATTTATTTATTAGTGGTTAAGCATGATAAGAGCCCTACTTAAATCAACCAATAAATCTTAGGTATAATAGCCGAGTTTAGCCATCGGGATCCCAATATTTACTTTGCATTTGCATCGTATACTGTATTTGCATGTCTTATAAGTGTGTCCTTATTGCAGTTTCGGGCCACGGGCCCATATAACATATACATTACAGGTTGCGCGCTATATTTATGATAAACTGTGTAACTTTGCTGCATGGTAGCCGAATGCACCTCGATTATTCAATAATATAGTATTCTTTGTGCGCATCAGTGAAATAAACTTTTCTTTGCATTTTATGCAACATGAACATTATTTCCATTAACTAAGGTGAAATGTCTTAGGACCAGCTTTACACTTTAAGGCAATATAAACATAATATAATAAAAGATGTTTACCGTGTTGGCCGTGGTTTGCCACTCCTGCCGCAGAGACGGCACGGTGGTGGTGAAGTAGAACAAGGTCACATAGAGGAAGATACCCCAGGAAAACACCTGACGGCGACTAGGCGGCCAGCTCAAGCCGTCCACCCTGTAGCCGGCGGGGAGTTCCCGGGGTGGGGGCGACACACGCACCTCCGGACCATCCTACAATATAAATACATACATATTGCAGCAAATAAGTAGTCAGGGTGGCCATAAATGGTGAATACTTTTTGAGCATTCAGCTTTAGAGAAGGTTTTCATCTTAAATATAGAAATTCTACAGAACAATATAATTATATAGAGGAAAGATTGACATTTTGAAAATCCAGACATAGAGAAGCTTTTTTTATCTTAGATATAGAAATGGTACAGAACAATATGTATATATTTACATATGCAAGTAATCCTTGTTTCCGAAGCGAATTATGATTAATATATAGTTAATATTAGTATAATTAATTGAGTGAGGACGTTTGAAGTATTTTCATGTAACAATATCGCAAGGAAATGTAAAAGCAGTGATCTTTATCAAAATGGCGGCTCTAGAGAAGGCGTCATCGGAAATAACTGGTTTAGAGATTATTACAAGAACGTCAACCCCAGTAAGTACCAGGCGATCGTGTTTGAAGTGAGAAACAGAATAGGTGACTATAGATCGCTATTAATTTCTAGGACAGTACTGACAGCAGAACAGGAAACATTACAACGTCTACAAGGTTTTTGACTGGATTCCAAGTTAAATTTCGACCACCATATATCAAGATTACGTAAAAAAAAAAAATATGTATTATCTGAATCTATCTATGTTGGGTTTTGTTTGTTGTTGTTTTTTTGCGGGAATGGGGGGGGGGGCGTCAAAGAAGAAAAAGTGATATTTTACAAATATTGACATAGATGGAATAGAACTCGTTTAGCTCCTAATAATCGTACAATTCTTTCAATATCTCCACAATGTGATACCAACTTGTGTACGAATTTATAAGTGGATAAAAATATCCAATAACCTAATCGTAAATCAGTTCTGTGTAAATATTATTATATTTGCTTTCTACCCATCAAGGGTAGATGGAAAAACATATGAGGTGAGACGATTAAACTATTAATATAATTTTGCTCCTTAAAACCGAAAACTATGGATACGCTTAACTTGTCCAATCTGGCTTAATTTCATCCATATAAGTGTGGACTCCCCGCATTGTAATATCGTATGGCTAACTGAATGTTGTTCGTTACATTATTGCAAAGGTCCGTTTCCCGCTTGTTATGATTCCTCGAAAACGTTTAAATTAAATTAAGCTGTTTTCACATCCCCCCTATACATCTATTATGCGAGACTATGTTGTCTCGCAGAATTGATCTATGTTGTTAGAAAACTTTCATTATTTTATAATGTTCATTCTTTCATCCTTTCACATTTTAATTATTGTCCCGTTGTGCTGCATTTTGGCGTTATGTGGACGACTGACAAGATACAGGAACGTGCATTGAGGGATGTTGTAATTATTTTAGATTAGAATCTGATCTAGTTGAGGACGAGAATAGGGGGGGCTTTGCTGTATATATATATAGAAAATTGCTCGGCATACGTTAAAAGTTTACCAGGATATTAACACCATGCAGCATGATGCGATTATCTTGACATGCACAACTTAATTGGACATGTTAAAAGAAAGCACATTGTGTGTTGAAAATGAACCAAATAGATGAATGGCATCGGTTTGTAACACTCCCTATTACTAGAGTATCAGTAAATGACTATTGGAAGCTCAGGCTAAGAGTAACAACAGCTTACCAAAGCTGACCTGTGAATGATGAAGTTACCTCCGTAAGGACTTGTTATACCCCCCCCCCCCCCCCCCCCCCCCCCGCCGCCTTTCTCCTAAATGCAATCGACAGCTCCGGCAAACCCCTACTCATTCTTATTATTAACTTATAGCACCCATTTCACTAGCACTTTGTCTACATCCGACAAATGAAACTTTAAGTCCTCCTCATGATTATAACCTCGCTCTCCCCTTCCCCTATTTATGGACAGCTCAGGCTAGCTCCCTTCTTCGGTGGGGGGTGGAGGGGGGGTGGTCTACGTCTATCGCCTACCCCCCCCCCCCCCCACCATTCACGCTACGACAGCTTCCCCCAACGCATCTCTCTTTTGTAAAACTTCCTTAACCCCCCTCCCCACCCCCACCTCTCGTCCTTTTTCTTGACATGTCATGACGCTGACTCTGTGCCTGACTTAGAGAAAAATTTTATAGACTCCAGGTGAAGAAGTCACGGTGACCTAGCCGCTAGCCCTGTTTATGACGTCCCGGCTTGTCCACTCCCAGGTTTTATTGTCGTATTAACAGCCATGGCCTGGGAAATGTTTGATCATGACGGTCGGCTACAGTCTAACCTTATAAGTAGATCTACCCTTTTTCTAGTTCACGAAAAATTACTTTCCTCATTCCCAGTTCACGACCCATGGCTATAGGGCTAGGGACCTACTCCGTGCCGCCCCCCCCCCCCCCCCACCTCCCCCCTACTAGGCCTAGGCCTAAACTATGACACAACTAAAATTAGGCGTAATTTTAGAGCGGATCTGGCCACATAAACTTACTAAATATTAGTCATACACTTCTACTCAGGTTCGAGATATAGGTATAATATTAAGAATTTTGACCCCTAATAATCAGTGTCACTATCAATATTAGGCTTATAATTATTAATTCTTAGCCTTTAATTAAAAGGTCTTACAATCTTAATCTCAAATGACATGTCACTGTCAGTTGTCACTGTCAGCAAGTTAAAATGTCCAAATTGCTCAAAACAGGCAGTTAAGAACCTTGTTTTATCTGCATTTTAGCCACTTGGCTTACCTCCAGGTCAATTTCATGAAACTCATGCTCCATCTCGAAGCATCAGGGCCCAAGCCCTGTCTTGATGATCCAAATAATCGATATATTCTTGATATATAGATCTATGCAGTTATCTAGACTTCAACGATTGAAATCAAAACAACAACTGTCGTCTGTGTCGTGTCAACCCAGCCGTGACGTCATTTGTTTAAGATAACTACCATAGCAACACATATTGTAGAGATGTGTGACGCGTTTGTTTGCGTGCTCGAGTATCAAATTGTATGGAGTTCCAACCTACATTAATTGACCGCTTAACCATTTATTATTCTGTTAAGGGGCCTTTTGATGCAGATACCTAAGTATATAATTTATTATTAATACAAAATCACATAGATTTATTATTACACAAAAATAAAATGTTGTTATTTATAGGTCGTATTTCTGCACATATGACGGCTTATTGGGCCAAGAAAAGTCGAACTGTTATCATTGGAGGCGGGGGCGTGGAGGGGGGGGGGGGGGGCATTACATGTCATTTTGCTATGCATTTTTACATTAGATGCTCAAGTGCGCCAGCTTTCCCCTGTTTCCCCAGGGCGTATTTTTTTCAATGGTAAGCCATCAGAAAAAGTGCCCCTGTTACTGCCCCCCCCCCCCCCACCTCCCCTTATTAATAGATGGACCTCCTGTTTTGTGGTCCGAAGTCCAATTCCACCCCGGGAAAGATATTCGAACCTAAATATTGGATATGCGCCTGTCTTTAGTCTCGACTTTCTCAACACATGTTTCCGTCGGCCCACCTACATGAAAAAGTTTTGGCAAAGAAATTGCAAAGATAGAAATAAAAATACATGAACAGAAAACTTTATGTAAAGCTACGTTTATGCTGTGTAGTATCGCATGACCAAATACTGTATGGCCGTAATACACGACTATAGCGCTTAGTTATACGGTATATATGACGTACGATTCAGGGGCCGATCAAGACTTCACGGGGGTTGTTGGCGGGGATTAAATTTTACGATTACAGTGGTCAATTTATGATAACAAAGTAATTACCGTTGATATTTTTATTTTATTTTTTATTAAATGAAAGAAACTGGGATGACATTTACACATAGTAAGAAAACATTGGCTGTAGAGATTCTGTTCTGTTTGTGCATGAGGAGTCAATTCAGGATACGGCAAAAATAACCGTAATAAACCACTCTCAATGGGTGTCCACTTTCTGTTGAACTCATTCTGCTTGTGATGCCGTTTTCTCTCCACAATACGCCTCTCTAACTGGTAATTAAATACGATTAACCTTACCGCGCCGAATAAACTTGGCGTATATTCTTTCCACTTGCACAAATATATATATTTTTTAACAATAATCAACAAATGGTTAATAAGCCGTTTGGATGAACTTAAAGTAACACCCAGCAATAAGGACTTACAATTAATTTGTTTACTCAGTCCTTTTGTTTGTTGCGTCGAAATAGAATCCAACCATATTTCAATCTTATTCCAGAGATTCCTCACCATGTTGCCTTTCCAAAAAAGATGCTCAACTGTTTCTATATCAGTCTTACAGAAGGTACATTTTTCACAGGATACTAATTTACACATATATAAGTATCTATTGGTCGGGATACACCTATGTAGAAATTTGTATTGGAAGCTTCTCATTTTTTCATCCACTGTGCATATAGTTGGCATCAGATATAGTTGCTTCCATTCATTGTCCGTAACATATATATTTAAGTGCTTAAACCACTTCTCTTCGTTATACTTACTGAACTTAAGGTATCTGATTAATATTTGATAACTCTGGTTGCAAATGCGCTGGCTTTTCCTAATAAATTCCGTTTGCTTACTTGCAACATGAGATAGTTTTAGTCCATTTGCGCTGCTATCTAACTTCCAATCTCTAGGTAGACAATGAGTCAAACCGTAAAAATCTGCAAAATTCAGGTGCATAGGATATTTCTGAATGAATTCTTTCCACCCCAAAATGTTACTTTCTTCATTAATGATATCGTTAAAATACACGATACCTCCCCTGACGAATTCTGTCTTGCATTTAGTTAAATTTGGATTGGTCATGAAGGAGGTATTCCAAAGTGGCTTTTCATATACAACTGGTTCAAAGTGCACCGTTGACAAATGTGGCCAGTCTTCAAACACATCAGCCCAAAAGGGGTTTGACATAGTATGGTACTGCTTTTGCGACTTAATATCCAGTTCCCAGCAAAGAGCTTTTTCGCGACAGATATAGTTACAGAATAAATCCTGCCATGCACCCTCTGTATTCACCAACCGTTGTATCCATGATATCTTCAACGCTTGTACAAAAGACTCCACATGCGTGAGACCAACTCCTCCATCCTCTATATTCTGTGCTAAACGCCCTAGCGAGATTCTAGATTTCTTGTTATTCCAGATGAAATTGCAAATTGCACAATTTAACTGGCTGAGAATATCTCTCCCTGGCGAAGGTAGCGTTGATAGCAGGTGGATTAACTTAGGTAAAGCAAGCGTCTTCAGGATCACAACTCTTCCTTTCAGCGATATGTTACGTTTTCCATACATCTTCAAGAAACTTTCAATTTCTGCTACTTTGCTCGAATAGTTAAGCTTAATCATGTTGCTAAGATCTGAATCAAAAGTAATACCCAACAGCGTAAATTGGCTGGTCCATGTCAAAGATAAATCCGAGCATATCATGTCTGTAGAATTTGCTTTGATACCAATCCAAACAGCTTTAGTTTTTTCTATATTCACCCTTAAACCCGAATTTTTTTTTAATTTATCAACTACGTGCATCGTGTGTCTTAGGGAAGCTTCAGTGCCATCGTGAAGCAGAAAAGTATCATCCGCATATTGGCCTAATTTATATTCCCGATCTCCCAGTTTCACACCACGGATGTTTTTGTTATTTTTTATTTCCATGGCCAACGGCTCTATTGCAAGTATGAAAAGATAGGGCGACAAAGGGTGTCTTGCACCATTTCATAAAGGAATTCCCAAAATTATATGCTTGCAGAACTTCATCTAAATATTTCCAACTGAGCGTATCAAACGCCTTCTCGAAATCTACTAATAGTAATAAACCCCCCTTTCCTTCCTCCCTTAAATAATGCATAACATCATATACAAGTCGAGTATTTTCTCCTATTTATCTATTTTTAGGGAAGCACATTTGGTCGGAGCTGAAGGTTTTGTCAAGAATTTTTTTCATTCTATATGCCAACGCTCCGGATAAAATTTTGTAGTCAGCGTTAAGCAGGGTAATTGGCCTCCAATTTTTCATGAATTGTCTTGGCTTATCACCTTTTGGCAGGCATGTAATTATGCCCTGTTTTTAAAAAATGGGTACATTTTCTGTTTTATGGGCATAATGTAAACTATTCATTAAATTGTGCCCGATGTCGGTCCAAAAGACTTTATAAAAGTTTATTGGTAGACCATCACTCCCTGGCGTTTTGTCGTTTTTCATGTTTCTCATAACTTCTTTTACCTCATTCAGTGTCACCATACCCTCGCATATATCTTTTTGAGTAGAATCCAAAGCATTTATGTAACTTTCTTTTAAAAAGTACCCAGATACATCAGAGGCTGCTGTTTCTGAGTTAGCGTATAGTAGCTGGTAGAATTTTGCCTGCTCTTCCATAATTTCCTTAGGTTCCACAACCAATCTGTCATTAACTACCAACTTATTGATTACTTTATTCACATAATTCCTTTTTTCTAAACTGCAGAAATACTTGGTCGGCTTTTCACCTTCCTCGTAATACTTAGCTCTGGATCTAAGATATACTGCCTTAACTTTTGGTTGTCGGATCTCTTCCAGCTTAACTCTAAGTTCTGTTATCCTGTCATCAATTTCAGATTGAGGCTGTCCGTTTAGTTGTTTCAACTCTTCAAGTTCTGCTTCTATGAAAGATTCCTTTTCAGTCACGATTTTTTTCTTGTAGCTGCTGTAACTAATCGTTGCCCCTCTTATCTCCAGTTTTAGCATTTCAAATAACATCTGATCATTTATGTTCAATTCGATGGTGGTTTGAGTATTGATATTCTGTAACGGCTTACCATACATCAACAACGTCCTATGTATGCACCTTTTCACCACGTTATAATATTCTGGATCTCGCAATAGAGATGTGTTTAGCTTCCAAAATCCTTTCGCCCTTTCACTAAGGCTGAAATTTAAATAAATGCTACCAAGGGAATGATCTGTGCGATAACCATGACCAAAATCCGATTTTTCATTCATTGCATTATAATCTGGTGTGACAAGAAAGAAGTCTAGTCTAGCACGTTGCGACTTTTTTGTTCATTTGTCCAAGTGAATCTTCTGGTGGTTGGGTGATTAACCCGCCACGTATCAATCAATTCAAGACTTCCACTCATATCCAGGACTCTGCGTTTAGACTTACAGTTGTTTTCTCTAGTATAACCGATGCTGTCTATTTCATAATCAAGAACCAAATTCCAGTCACCACAAATTACAACACTGGCGTTCCCTATATTTTCAATTTTGCTGTGCATGGTTTCATAGAACGCCGGTAAATCCTTATTAGGGCCATAGACATTGACCAAGGTAAATCTAGTGCCATTAACTGTAATATCCAAAACAAGCAAGTTACCCTGTTCATCCATGTCGATATCATTAACGTGGTAGTCTATCGTATCGGATATTACAATAGCCACCCCTCTTGCTTGAGTCGAGACTGAATTCAAGTAACACTCGCATCCCCACTTCGCTTTCATCGAACTTTGAGACAATGGCTCTAAATGGACGTCTTGTAAGCAATAGATTGAACCGTTGTTTTCCTTTAACCAGGATCTCACGTCCTCCCTCTTTAGCTTTGAACCTATTCCTCTAACGTTCATACTACAGATGGACACCAAATTACTCATGTGACATATATAACATTGTATGATACTCTAAAAGCCATATTGGCAAACATTTGCCTCAAATACATTAATAACCAGTCTTTCAAGATTGTTTTGATTTAGGAAAGTAACTTAAGAATAAAAAAATATTATATATTATTATCAGAATTCAAGGTATGATAATGTTATATAGCGCAGGTATAATAATAATGCAGTATATCAATGGAAGAAAAATAAAGAGGCGAAAGGCGTGCCACCCGATCGCATCAATTACATTATTGACAAATAATAATTCAAGGAGTGCATGCATTGATTTGAGACGTATACCCGGCCCCAAACTGGAGTTGAAAACCAAATAATCTGATTTATCGGCCAATACAGTCACCACATGGCGTGCCATAGCAATACGTCGACCATATGGCTTCGCTCCGTTGCGCAGCGAGCAGCTTGACCGCTAGACTCATTCTAGACTCATTGTTTGCCTGTTCGTTGTGCATCGCGTGTACCCACTGAGCCGTTCACGTTCTGTCGACTGTCAAAAGGAACACATAACTAAGGGGCCGTTTCAGCGAAAACATTAAAGTCCCACGAACGTCAGTTGTTGTTACTGGTCCACGTTATCCTTTGTGTAGGTATTGCCCTCCACTTTTAGCTTATTTCCTATAAGCATAGCCCTCTTCCCAGCCTTCCTGGACGCCTTCAGAAACGGTAGCAATATTTTTCTCACTTCAAAATCTTTTTCGGAAAATCCTTTTCTTCAGAAACGGTAGCAATATTTTTCTCACTTCAAAATCTTCTTCGGGAAATCCTCGTCTAAGAAAACACTGCTGCCCCTCAACTTTTTTTTTGCCTCCCAGACCTGTCGATCCGCAAAGGCGAAGCGAGCAATGATGGGTCTGGGTTTCTGCTATTTCCAGCTTATTCTGGAAAACATCCAGCACATTCTTCAAACAGTCTTCTTGCCCCCATGTGCCTTCAGGTATTCCATAGATAATGAGATTGTCTCTTGCTGTACGCCTCTATCGCCACGACATTTATTCCCATCACCTGCAAATCTCTTTCGAGACTTGCAAACTGTGTTGGGTGGTCCCGCTTTTCTAGGGCTTGGATTCGATTCTTTAGTTGTTAGCTTTCCGTCTCCAGGTCATCCATCCGCTTACCGCTAACAGTTGCTGCTTTTTTAGTGCTTCTACCTCTTGACATAGTTCAGTCATTCTCTGCTTCATCTCGGGCAGGCATGCCACTTTCTCAAGAATGTCAGCTAGGGATTGTTTAATGTCTGTCAAGGCGGCGGCTGCCATGGTGTCATCCGATGGGCTCACGATGCTTTCGTCAAATAGTCCCTCTGGCAGGCCGTCCAATGCGGAAAAGCAGGCAGGTATAGTTCTTTGCTTTTTCTGCTCTGTTTTCGGGGAAGGAGTACCAGCGCTCCGCTTACGCCGTTTCTTCACCATGCCCCATCACCTTTGAGACGGCCCCTTTGACAGCGCCGCGACCCTTGGAGAAGTGTTGATATGATGGCTACCGTACTCGTCGTTATAAGTAAAGTTCACAGTCCGAATACCGGCTGCATTCGTGCATTTTCTCTCCAATACTGGTGCTGTTACTTGCTACACATCGTCACAGTCTCTGCAAGTTTTCAGTTTACTTCCTGCGCATTGCACTGTTCAAAACTGCCCTCGGGTGACACGAGACAGAATCACGTCCGTCCTCTCTCCGCCATTCACCCGAAAAAACATTACCGTAGATAATGATAACGATAACGATAATGATAATGATAATGATAATGATAATGATAATGATAACGATAACGATAACGATAACGATAACGATAATGATAATGATAATGATAATGATAATGATAATGATAATGATAATGATATATAATAACGCTAAGCTGCTGAAAATGATAATGATAACGATAATGATAATGATAATGATAATGATAATGATAATGTTAATGATAACGATAACGCTAAGCTACTGATAATTATACTGATAATTATAATGACTAATTCTCTTCATTCTCCTTCAGCAATATACGTTGTTGTTGATGGGATTTGAGGTCATTGTTCCACATTGAATCACATGCCACCTCTGCATATCACGCCTTCTCACGGTCATGGCAAACCTATAGGGTCAGCGCTAGTTTAGTCAGGTGAATCAGCCGAACCGCGTGGCTACGTTAATCCTGTTGGGAGAGGGATAACCTATATCGACCTTGGCCCTCTGGATAGGACAAAAATATATGTTGGACATATGTTACTCCCCTTACAAAAGGAGTAACATATAAATAGTGGCGGTGGGTGAATAGCACACGTATTATTCATGAGTGACGTCACAAGCACCACAACTCCAACCTATTTTATCCCAACCCCAACCTACTTTAGCCCAACCCCATGGTCAACTCCATGCCACACGCCGTCTGCCATTTCCTCTCACGGTCATGACATATCAAGTGTTCACATGGTATAGGCCATGTTATCTCACGATTATAGCAAACCAGGCCTTCACATCGGCAAACCAAGCATTCACATCATCTGCATTCACATCATCTGCCAAACAGTTCATTTTTGAAAAGATATGTAGACCTACTCGGCTTGCGTCCCGTACATTCTTTTTCAAGAATGTACTGTTACATGGGCATTCTCCTTACCATAGTGATAAACCAAGTGTTCCCGCTATTTTCCAAGCCCTCTCACGGTCATGACACACCAAGCATTCAAATCGCCTACCAAGCTTTCTCGTGGTCATGACACACCAACATTCGGACGCAGTCTGCTGCCCCCCCCCCCCCCCCACCCCCACCTCTTTCCCACACACACAAATGGTCAACCAATCGCCATCTTATGGTAAAAGACAAACCAAGCAATCACATTGTCTGCCATGCCCTATAAGTTTCATAAATGGCCATATAATATAAAAAAATCGGTTCTTTATGTAATTTTATAGTGGACAAAAGTTGCATAAGGTTGTTTTTTATGCAGATGTGAGTCATAGATTATATATTCGAGTCCATCTATTTATGAACACAGGCGGTTATTCCGCCGCCTGCCCTCCACCCCCGCCCCGTTAGCATTCATGTCACGTGTTCAAACTGATTTAAATAGCCTTATGCAACCGTGTCCACAATAAAAAAAACTCCCCTATGGAGCGCCAAAACGCACACAAAATATAAACAAAAGATAGGTTTCTCGTTGTTTAATGTTTAAGGGACAGATTGTTAGCAGCGTCCTGTGTTAATCCTTCAATTTGTTCACTGAACAACGGTGCGTTTGCTTACAGAACGCCGCATTCGTTTACTCGGTAGCAGATACGTTTTGCTCAATATCGCTTGCCATACCATTCAACACTGTTATGAAACCGTACTTGCCCCAGTTACGAACACCATAGTCTCAGTGGGGTCACTACTGACGGTTTGTGACCTTCATGCTCCGCTAGGCCTACCTCGCACCGAGCCGAACATGTCACGGCCAAATACTGGAGCACTGACGAATGTGAAGTGGTTCTAAGTACTATCAGCGAACCGTCATTTTATTCTGGCGACGGGCGTGCCCTGGGAAACGAGGGGTAGGGAGGGATTGCAACCAACATTGCACCAACACTGTTGTGAAACAACTTTGGTTCATTTTTCAGTCGTGGCCCAAAAGTATTTGGTGGGCTTGCCGTGTATATATTGAGACATAGCCAATATTAGCCTGAAAGTTCACCCGGGACAGTCTTGACAGTCATAGGAACAAGTGTCAAGTCATGTACCGTCCGCCTCCGCCTGCCCATGGTCAAGGTACAGTGAAACCTCGATTATCACGGCAACGACTGTAACCGCTGCGTAAGAATATTTTCCAGTTTCTTCATTGAAATGTTAATTTCTATGTACTGTCCCTGATAGGCGGGAAACATTTATCAAAGATATTAGACGAATATAAGTTGTTGTTTTACCCCCCTCCCCATCGCCCTAGCTAAAATATAATGACGTGTCCCCCGTAGGTTCGCTCGCGCGGCTCGCGGCTCGCGGCTCGAGGCAGTCGCTCCATTCTTGAACTGCAACACAACATGAAAAGCGGTTTACCACTCTACGTCTAGATCGACGGGCTTTGAGAGATAGCTAACGATTTCATCATTTATACAGGTAGGTAAGCGTAAATCATTTTTCCTGTGCATCATTTGCAGCCACAATTTATGCATTTATTAAAGTCCAAACCCACCTTCCAAAATACAGACATATATTCTAATGATAAGGAAGGTAGATGTGGCGAGATGCTCAGTTCGGCGCTGCTCGACTGATTACAGTACATCGTGACTGGCGTGAGGCGTGACACTAAGCGGAGTCAAGCGAGTGCATAAATATTAATGCAGAACTGTTAACGTTACGCATTAAAATAATTCACTGTATTGTGACTCGTTATTTAAATAACGCACACTTATAGCATAGGCTTATGTTAATAACACATGACTGGGTCTGTTTCCCTGTGTATTATTATGGATAGCCTAATGCATACTTTCGACAAAGGCGTGGCGTCCAGTTTAATTAACAAGTGATCACTGACAAAGGCCTCTGGGCGCCGTCAGGCAAGCCAGCACCTCTATAGGCTGCTAGGCTAAACCAGACAGCAGAATAGACTTGTGTAGAGACCTAGGTTTATTTCTTAGACAGAATAAAAACTTTTGTAGCACCTAATTTATTTTGTTGCAGAGGCGGATCGAGGAATTTGGAAAGGGGAGGGGGGTTGCGACCGGGGTAGGCTAGCCCAGAACCCTATAAGCTTAGTCAAAACTATAGGCTGTGTGGGCTGAAACACAGCCTATAATATAACCCCATTTCAGGTTTGTTGGACTTTGACCAAGTGTAGCTCTGATTCTCCTTTGCTGTGGGAAAAGTTTTATAACAGAAACAAACCTTAATCCTTTTCTCATTACTTCCTGACAAGTAATGACTAATCACATAAGTAACCTTTCTTGAAAGGCAAAAATAGTCCAGTCTGTCACCAGAAATTCATATGGAAACATGTTTTCACTGACCCAATGACTGGGTCCCTGAACAATGAACCAATTAGCATGGCTTATAATATCATGTGATGACCTTGCACATGTGCAGTGACCAACCTGTAAAAAAAATGGTGGCATGTTGTTGTCCATTCTCATCCCATAGACCACTTCGCTGATCGTAGTTCCAATTTTGCCACCGTGAGGCGCCACTGCATGTGCAATGCATTCTGGGTATCATTTTGGTCTTTGCGAGATGTCAAGATGGCGTCATCGCCTGACAACGTATTTTGTAGACATTTAAACATGAAATAGTGTCATCTATGTAAGAGAAAAGTTACGTAATCTGAATGTAAGTTAGATATGCTCATTAATTTTATACATGCCTTGCCAATACGTGGAAATATGGTATTTATCTCCATAGAAAAATCCAGATAACACCAAAATATTTCCCATAACTCTTTGCACCGGTCTCGATTTTTCCAAGATGGCGTATAATTGCGAAGTCGTGTATTAGGCAATTATGGCTCCTTTTGAAGACTTTAACAACTTTGGAAGAGTTTATACATCAGTAATTATACATAGAAAAGTACTTTTACATCGTTGAAACTCATTATGAAAGCTAAACTTAAACAATTCAATTTGTCATGTGAAGTTGATTTTTCACTATAGAATGCTACATGGCTATGGGCGGGGGATGGGGACGTGAAAATGCCTTTGGGTGTGAACCAATTTTTTTAAAACCGGGATAGGTGGGGGAGGGGGGGGGTGCACATGCTAGCCCCTCGCCTCCCCCCCCCCCCCTCGTTCCCTCTCGCCCTGTACCCATGCAGGCTCAAACTCAACCCATGCGGGCTTAAACGCAACCCATGCAGGCCCAAACCCAACCCATGCAGGCCCAAACTCAACCCATGCAGGCCCAAACTCAACCCATGCAGGCCCAAACTCAACCCATGCAAGCCCAGACCCAAGCATTGCAGGTACTTGGAACTCAACCAATGCAGGCACTTGGAACTCAACCCATGCGGGCCCAAACTCAATCCTTGCAGGTCCAAACTTGACCCATGCAGGCCCAAACTCAACCCATGCAAGCCCAGACTCAACCCATGCAGCCCCAAACTCGACCCATGTAGACCAAAACTCGACCCATGCAGACCCGAACTCATGAAACTTGCGTCCACTATGGCGCCTTATAGTGTTGTCAGTCAACACACGGCGGCCCTATAGGTTACACACCAATAGAAACCATCCCCAGGTTAAGTAATGCAAAAACCCAAATTTTCAACCCCATGCTAGAAAAAAATCGGTAACCATGTTTGACTATATGGGCCATAGGAAATTATAGAGAAACTATCCAACTTTATTTTAACAACAAACAGAACATAGGTTCACGTGCGATATTTTTAGCTACAGCCCATAGTATGACACCCCCTCTAGCGCGACCGGCCGAAAATTAAACACCCAGCGAATCAGCATGTGATGAGGTTGACCGAACCACGCACCCGTAACGTCCGCAAACATGATTAAATACGCCACAGATTAATGCAACAGGCAGTAATCTGGCCAAACATTAGTGAAAGAAACAATATATACAAAGAAAGAAGTAACCAGTAACCATATAACCCTGATATACGATCATATTTTTGGCACTACTTGACGGTATATACTTTTCTACGCACGACCTATTGGTGTGTAACCTTAAGCGGATGACATTTTCATCCTCCTTCATCTTCAACAGATACCCCGAACAGAAGGCACAATTTCCATATAAAGTACACAATTTGGTCAACCCATATACAAAAATGACGACACAATAACAGTGTGAAATCCATATGTATAACACTTACTGGTCCTCTTTCGGTCGATCTATCCACGGCTAAAATTATAACCATGAGACTGTTCTATGCTTTGACCTGCCCCCCCCCCCCCCCGACGCCCCCCCCCCACCACCCTAACGAAATCGTCACCTTCCGCCCCTTTGGCGAAATCTTGGAGCCACATTAGTGGTTAGATAAACGATAGTTTGGTCTATTAAGGCCTAGCAGACGACAGGGTGGTTCCAACCGTCAACAAATGGAACAGACAGATGAAACCTTCCCAGTATGGCCGCTAGATGGCGCCACTGCAGATAAGATTCTCGATATTTTAATGGTTTTTTTGTCCAAGAAGGCAAAGAACACATTTCGGTATAATGTTACCAAAGAAAATCACATATAAAACCAATAAATATATTACTTATACCGGTATTGCACGCAGGTAACGCCAGACAGCGAGACAGCCTTAAGGTTACACACCAATAGAAACCATCCCCAGGTTAAGTAATGCAAAAACCCAAATTTTCAACCCCATGCTAGAAAAAAATCGGTAACCATGTTTGACTATATGGGCCATAGGAAATTATAGAGAAACTATCCAACTTTATTTTAACAACAAACAGAACATAGGTTCACGTGCGATATTTTTAGCTACAGCCCATAGTATGACACCCCCTCTAGCGCGACCGGCCGAAAATTAAACACCCAGCGAATCAGCATGTGATGAGGTTGACCGAACCACGCACCCGTAACGTCCGCAAACATGATTAAATACGCCACAGATTAATGCAACAGGCAGTAATCTGGCCAAACATTAGTGAAAGAAACAATATATACAAAGAAAGAAGTAACCAGTAACCATATAACCCTGATATACGATCATATTTTTGGCACTACTTGACGGTATATACTTTTCTACGCACGACCTATTGGTGTGTAACCTATAGGGCTATAAAGTCTCGTTCGTTTAGACTTCCGGTTTACTCATTTTGGGGACAAACAAACGAAGCACGTGTTCGGAACGAGTTTAGAATCTCTGCGCACACTGGTATCCTGACTATCTGTGACGTAGGCGTGACGTGTATGTTACGCAAAGAGAGAGACTGGGAACCAGACTACCTGCGCAAAGGCCAGGCGCCGAGGGGTGGGTCCATTGCGGAAAGCCTAGCGCTATGATTAAGAATATTTAAGAAATATAGCTTCACAGAACGGATAGATGACATATTTGTTATTCGTTTGCGCCATCACAATGACGAATATTTGTTACGACGGGACAATACGACTAAGAAACTAGCGTTTTTTTGCATTTCCTACGAAAACGAGGCATTATGACGTCACACGGATTCTCTCCGTTGACAACGTTGGTGCAACGCTTCAAACAGAAAACTTACAAAAATGAAGAAACTTGGTCTTTTCGCGATCCAAAAGTGATACGAAAACATCCAACTGGTCTTATTTTATCTTTACCATGTGGTTTAATGACGCACCCGTGTGTTGTTACTCCATGCACTGCACATTTTGACAGCGGAATGGTTAAGTCGATCACTTGTTGTCGCCATTTTTGTTACCGCGGAGGCACGCGAAACTCTGTGACGTCACTCGCTGTTTGGTGAACTTGCGTAAGCCCGGGTGCAGGGCTAAATTTAGAACGTTATTTTTAGCTTTCGAGCGTTTTGAAGACGGATTTTTCCTTGTATATTCCTAAAGTTCTGCGCTTCATCGCCTCCAAATATTTTAACGTATATCTCCCATAGCCATGTTTAGTGAAATGGTACTCATAGTCTTTAGAATGAACCTGGAAAGAAATTGACTTATAGCTGCCTATACTTCAACATGGAGCACGTGTGTTTGTTTGTCCCCAAAATTGAAGTCTCGCGGCCCGATCGCGAGAACTGTATAGCCCTATGGGTATATTATACATAAGGCCGCCGTGTGCGGACTGACACAGTACTGATTGTGACCAGCGGATATGAGCGCTCGGGGTATAGTTATCTAGCGTCATCCCAGTCAACATGACGGTAATGGTGCGGTACCGGTCCGGTAGGCCTACATTCCGCCGGTATCGGATACTATTGGCCCATTACCGACATACTGTACTAGCCCAGTACCGCTTTGCACACTCGCGTTGTAATGAACCAGCGTGCCGTCTTGTGGCCCAGTACTGGCCCTGTACCAGAGCGTCATCGGCCAAGTACTGGCCCTGTACCAGGGCGTCATTGGCCCAGTACTGGCCCTGTACCAGAGCGTCATTGGCCCAGTACTGGCCCTGTACCAGGGCGTCATTGGCCCAATACTGGCCCTGTACCAGAGCGTCATCGGCCAAGTACTGGCCCTGTACCAGGGCGTCATTGGCCCAGTATTGGCCCTGTACCAGAGCGTCATTGGCCCAGTACTGGCCCTGTACCAGGGCGTCATTGGCCCAGTACTTGCCCTGTACCAGAGCGTCATCGGCCAAGTACTGGCCCTGTACCAGGGCGTCATTGGCCCAGTACTTGGCCCTGTACCAGGGCGTCATTGGCCCAGTACTGGCCCTGTACCAGAGCGTCATTGGCCCAGTATAGTACTAGGCATTTTCACAGAGCAGTATATATATATGTATTTTAAATTAAACAAAGAAAAATATATCAGTAGAGCATATTTTAAATTCTTTTATTTAAATCCTGCGTGCGGCAATTAAATGGCAATGGTCGTCAATACAAGTTAAAACAGGAAAAGGACTGTTTTGTTCGTTCATCCTGTTCCTCACGGCAGGCAGCTCGGTGCTTGCTCGTGCACCTCCCGCCTCTTGCGTCCTCCATTGCGACCGGATAATTCACGATGAATTAAATGCGGATACATGATATAAATTGGCGATTTCCCAATTCATCGTTATTTAATATTAAGATTTTCGGTTCACGATTCATGAAAATCTTTGACCACGACGATCGGATAATATCCCATTGCCAGTTAAACGAAGAATTAATTTCCTCATCCCCAGTTCACGATGAAATGAAAAGCCCATTCCCGAGAAACGGAAATACCCTCCCCCCCCCCCCCCCCCACCTCCCATCCGTAGCCACACCTTGATCTCCCGCTGCACACATTTCATAAACAAAAGTTTAAAATGTACATGCTTTCCCGTCTGACCTGCTGACTTACCCTCTATGTGGCGCTGTAAACTATGAACGGTTCATGTGCTGCCATCTCACGGATCTTGAGTGATACTGTTTCGCGATTGGCCCTGTACCGGGGCTTTACTATGGAGGGCGCAAGGGGTATTTCCGTTCCTTGAGAATAGTCTTTTTATTTAATTATTCTTTGTGACCTGAGAACACGACCTACCCTTGCCTGTGCCGGGCCATTACCGTCATGTTTGTTGGGATTGATTTTCAAGTGGCCATATCCCAAAATAGATCACATTAATTTCTCTCACCACCTCCCCATGTAACCCTCAACTTAGCGATTGTTGAGGTAACGACCACAAACGATTCCAAGTGAGGCCCCTGGATTCGCCACTGTTACCTCCACCCCTCTACCTTATATAAGTTACCCAATGTAAGATGGATCTCAGCGGATTGCTTTTCATAACAAATAAGGGACGAATGGGGTCACCATTCTCCATATTCTGCATTTAACGGCCTGTTGTTGTTGTACTCAGTCATTCTGGCTGGGCGCCAGTTTCTCTGGTCAGCAGTTTCGTAACCACGCACTGAAGCGTGACCGCGTGATGTCGCCAGTCTACATTCAAGTTCCATACATGTTCGACATGGTAGTCTGGTGCCGATCAATAGCCTGTTTATGAACGCGCGAGTGCGGATTCAGAACACAAGCTATTACTTAGGCCTGACCGGTCAGGTCGCTAACAGTGTAATTTTTAGGATCTTTTACGCCGATATATTTGCAAATGAAATATATTTAAAAATAAAATATATATGTATAGGGGGCCTACATAAAGAAATGAAATACATATTTAAAATGTATATTTGCAAATGAAATACATATTTACAAATGAAATATATATTTACAAATGAAATACATATTTACAAATGAAATACATAGTTACAAATGAAATACATATTTACAAATGACATACATATTTACAAATGAAATACATATTTACAAATGAAATACATATTTACATATGAAATGCATATTTGCAAATAATATTTACAAAATAAAATACATATTTACAAATGAAATACATATTTACAAATGAAGTACATATTTAAAAACAAAATACATATTTACAAATAGAAAACGTATTTACAAATAAAATACATGTTTACCAATAACATACATATTTACAAATGAAATACATAATTACAAATAAAATCTATATTTATAAATAAGATATATACTTACAAATGGAATACTCATTTATAAATGAAATACATAATTACAAATAAAATACTTATTTATAGATGAAATACATAATTACAAATAAAATACTTAATTACAATAGAAATACATAATAACAAATGAAATACATAATTGCAAATAACATACATAATTGCAAATGAGATATATATTTACCAATGAAATCTATATTTACGAATGAAATATATAACATGAAATACATATACATCAAGTGTAGATATGTTTACCCTAAGAAAGTTAGCGATGTTTGTGCACACTCTAGAAAAACGTGTCAGCGCGCAGCTGTAAATTCAAAACACGGAAAATGTTATTATTTGTTGACAAATGTATATACGTTCATTGTTATGTCCCATGGGCCTGAAGGCCTTTTGACAAAATAAACTACCTACCTACCTACCTAAATACATATTTACAAATTAAACATATACTTACAAATGAAACATATATTTACAAATTAAACATATATTTACAAATTAAACATATCTACAAATGCAATATATATATGTACAAATGAAATATATAAGTACAAATGAAATATATATATACAGTGGTCCCTGCGTTATACGAATTCTGTTCTGCCAGCCCGAAAAGACCGCATAACGGAGGGAGTCGTATAATAGAGGGATTCCCCGAGATGGGTAGTTTCGCGAACACCAATCAGCAACCGTCTCATTTTACTAACTGAACTTCAGTTGACTATCCACTCAGCACTGATGCTTTTATATTGTGGCGTCGCTGAAAACTAGAGCCGTGCATCCATTAAAAGCGGAGGAATCAGCTAAGCCTAGGTCCAATGAGAAGAGCAATGTAACAGCTTTCCCATCAAAGGAATGTTTTTGTACCTTGCTGTGCTAAAGCAGTCAAACGTCAGTCTTAACCTTATCGTGCAATATTTTCCTCAGATTCAGTCTTTGATGCAGATCTTGCTCCTCTTTCCCTCTTATCCAGGATAGCATCAGCATTCGGTGTCACAAAGTTGCTAAGCTTATATGCTGATTATGGTTTCTCCAGCTCTGTGCCGTTAACTTGCATCGACAATCTGATACTACCATCAGCATTTTATTTGCGTCTTCCAGCTATTGTCACAAAAGGTGTGAATAACAATGAGGCGCTCTTAGACATCTGCTCATTTACTACCAGTCAAATTAGCGCAATTGTTGTTGCCACGCTGCGCCGCCACGCAGTGAGTTAACAAAGGGATTAAATTGTGTACCGGTCGCATAACGAGCCAAAATGTCGGTCGTAAGTCGCGTTAGCGAGGGATTCGCATAATAAAGGGGTTTTAACATGTAGAAAAGACCGGATAACGGAGGGAATCGTATAATAGAGGGACCGTATAATGCAGAGACCACTGTATGTACGAATGAAAATATTATATAAAACATGATATATGTTTACAAGAGAAATATAGTTCCCGTTGCCTCCAAGCAATCTTTTCATTCAAAACTGCACCATATGTAGTAGAATAGGTTCTCCACGATTCCTATTGATCTTATTTACAAATTGATGTATTCAAGAACAGAGCTGAGATTAGTTACAAATCATATTGGTTCCACATCTACGTCTGTCATTTGCTAACAGTGGCGTGACACAGAAAGACTAGTTTAGTCTGACATAGTGACACTGGTGGTAGATAGTTCTCAGTTATTCTAAAATAGCTGGGGGGGGGGGCCTACTTTTAAGTCAGTTCGTAAGCAGGTTGAGATGCAGAACAACAGGTCGTGGGTTTGAACCCTGGCACCCGCATCTTTCTAGGCATGTTTTTGGCCCACTTTAGCCGTCATATTTGGAGGAATGCGGCCTGAAACACTAACGCTTCTTTTCGTGCTTGAAATGATAATGACTGGCTTGGTGTCGGTGTCGGTGCGATAAAACGGTTGAAGGAAGGGTGACATCGCAGTCACAATGTTTCACAGCCGATATTAGTTATTTAGGTCCAACCAGCACTAGTTTTGACAGCTATATAAACTATTGCGACATACGCCTGAGCAACTCCTTTATGATTATTTTATAGACGGTGCTTCCTGAAGTTATCACTTGGATTGACTGGCAATGGTTCCATGGGTTGACTATGTAAGGAGAAATGTGGGATGAAGTTTTCCAATTCAAAATGATAAAAGACCCTTTTATTTGATCACAGCTTGAATTATGTGTACCATACACAGGGACGTCACATCTTTAGGTGTCGATGATTAAATTGATAACTACCTGTGTTAATCCTTTGTGTTTTAACATCAGCAGCAATTGTCGCAACAAAAGAATGCCTAAGTCTGAAATCTTAAATGATATTGTAAACACAAATATTGTGTTCATATTCATAATTATTTTATTATTAGTAGTGTTATTGTTATCACTGTTTTATTTATGACTGTCTGAAACATACGTTGCTTGAGCTCTCCAGCGAGTGGAGGATATAAATTACCTTCATTGTCTATGTATTGTAGGTTCCTTGGCCCAGTTTAGCCCTTACAGGTACAGAAGTGACACCAATTTATTTTAACTTAATTTATTTAACTCTTTGTCTGTGTTTGTCTTGATAACAGGCTCAGACTCGTCAAATGCTAAAACCTACACATGTAAAATAATGAAGTGATTCGAAAGAAAATTCAGATCTGGTACCAGCAAAAAGAGTATGATCTATATATATATATATGATATATATACTCAAAAAGAGTATGATCAGGGGCCCAATATACTTCGTTTAAAACAATATCGCATGGTACACAGCATGCTCTATATGTTGTGTAGGCATGCATACTGTCTATTAAGAAGTATTTTTTCGTGGTTCCATAATTATTCAATAGTAATTTGTCCATGATGGTGGTATATAGTGGTATACAAGCACTGGGTTATTAATTCTCTGGATGGTTCATTATATTGTGACGGAACTGTAATGACGCTCTGGTACACCACCCCCCCCCCCCCCCTCTTCCCCCTCTCCTCTCCATCGCAAGTGGCATAGAACCCCCCTCCGCCCACGGTCGCTAGTTCTCATTTAACCCACCCGTTCGAAATATTGTTGTATAACATGCCAACTCTAGGCGTAATTGGATGGCGTGTTGCGGCCTGTCTGACGGAGACCTGGCTCATTAGTTATGTCACCTGTCATGGTTGTTAAGTGACCTGTGGCTACTGTTGCTATTTATATTCACCTGGTCTTCGCATTCCAGTTCATCAAGGAGCAGTTCCACCAAGCCGTCCCCTCGCGAGGCCCTGCTGAAAGCGCTCAGTCGTCGTCCGATTCTTCCAACCACTCATTTCGACCATGGCGCCACACAAACACCGCCCAGGCTACATCATTGCTGTGACTATCAGCTTGGCCTGCTACGCGGTGTCGCTTCTATTCAACTACTTCGCCACCGCTTCCTTCGGTAAGCTTGGGCTGCTAACATTTTATTGCGGCGTACAGAACGCGACGCAAATTTCAGTTGGGTGCATTTTGAATTTCAGTTTACCTTTCCGCGTACATGTTTCCGAGTTTTATATATAAATATATGTATATATCGTGCATACATCGATGCCAAATTTACTATTGAAGTGCAAAAATGGCAAACTGGAATCACTTTAAAGATTGACATATTGACTATTGCTTTCAGTTTCATAAAGGAAAAAGGTTCTATATACTACCCAATAATGCTGTATTGGTGTCATGTATTCTGTCAATATTCATGTAAATGGCTATTTAGTTGACACGTAATGTGTCTATGTCAGGTGACACGTGACACCTTTTGTGAACAAAGATTTATGTATATATATAATTGAGAAAGTGACAATTCATATCGATGGTTAAATCCGCGACATGTTTTCTTTGTGTTTCCATAGTCACAAACAGGTTGCTATGCGGTGTCTTAATGGTGTTTATTTCTCATTGTGTAAGAAATGTCTCATGCGACCCCGAAAAAAGCTAATTTATTCCTTCACGTTGTTATTTGTCTCTCAGCACCTTTATTCAAAAACGACACCGGATCCATCTCCGACAAGTTCTACCTGGATATCACGCCGAGTGGCGCCACCTTCAGCATCTGGGGGATCATCTACCTGTGGCAATGTCTCTGGATAGCGTACGCCCTGTCCTGCCTCTGCAGACGAGGCATCGATGGATACCTCTACTACTCCCCAGATTTCATGCCCGTCTGGATCCACGTCGCTTTCATCTTCACCAGTTGTCTCAACGCCACTTGGCTGATCCTGTGGGATCGTCAGCTATTGGTCGCGGCGGTTATAGTCCTGGCGCTCACCGTGGCCACTCTCTACATCGCGCTGGTGGTCTCGCACCGCGCGTTAACCCACAATGAGCCGCTGCTACGTGCTTACGGCATGGCGAAGGAAGTGTGGCTCACTCGCTTCACGGTCCACAACGGCTTGGCTTTCTACGCCACGTGGACCTCCGTCGCCACGCTACTGAATCTCGCCTCCGCCATCACGTACGCCGGGGATCTCGTGCCCCAGGAGGTCTCGTCCACAATCTCGCTGGGGATCCTGTCGGCCGAACTTGTGGTATATTTCATTCTCGATATGTCTGTATGGGATAAGTTCGTGCGCTATACGTTCAGTCCTTACATTGTCCTGATGTGGGCCCTGACGGGCGCCGTTATTGACGACGGACAGGATTTGGCTAAAACCCGCAATTCTATCTTCACCGTGGTGCTGTTGGCTGTGGCGGCCACGATGTTCTTGGTCAAGGTGGCTGTCATGATATACCGTTATTGCAAACACCCGCTACACAACCAACAAATTCCAACTACTGTCAACGTTAAGTAGGCGTTTATATGACTGGTCTTAAAGATACATGTAGGCCTATATATCTGTACCCCGCGGTAGGGGTACTTAATACATTGCTAGGTTTGGGGGGTTCCGCAGTAAAGCCTTGGGGGGGTTCCGCGGTAAAGCCCCCCCTCCCTTTTTTTCTCCGCCAAAATCCGCTCGGAGGGGTATTTTTTCGATGCAACCCGCTCTATAAACGCACATTTTCAGACCCACCCCCCACCCCCCTCGTCGCAAGTTTTTAAATATTCGCTCTATGTGGGTATCTTTTTGGTCCGCTCCCTCAAGCATCAAGGCACCCGCGGAACCCCCTCGCCAGATTTGTATAATAGTCCCCCTGCCCCCGGAATCTGTACATCGTCGAAACTGGGATAATCTCCTCCACAGCTACATTGAGTCTGTATATATGTTCGCCCGTGTGGAATAACTGCACTTGCGATTGACGTCGCAGTCACCAACCCATCTTAATCTCTCTTATATACATATATGTGTGTTAAGTTGGCATAACACACCCGTCCTAATCAGTTCTTTTGACATGAGCATCTCCTCCATTCCAATCTCTCCTCTGTTTAGTCGCGGTAGGCTCGTGTACTGAGACTTGGTGATAGCCATAGCCTCGTCGTTTGACCTGTCAAGTACTCTGCGTCGGTCGAAGGCTGACGGTTACGCTGGCGTCTCCTACCTACGACCGGTCCATTTGTAGTGCCTTTTTTATGGTTTATTGCATGTACCTAAAGATTATAAAGTTCAGTGCCCGGTCGGTCGAGGGCTGACGTTTACGCTGGCTTCTACTGAACCGGTTCATGTGAAGTGCAATTTTTTAGGATTTATTGTTTGTGCCCGAGGATTATGGAGTTCCGTGCCCGGGGTTCAATGGTCGTTAGATATTTTTGCTACGTGTAAGGTATTGTTTACGATGTTGTGAAGACGATAAAGCAATTCCTTTACTAAAGTTGATTCGTCATTTAGCCCTTTAGATATTCGTGTACTCGTAGCTAATGTTCAGAAGGTGTTCCTGTCTGTTTAGGCCCAATGTATATATGCATGCACTTTTTTTTCGTATGTTTGAATAAAGCTTTTACGGAATGGCTCGAATATTGGTTTTTAGTTTTCTGACAAGACATCGTAGATTTACCTCCGTAAGGTTTCAGGAAAGAATATGCCTTAACAACAATGTAAGCAATTTATTTTATGCACTCACAATACAACTCAAAACACAGAAATCACGTCTTCCTAATTTATACTTGTACAGTGAACAACCTCGTGAAAAGAATTTACTATCAGAAAGACGAATATACCAAACAAATTTAATATGGATACTGTTGCCATTTGTTTTCTTCGAGATCTCGTTATCGTCATTACGCGCCCATGCAATACACGACTTCGCAAATTTATTATACGCCATCCTGGAAAAAGCATGAGTGGCGCAAAGAGTTCCGGGAAATATTTTGGTGTTCTCCTAATTAGTCTACTGAGATAAATATCATACTTTCAGGTTAATGGCATGTCCAGAAGATATCACTTTTAATGATACCATAGTATGATTAAACAGTTGGTGTCACGCCAAAAAAACTATAGCTCTTATTAATCCATGATCTGTGTTTCCACGCTTATATTATCAAGCTATAACGCCCCAAATAGGTGAAGGGAATACCTTTTCCACTTCTTTTCGCACCTACCAATTTAAACTGTGGAAGCGAAGAAAGTTATGTCAAAGGGAAATACAAAATACATGTGCTTTTACATTGAGACTCAGGTTATCTCTGCTCATTGGCTTGAACTCAACCAACAGCACTCAACCAAGAGGACAATACACGCCCTCGACAAGCACTGCATCAAAGCTCACCTGTCAATCTCGTGACGTCATTGGGGAATTTTTAAATAACGCTCAGATCAACTCACCGTACCTTGCTGTTGCCACTTTGACGAACACGTTTATGGTGATATCGTAGAATAAAAGCTGTCAAAACTCCGATTAAAACAAATTTTTATTCTGGGGATAAACAAACGCACGTGTCAATGTTGAGGAATGAGCTTTTCTGCTCACTTCCTGTTGTCCTTGAATTACACCGATGTTAAGTATGCCGCTCTATTATTTCTATAAAAATTTATAGAAAGGGCCGGAAAATGTTATTTGTTCAGTCTTTTCTGGAAAAGTGGGACATAGCCGAGCGAGCCTACATTGATAAGACTGTCAAATATCCGTACAACTTTCGTTGAAACACTAAAATAATCACAAGCATTCAGAAAGATAAACTATCCTTGCTAACTAACTTTACAAACATAATCTAAAGATACTAAAGTACAAGAATCTAAATGGCAAAATAAGCAATCACCTGTATCCCGTTTATTAAGCAACATTGCTGCACCGTTTCCATAGTCGCCACGGATACTCTCTGCACATCGAACATTTCCGTTTTACGAGAAAATATTCACAGATTTGCATGAAAAAAGACCACTATGTTTTCGCATCTACGCAATTCGCAATTCTGCCTTTCTAGGGGCATGACAGTATCGACGATGATTTCCTTAGACGGAAAAAATGCTACGTGGTCATTCTGCGTCGTCTTGCACCAACATCTAGACTACATTAGCACTGTTGAATGACAGGCTAAGCTTATATGAATTGGAAGAATGAAATATTGAGGGTCTCTCCGGAAACGCTCTAACCCGTGAACGATTAGCCCCACCAGCAGTATACGGTGGGTGGCAGGAGGCACGAAGGTTAGATATATGACTATGTAGATATATATATGTGGCACCCGTCCTTCTTGATTGCCATGAATGTTGATGCCGTATATATGGTGCTGGCACACGCTAACAAACGCGTCACACATCATCACAATATGTTGCTATGGTAGTTGTTTAAAAAAAATGACGTCACGGCTGGGTTACCACGCCGCAGACGGCAGTGCCAGTTGTTGTCTTGATTTTCTTTCATAGAGGTCTGGATAACTGCATTTCAGGAACAAAATATTCCAAGATTATCAGGATTGAGCTTCGGCTAAAAAATGGAACATACATTTGTGGATATTGACCTTGAGGTGAGCCAAACAGTTTAATTCTGGATTGAGCAAAGGTTCTTTGCTCAGGAAATGTGAATTTTGTTTACAATGCCAATGGTCAATGCATTGTAAATGTTAGGTCTGTGAAAATGTCAATGTGGCGATAACGTCTTCTGCAAGCTTATAGGCTATATGCATGGTTATGTTTTTCCGGCCTTAGCTCTGACATCAAAACCACCACCAACTTAATGCATTAATACAATACAAGGGGCATTCTTTTCCCGGCAACCCGCTCTAAAAATGACTATAGTAAGCTTATATCCCGATCTTTAGCCTAGTTTAGGTCAAAATGTTAACGAAGGGATTGGCCAATTGTTAAACGGCATTGATTTTATGAATGCACATGGCGAATGATGGCGGTTGGTAAGCTTAGTAGACTTCTAGGTAAGACAACTGATCTCGCGACAGTTTCATGCAATTTGATGGAGTATCAACTTGAGGATTCAGATTCACACGAGTGCATGAAATAATCAATACCTTCATCATTTGCTCCCTGAAAAACTTGCGACCGCAGGGGGGGGGGGGGGAGGGGCTTGGAGTACCCGACTTTAACAGTGTATGTTCAGTTTCCCAAAGGGGGGTTCCTCTCTAATGAATGAGGACATGTATAGTAACATGTATGTTGTATGTTCTGGTTCCCAAGGGGGGGGGGGGTGCAACCCCTCTAACCCTCCCCCCCCCCCTAGATCCGCCCCTGATTTGATAACAAATTCTTTATTAAAATAAGCTTAGTAAGTTACATATTTTCCTTGTTTGCTTTCGTATAAAGATGCTTCAAATGCCCCAATCAAATTTTACCTCATTTGCTAAGAAGGCTAATATCTAAATATAAGCTTAGATCTATTGTCCCGTATAATTTCTATATAACTTACGTACGATGGAAAAAATATTTTCTATATTTTGGATGCTCATATTGTGATTTTTTTTGGGGGTTTTTTTCATAGAATCTACTTGTATTTTTGTATTTTTGTTATGTGTTACGTGCTTATTCACATACGTCTTTATATCATGTATATTGTAGGATGGTTCGGAGGTGCGTGTGTCGCCCCCACCCCGGGAACTCCCCGCCGGCTACAGGGTGGACGGCTTGAGCTGGCCGCCTAGTCGCCGTCAGGTGTTTTCCTGGGGTATCTTCCTCTATGTGACCTTGTTCTACTTCACCACCACCGTGCCGTCTCTGCGGCAGGAGTGGCAAACCACGGCCATTACGGTAAACGACTCTTCTGCTGTATCACTGCTACTCTCCCGTGCTATTGCTTTCCACCACTTCTCCCTGTTACTATTTATTACCACCAACTCTTCTCCGTTATTATATATTACCACCAACTCTTGCTGTTTGGCATCATTGACGTTAGCCATTGGCCAGATAATTACTGATGCGTTACATTCCTGTGACCTCTTTTAGACTATTTATCGCGTCGTTCAGTCTGCCTCTCTTCTCTTCCTTGTGTCCTCTGCCAACATTAACTTGGGTCGTTGTTCTGCCAGAAATAGAAATTACGCGAAATCAAAATCAATATTTCGATTACGGCGAGGGAGAGCTAGACTACAAGTAAATGTATTTAAATTTCCTGGTCAATTACTGGTCTGTAATCTGTGCCCTTGTAGATCCCGGCCGTGTGGGCGTTCGCATACGTCTTCTTTCACACCCTGACCACCATAACGGACCCCTGTGACCCCGCCCTTGAGGATGACCCGCCGCGCCCCGCGTACAACGCGGGCCCCTGGGTCAGCAAGGACGACCAGCAATGCTGCCGGTGCAAGTTGGATGTGTAAGTTTCAATTATGTCGCCTTTCTAACGCAACTACACCCTATGGGGAAGCGTCTGTCGTCGTAATCAGAATCTTAGTTGGGCTGTTCTGCAGTGAGCGTAATGTACGTGCCTCTGTGTTATTCTATAGTTGTAATGGTTTCAAAACCTCCCAAAATGTCATATATATAATGTGTCCTTGTTTTGTCGTCAATTGCTACTATAAAACGCAAGATTCTCTCCGGACCAGCCTCGAAATTGTTAGTTTCTGTCCCGCGCAACATTTAAATGTCTAATAAGCTCACGATATAAATGTCATGTTTCGTCCCTTTCTTATTTGATAACTATTATGATGCTGTAGATCAACCAAGTCCATACATTGCGACAAGTGCAAGAAATGCGTCCTCGGCTACGATCACCATAACGACTGGCTTAACAACTGCGTTGGACAGCGAAATCACAGGTCAGCCTACGTTATCTGACTTATGTTATGAGGTTCAGATTGCACACCAAATATGTCGAGCATAGAAAAGTAGATGATGTCAAAGAGTGTTAAGACATAGTAGTATATCACAGTTATATGTTTAACAGTTTGATTGTTGGTATTGCAGTCTGTTATTTGATTAAATATTGTAGTTGTAACCTTCAAAACTATTTTGCATAATGTTGATCAAATTGAGTTATGTTGTCCAAACTGTCTTTTATGGTTGTCGTGACAAGAGGGCATGATAAAACAACTATAATCTTGAATCTTGAATCTATGTGGCATGCCGGATTCTTTGATCTTGCAGGCTGCTCCTAATGACCTTGGCCAGTGCGGTGCTAGGGTTACTGAGCGTCCTGCTCGTCTGTTCCATGCAGATTGTGGCTTTCGTCCTGGACTACAAGACCGGAAACATCCTGAAACCGGATTTTGGTTAGTATTATTACGACAGTGGTAAATGGACACCTGTGATTTTAACCAAATCATAAACACTCACTCATCTTTGGAATCCCCCTCGAGACGCGAATTGAATCCATGTCTGGTAATGTTCATCATAGACTTTACTGTCGATGCCACATTATGATCCATCACGTTATGTCCATTTACAAACCACTGAATTCTACGCGGCTCCCAAAGATGGTTCCTATTAGGGACGTCTTTGAGACCTTATATATTTTGGTTGGGCGCGACATTGTGGACCATTTCACTACATGGCAATATAAGTTTACAAGTTATACATGTAATGGTTATTTATCTAGTTCATTATTTGTAACCTTGAACATTTGTACGTATACAAATAAGCGTCAGGTGTTATAATGGTCTTACCCGGCGTTTCACCGGGTGTTTTCGGTGAGTGTGTATGTCATTATGTTGCACCCTCGTCTTTCCGGGGGCTGCCATGTGAGACCTAATTTTTTTCTACGTATAATGTACCAAGTACATTTCATGAAGTCTATGAAGCAATATTGCAATATGGCTAACCGAAGAACATGTGAAAGAGAGGCGAAGGGAATGAAAGTTTAAGTTACCATTCGCGTTTTAATTTACTGCGGTCCTGCTCTCTCTCTACAGAGTTTCCTGTGTTCCTGGTCGATTCGCCGGGACTGGCTTGGCTCATACTGACTGGGATGACCATAGCTGTAGCCCTCATATGCGTCACTCTGCTCGGAAAGCACTTCATATACCTTGTCTACCTCAGTGAGTTCCCTGTATATCTCCAGTGATGAAACAAATTGTTAACACTAAGCGTAGATGCCACTTTTTACGCAATATTAACAGCGTCTCTTAAATTCATACCGATTGTAACAGATATTGAACACTGTATTATTATTGTCATCTTATTTCGAGGCGTAATGATTAAATTGGAATCTATTTCAGCCAGCGCATAATTAGTTAATAAAAGACAGTTTCAATATCTAGGTTTGTCCATCATATTTGCATACAACGTATGTCTGTCAAATATATTATCGGTCAAAAAGTGTATTTGTTTTCATCACAATACATTCTCGATGGTGCAGTGTATTTCTTGGATCACCTTTGGAAGTAAGGCTTGCTCTCTTACATCGAGGCCAGACTTAACTAATCAAGTAATCGCTGTAGTTTTTTGTTCGATGTTCTTGTTCTTTGCCGTTTCAGTCACTTGCTTCTATTAATGGCGCTTATTCATGACTTTCATCAATATTTGCTTTTAGTTAGTCAGTTATGTTCATGTTGAATATTTAGTCGCACATCCATTTACACACATCGATAGAAATACATCTACAAACACACTGAAGTAGTTTATGATCCCTTCTGTACCAGGTTACACATGGTTAATTCCAAACTATATTTGGTGAACAAAAATAAGATTAAACTAATTAGAGAAATGCAAGATAAGGTATGAAATATTTGCTGCAATTCTAATCCAGATGGAAATTTATACCATTGTGGATTTGCATTTTGTATTGTATGAATACAATCTGTTGCTTCACTAGAGTGAAACAAAATAGTGAAAAATAATATCAACATATCTCACGGTTACAAGCTGAATTTCCTCATCGATCGGAGTGATAATGATCATCGTAATAAACGACTAACTGGTATGACACTCAGTATCCATGATTGTCATGGTTGTGGTTGTGGACGACTAACACTGGCTTCTCTTCTTTTCCTCCTTTTGTCCACCCATTCCCACCTATTCACCCTCCTCGTCCCCTCCCCTCACCCCCACGCCTCATGCCCTGACACACACATCCCATCGAACTACGACAACATAACCACAGAGCTGGTCGGCCATTCGATCACGACCTTCGAGAAGTACGGCATGGCGAAAGTTGAGCGAGAGCGGATCATGGCAATGATAATGGCCGGAATCTTCGTTGAGCTAGAGCATGATATCCGCTTTACGGAGAGGTACGACTACCACGTCATCGAAAGCATCTCCTTCCCATGGCACGAGCGCCTTGCTCTGCGCCACTTCAGGAAGCCCAACATCCAAGCTGTGAAGAAAACCCGCGCCGGTCCCTGAGGCCGCCCTCTACTGGCCCGTGAGCGGGGCCACCAGCCCACAGATTGACACCCTGTTCGCCGGTCAGTGCGCCACCGACCTGTGTCAAAAAAACTTCTGCTTACATAATTGACTAACAAATATGTGCCATGGATACCCCCATAATGGTACAGTTATTGCTTAAAAGGTTGTGACACCTTGTCTTTGGTTTTAATGCGTCAATCTATAAATATGAATTAGTGAATTAATTTTAAATTTTCTTGGTTCTCGGGAGTTCTTGGTAAGTATCTGCGAAACGAGGAACCGGAGTTTACGCGGATTAATGTGTGTTAGTGATCTATGTAATTAATTCTGATGCCTATTTTTCACAAACATTTGGTCACACATTTAATGTTTCTTTTGCTCTTGTCGTCCGCAGCATCCAGTATTTCTTCTGCTGCCTCCGGTCAGCGCCCCAAGCCTCCGGTCAGCGCCCCAAGCCTCCGGTCAGCGCCCCAAGCCTCCGGTCAGCGCCCCAAGCCTCCGGTCATCGCCCCAAGCCTCCGGTCAGCGCCCCAAGCCTGCGGTCAGCGCCCCAAGCCTCCGGCCAAAACTGTCTCAGTCGGACACATCGGGCGGGGACAGACACGTGGACAGACACGTGGTCGCCCCATGCCAGTCACGCGCAAGTCTCACGGAATTTGCAAGGGAGGACGACTGGAAGGTCGAGAACCGATGACATGGCTCATCTCATAAATAGTGGCGAAATTCATTATAATAAAAAAAAAAAACGCGATATATAATACTTTCAAAGAGTAATGAATCTATGTAAAGATAAATTAAATGATTATGGAGTTCTAATGATGCATATTATTGTTAGCTATGAAAAACGTAACGGGCCCAACATATAATAATGAATTGCTACATGTATTGAGAATATCGTTGAAAATAGTCATTTGTATACTTCCCTTACAGTGTTTACAGTATTATATCAGTGAATACAACAATTAAATCTAGTACGGATAGCAACTGTTACATGAGAATCATGTTTGCTCAATACAAATATTAACTTGACAAGATTTTAACAAACAGGTAACAAATTTAACAGTTTCATGAGATTCAATCACAAACGGTGCGGGTTATAATTAGACCATGTATTTCATATAATAAAACAATATTGACATAAACAATCGATATAAATAGTACAAACCCTTCATGCGACGCAAGCCTAGTTCGAAGTAGGGCATCACTTTAAAATACTCAATATTCATAACACGTCATTCGGATTTACTGAGTAACAGTTAAGTGGCCCTAGAATAACGGTAACATTCGCGGCCAAATCCAAACCAAAAATCTAACAATTAAACTGCTTCTTGAAATGCTCGATACACGTAGCGGTATACTAGCACAGCTATTAGTACACCAAGCTGTGTGTACTAATATCTTTGATACTACCCCTGAAGAACGCAGGCTACCGCTCAATCACTGTCCTGAAGTTCAGGCCGCTAATCGCCACCGATTCGAAACCCCTCCGCTTCAATCTCGCTGGTATTAACGTTTTGGTGAATGCCTCGTCCAATCCGTGATAATTTGGATAATAGATACCTTGCCCATCTCCTAAGTATATTACTTTGCAAATATATCATCAATTTGCTCTACATAAATGATATTTTATGGACACTAAGTGTATACCGTATGTTATCTTATCATAATAGCCATAGTAACCATTTTTTCACAGACCTACCGAAAAAAATAAATGATACACGGGGGCAATTGTTTCACTGAAACAATTAATAAGTTGTTTACGCATGGCATACCATTGTGAATAATATAAGTGATAGTAAGGATGTGGAAGAGGAAGGTGAGGAATTGGCTCAGGCAAGTGAAGCAGGCGTCCTGCTGCCGTGTCACTTCGAGCCATCTCAAAGGGAAGCTCAGGCCGTCGGCATAGCCGTAGATATGAGCCTGGGACTTAATCCCGGAGCAATAATTAAACATCAAGGCGTGTCTATAATATGCAACCATATGCCATGCAACTGGGCATGTTGAGAACGGGGTTTATTGAGAAGGTGGTGAGCTAACTTTCAAAGTTACGGATAGTCATTCTTAAACAAGGGCAGGTTGCTTAAATAATGATTGCAGAGCAAGCCAAATGATAGTCCCCGCCACCCCCCTTCGATTCGAGGAACAGCCTTAATGTACTTTGGATTGGCGTTGACATACAGTTATGTTTTTATTAGGCTAGTCAGTAGGCATGTACACGGCAGAGACACGAAAACACAAGGAAATGCCACTTTGCCGGCAGTGGGAGCTCGGTCCGCACTGCAGCCTAAGTAGAAAGAATGCCCTCTGCCGGGAGATCGGAGGACAGCGATAATAAAGTGACACGACTTTTTAGCGGCGGATAAAGGATTTGCAAAAGTTGGGCACGAACATTTCTTTTATATGGTGAGACCATGATTTGTTTTGTCCAAATTTTTTTGAAAGTATGTATGTATATGTATATGTAGTTTTTATCGAATAGTTTCCAGCAAAAAAAAAAGTTGGGGGAGAGCACGTGTTTCCTGTGCCCCTCTCCCCACTCCCCCCTGGATCTGCTTTTAAAATCCTACTCCACCCGTGCATGCTTGCACCACAGACAACTCGTTCCACAGAGCCACCGCCATATGACATAACTCACGTAGTCTCAATTACAGGTCGTTGTGCTTGTGCTCGTGGTCAAGAAATTATATTCAATATATCATTTTAGCACTTTCTTAATACAAAAAAAATCACCCTTTGAGTGAAAACGTTTCCATTTTGCGCCCGATAATATCCCATGGGACGGTTTTTTATAATTACCACACTTATGTCCTGTTCACAATATGCAATACGTCGTAAAGTTCATTGTAACACATCAACTTTTCGACCAACTGTGCAATTGGAGGGCCGATTTTCCACGCATTGCAGCTTCTGTTCTAACATTTATAAAACTTCACTATTTTGGGAATCTCCAACCAATCAGCGTCGAGCATTTTAGCCAATCAGCGTTCGAGATCATTCTTGTTGATATTGTTTTATATAATGACACCAAAGACCTTCCTATGATAGCAAGGTCTTTGATGACACTGATAAATGTCTGTGTGTCTTGTATGCATGACGTTATGAATGATGTAATTGTGTGTTCGCTAGGTGGCGGTAGTGATAATTGTTGAGTCGGTTGGTGTACGGTTTGACCTTGTGAACTGTTGACCGACCGATGCTTCAACCGTTGTTACGACTATTGACGGAGAGCTCGTACAGTGTAAACCGACATTAGGCTACGCGTAAAATAGAACATTTGTCGAGCGATTATCGGTTTCAAAATACAGAAGTATCCACCAAAGAGGATGATTATTAAATTTCACTTGAAATCCAAACATATAGGACTATCAATCTGAAGTTATCATCACGTCTAATGATATGTATTACTCCAATGATATGTATTCATTCAATGATATGTATTCTTTCAATGACATGTGAGGATCTAGATATATATTGATCTAACGACATGGCATTGATGTAATGATGTATTGGTCTAAAGATATGGTATTGATCTGATGAATCATATGAATTAATCTGAAGAAAGATATGAATTAATCTGGTGATAAAGATATATATTGATCCAAAGATCACCTGAAGAAACTGTACCTCGTTATGTTAATTTTCTTTCAAGGTTATTCACCAATTTATCAATAGTAAGAATTTTAATCAAAACTGTACCATGTACAGTCAATGCAAGAAATATTGATCTGCATATTTGTTTACTGATTGATGCTGCATCATATCGCTCACTGAAGGCCTTTTAAAAAAGAGAAATTTGCTTTAAATAAATATATCCCCTTGAGCGGTACTAGCTGGACCAGTGTTGCAGTCATCCATTGTTACGTAATGAAACACACAAAAAAACAATTAAAACAAGTGTTTTTTTGGACCGCCAATGATAAAATTGGCCTTCAATGAGTGACACCGAATTAAGTTAAATCCATAGATCATAGACGTTTATTTACGTTTATTGACACAAGAGGATGCCCAACAAACATGACGGCATCGGAACAGTACTGGCCCGATGGCTGTCCGATACTGCTGGTGCCGGCCCGATACTGGCACCCGGTACCGGGCCAGTAACACCGTGCACAGCGGCGCAGTAATGGGCCGATGCTGGCACGCCGGCATCGGTCGATAACGGGCAGATAACGGGCCGGTACTGAGCCGGCAAGCGAACAACGCTGGCCCGATTGCGGCTCGCCAGCAGTACATGCACCTAGCATTAGTGCTATTCTACATCGTCTTATTCACGTGGAGTTATTGTGACAATATAAAAGCCAAAAAGGAACCTTTCATAATTTATTTCAAGCATAAGCAGCAGCGCAGAAATTCACAGCAAAGACGTCTCAGCATGCATGATGCTCCACCACGGCGCCATCTGAATTCTGAATGACTGGCGGCGTTTAATTGTGCCTGGTTCTGAACTCACGAAACCTTTCTCGCCAAAATTGTGCGGCCCCGCCGACCCAGTGTTTGCTTTCTGTGGAAAAAATTACTTTCGCTGCGCTTAGCTTTGGCTTTAAACGGACAGGTAAGTAGGCCTACCGCACGCCGCGATCAGCGTAACTTCAAGTACAAGTCACACAGCGCTAGTACTGAATATTCATGACGTTATAATTTATGGGTCATCTGGGGCGGTGCATGCGCACGAGCGGCCATTACCCGGCAGAAAATAAAAAGTCGCGGTGAATAAAGTGTCGGGCGGTAAAACGATGCGTAGTGTGCATATCCGGTCCACCTTGGGGATACATCCGGGTTACCAAAGAAATGCGCCCACTGGCTTCGACTCAGCTTTACCTGGCGAATGGAAGCTTGCACAGTCATGCCTGCATGGTTCCGTGGCCCCTAGTTGGCTCTTACTTGTATGAGCGGCGCTACCAGCTTACAATGAAGAGAGCTCGCGGCAGAGTGGAGAGTTGTGGAGCAGACTAAAGTGAACGCTTGACACAATTACCCTTAACGCTAATACAACACATACAAGTATACAAACCCGACCTCCCGGCAGATGTAAGCCGAACAAATCGTCATGTAGGCCTATGTGTAACGACTCCTTATTTATGTCGCACAACTCGCGATGTATGACGAAAAACTCGTGACGCAGGCCGCGAACAACTCGTCATGTCTAACAACTCGTTATGTACGTCTAACAACTTGTCATGTATGCCACACAACTCGTCATGTAGGTCTAACAACTCGTCATGGATGTCTAACAACTCGTCATGTATGTCTAACATGTCGTCATGTATGTCTAACAATTCGTCATGTATGTCTAACAATTCGTCATGTATGTCTAATAACTCGTAATGGATGTCTAACAACTCGTCATGTATGTCTAACAACTCGTCATGTATGTCTAACAACTCGTAATGGATGTCTAACAACTCGTCATGTATGTCTAACAACTCGTCATGTATGTCTAACAACTCGTCATGTATGTCTAACAACTCGTAATGGATGTCTAAAAACTCGTCATGTATGTCTAACATGTCGTCAGGTATGTCTAACAATTCGTCATGTATGTCTAACAACTCGTAATGGATGTCTAACAACTCGTCATGTATGTCTAACAACTCGTAATGGATGTCTAACAACTCGTCATGTATGTCTAACAACTCGTCATGTATGTCATACAACTCGGCATGCGGTCGTGTTCCCAAATCACGAAGAAAAAACAAGTCACGATAAATTAAATGGAGAACACCCCGCATACAATTAAAGGGGCGGATACATGCTATAAAATGGCCATTTCCCAAGTCAAGGTTATTTCATAATTCAATTCTCAGTTCACGATTACTGAAAGTCATTGATCACGACCGTCGGCTAATATTCCATTAGCAGTTGAAAGGAAAAGCTCGTTCCCGGGGAACGGAAATACCTTTTGCCAGCCCCCCCCCCCCCCCCCTCTGGTAGTAACTGTTACATGAGATTCACGCCTGACATCAGGCAGAATTAACATATTCTTGAGATTCACTCACAAACGGTGCGGGTTATAATCATACCATGTATTTCATATAATAAAACAATATTTACATAAACAAGCGATATAAATAGTACAAACCCTTAATGCGACTCAAGCCTAGTTCGAAGTAGTGCATCACTTTAAAATACTCAATATTCAGAACACGTCATTCCGTTTAGTAAGTAACAATTATAAGTGGCACTGAAATAACGGTAACATTCGCGCCACAATCCAAACCAAAAATCCAACACCTAAACTGGCTCTTGAAATGCTCGATGCACGGGCCGGTATACTAGCACAGCTATTAGTTCACTCAGCTGTGTGTACTAATATCTGTATTCCAAGCATAAGCAGCAGCGCAGAGATTCACAGCATAGACGTGGCAATCACCTCATCTCTATTATCGCCCATACCTGATTATATCAAAGATATTCTGAGAAAGCCAGTCAACTGAGGGTGTCGGGGGGTCAGCAGTGACATGCGTGGGTGACGACAGGCCAGCAGTGTCCACTGTGGGTGACGAGGGATCAGCAGTGTCCACTGTGGGTGACGAGGGGTCAGCAGTGTCCACTGTGGGTGACGAGGGGTCAGCAGTGTCCACTGTGGGTGACGAGGGGTCAGCGGTGTCCATTGGGAGTGACGACAGGTCAGCAGTGTCCACTGGGAGTGACGACAGGTCAACAGTGTTGACTGCGGGTGTCGACGGGGTCAGCAGTGACCTGCGTGGGTGACGACAGGCCAGCAGTGTCCACTGTGGGTGATAAGGGGTCAGCAGTGGCCACTGTGGGTAACGAGGGGTCAGCAGTGGCCACTGTGGGTAATAAGGGGTCAGCAGTGGCCACTGTAGGTAACAGGGGGTCAGCATTGCCCGATGTGAGAGTGAGGCGTGCAGCGGCATGGCTCAACTCCATGTCGCGCACTCTATCACTCCTAAACTCGTCCGCGAACGCGCCAGTGGCATCAACCTGTGCGTAATTGTTCTTCTCTTGATAATTTCCAAAGTCTCCTAAAGCTGGGTCTTCGGCTTCATCGACCTCGCCAGTATCGGTATATTCACAAACCATCAAAAGTTGCTTTCTGCCCTCATTGCACATGTGGAAGGAATTTATGTATGCTTCAGGCTTACGTCTTGCGTCTGCGAACTCCGCGGGCTCACTTCCCTTACTCTTGCATTGTTTCACGTTGATCCGTGGATCTTGTTGCTGATCTGGAATGCCTAGGTGACTGTAGCACTGCGTCCACAAAATGTCGATTGAGTAAGGTTGACCTCCAACCCGGTGCTGTCCTAAAACATTAATCAGTTCCATCTGCCTGTTGAACTGCAAGCCTTCGAATATGATACGGCCATCTCGACTTCCATGTCCATTAAAAATCACGAGCACTGTAATAACTTTGGGCTCGCTAATCATTTTCATGAAGCTTGAAATCGCCTCCTTGGCTTCATCAAAGGAGCGAACATGTTTGCTAACGAACTTTCCATCGCTGTGGGCTCTTATTACAGCGTCACAACTTTCGGTCACATACCTAGTTATGGCCAGCTGTCGCGCCTGGGAATCTTTTTCATAGTCGTGTATATATTTAACGACATCATCCTTTATGTTATCAAAGAGCTTTCCATCTTTCTTTTTCGGCTTCAGCAATTTCCGTACCTCTCCTATTTCTTTGCCTATCAACCAAACGTTTGCGGTGTTCGTGGTTGGGTACTGCTCCTTGGGGAATGTCTCACCAGTGGCGAATTCTTTATAACAATCCTCCAATGTGTCAAGGTCAAACGGCAGCTCCACCGTGTTAAAATTATTCTCGCCTTGGCCAGCGATAAGCAGGAACTTTGCCTTCGTAGCCTTATAGCTATCCCATAGAAGTTGCATATTCTTGTCGCTATGTGTCTTGACTTTGGGAATTAGGTTAGTATGTGGCGCATTTAGAACCAAAACCGCCAAATTCACCATATGGCGACGTTCGGCCCTTAAGTCACGAGCCTGTCTATTTCCATCGAAATCCTCTTCGGGTAGGCCTTCGGTTGTAATACGTTGTTTACTTTTCATCCACCGTAGGGTCCTTTTCTTGTCCAAGTCGAGCAATGGTTGAAGTTTCTCAACAAAGACGTCATCTGTGTGCGCCTGATCCGCCTTCAGACTCTCGTCAAGCATCGAATTAAATGCTTCTATAACAGCTTTCATATCTGAGGGCAGTTTATTGCCATGTTGAAATTGAATGTCCATGGTTGACTGCAGTATGGATTCAGCACTGGCCATGATAACTACAATGTTGGAACGGAGTTGGAATGATACGAAAGGTGGCCTCCGCTCGTAGCCTGAAGATTTGATTTCTTTTTTTTCCTGCGGCGTGACTACCGAAGTGGGTTGGAAGTATTCACAACTGCACTGTGTCTTGTCGCGCGGGCCCAACGACTGTTTGCCGAATGACTGAGGTTGTGGACAAATAACCTATATATATATGTACGTACTATATTTCTGCGAACTACTCTTCTTATATCACTTGTGTACCGACCCACTCTCTGCCTCCACCCCCCCCCCCCTTCCACACCCCTGCCATAACCCTCCCCGTTTACACTTCGAGATTAGACACTCTTATTTATTGGTTCAAAGGGGAAAGTGAAAGCGACACACCCTGGCTGGCCGGGTTAAGGCGGTGTATGTCGACAACTCGTAATGTATGTCTAACAACTCGTCATTTATGTGTAACAACTCGTACTGTATGCGTAACAACTCGTACTGTATGTGTAAAAACTCGTACTGTGACTTACAACTCGTACCGTATGTCTAACAACTCGCACTGTATGTGTAACAACTCGTACTGTATGTCAAACAACTCGTACTGTATGTGTAACAACTCGTACTGTCTGTCAAACAACTCGTACTGTATACGTAACAACTCGTACCGATGTATAACCAGTCGTATTGCATGTGTAACAACTTGTACTGTATGTGTAACAACTCTTCATTTATGTGTAACAACTTCATTTATGTGTAACAACTCGTACTGTATGTGTAACAACTCGTCATTTATGTGTAACAACTCGTACTGTATGTCTAACAACTCGTACTGTATGTCTAACAACTCGTACTGTATGTCTAACAACTCATACCGTATGCTTAACAACTCGTACTGTAGGTCTACCAACTCGTACCGTATGTCTAAAAACTCGTACTGTATGTGTGCCAACTCGTACAGTATGTGTAACAACTCGTACTGTATGTGTAACAACTCGTACTGTATGTGTAACAACTGGTACTGTATGTGTAACAACTTGTACTGTATGTCTAACAACTCGTACTGTATGTCTAACAACTCGTACTGTAGCTCTAACAACTCGTGCCGGATGTCTAACAACTCGTGCTGTATGTGTAACAACTCTTACTGCATGTGTAACAACTCGTCATTTATGTGTAACATCTCGTGCCGTATGTGTAACAACTCGTACTGTGTGTCTAAAAACTCGTACCGTAGGTCTAACAACTCGTACTGTATGTCTAACAACTCGTACCGTATTCTAACAACTCGTACTGTATGTGTAACAACTCGCACTGTATGTCTAACAACTCGTACCGTATGTCTAACAATTCGTACTGTATGTCTAACAACTCGTACTGTATGTCTAGCAACTCGTACTGTATGCGTAACAACTCGTACTGTATGTCTAACAACTCGTACTGTAGGTCTAGCAACTCTTACTGTATGTGTAACAACTCGTACTGTATGTCTAACAACTCGTACTGTATGTCTAACAACTCGTACTGTAGGTCTAACAACACGTACCGTATGTCTAACAACTCGTACCGTATGTCTAACAACTCGTACTGTAGGTCTAGCAACTCTTACTGTATGTGTAACAACTCGTACTGTATGTCTAACAACTCGTACTGTAGGTCTAGCAACTCGTACTGTATGTGTAACAACTTGTACCGTATGTCCAACAACTCGTACTGTATGTCTAACAACTCTTACTGTATGTGAACCAACTCGTACCGTATGTCTAACAACTCGTACTGTATGTCTAACAACTCGTACTGTAGGTCTAGCAACTCTTACTGTATGTGTAACAACTCGTACTGTATGTCTAACAACTCGTACTGTAGGTCTAGCAACTCGTACTGTATGTGTAACAACTCGTACCGTATGTCCAACAACTCGTACTGTATGTCTAACAACTCTTACTGTATGTGAACCAACTCGTACCGTATGTCTAACAACTCGTACTGTATGTGTAACAACTCGTACTGTATGTTAAACAACTCGTACTGTATGTCTAACAACTCGTACCGTATGTGTAACAACTCGTACTGTATGTGTAACAACTCGTACTGTAGGTCTAACAACACGTACTGTATGTGTAACAACTCGTACTGTATGTGTAACAACTCGTACCGTATGTCTAACAGCTCGTACTGTATGTGTAACAACTCGTACTGTAGGTCTAACAACACGTACTGTATGTGTAACAACTCGTACTGTAGGTCTAACAACACGTACTGTATGTGTAACAACTCGTACTGTAGGTCTAACAACTCGTTCCTTATGTGTACCAACTCTTACCGTATGTCTAACAACTCGCACTGTATGTGTAGCAACTCGTACTGTAGGTCCAACAACTCGTACCTTATGTGCAACAACTCGTACTGTATGTCTAACAACTCGTACTCTATGTGTAACAACTAGTACTGTATGTGAAACAACTGGTACTGTATGTGTAACAACTCGTACCGTATATGTAACAACTCCTCAGTTAGGTGTAACAACTCGTACTGTATGTGTAACAACGCGTACTGTATGTGCAATAACTCGTACTGTATTTGTAACCATTCGTACTGTATGTCTTAACAACTCGTACTGTGGGTCTAACAACTCGTACTGTATGTGTAACAGCTCGTAATGTATGTGTAACAACTCCTCAGTTAGGTGTAACAACTCGTACTGTATGTGTAACAACTCGTACTGTATGTGTAACAACTCGTACTGTATGTGTAACAACTCGTACCGTATGTGTAACAACTCCTCAGTTAGGTGTAACAACTCGTACTGTATGTGTAACAACTCGTACCGTATTGCGGACGGTTCATCCTCTCATGTCCGCTTTCCCTCTGCCATACAATCAGAGATATTAGTACGGTGTACTAATCTCTTTGATACAATACACCAGTCCTCTCAAGTTTCTACTAAGCCCCTAGCTCTGACATCCAAACCTTGGTGGAGGTTTGGATGTCAGAGCTACCAGGCCCCGCGATAAAGCGAGCGGCGCATACGTACGTACGCCACTCGGCCTACCAACGACAGGCGGTGTGTGACACACAGACAGAGCACCACTCATCTAGCAGTTGTACAGCATGTTGTTATCGGCCGTCGGCTCTTTGTTCCTGGTCCTAGTAAAAGGTCGGTGATCAGTGGCGTAGCCAGCCTCACACTAAAGTGACTGCAGACTACAACCCCCTCCAATAGTACAGTGGTGGGGGTGTACCTGTAGCCCAAGCCATGGAGGGCATATACGAAGAGCGAGATTTTGTGGTCATCGAGAGAGAGAGTATTTTAGTTAAAAAAGGCATGCAACATCGACACCGACAGTCCTGGCAATGTATACGGAGATTAATTAATTGAACACTTTCGATATCAACTGGAATATATAGTCAAGTGCTGCAATTTTGATAAAACTTCTGTCTCAGATGGGCACATCGAGATCAATTGTAGCGATACGGGTGAAACAGGTTGTCATTCGGGCAGCACATATGTTCTAACTATAGGCAGTGCCCCCCCCCCCTCCCCTCCCCATCGGGACTATAACAGCCGCGAGATGAGGCCTGATTAAATGTTGACGTCGGGAAGGGAGCGCACTTCGTTTCTTATAGAACATATCTGTACTAAGATTCAGTTTCCTTTCTACCGCACTCTTTTCGAGCCTATAGTAATGCTTTCACACCCTGAAAAACTGGAACCGTGTTTGACCACTTAATATATATAAGTAATATATATATATATATTAACAATTAAAGTCAAATACGTTGGCTATGTGGGGACAAATCTATTCCAAACATGCTTGTAAAACGGGTACATATGGCCTGGGCTGATGCGGCCTCGAGCCAACGTGCTAACTCATGCCAAATGGGTCTCATAGATGAGCATTCGAAGAGAACGTGCTCAATTGTTTCTGACGAAAGAGAACAGAACACATACATTTCTGAATAACTAGCTTGCTTCTGTACAAGAATCGATTTGTTACTAAAGTTACTAAGATGAAGAAGATACCCCGATGGAGCGGATATTTAAAAACTTGCGGCTCTGAAATGTGCTTTCATAGGGCTGGTTGCCGCTAAAAAATACCCCTTCCGAGCGGATTTTGGCGGTAAAACGCCCCGACCGAGCCGATTTGGGCGATTTGGGCGCCCCGACTGAGCAGGTTTTGTCAGTGAAAATAGGAGGGCTTTACCGCGACCCCCCCCCCCCCCTCCCGCCGCCTCCCCTCTCCCCCCAACCCAGCAATGTATTAAGTACCCTCTATCCCCCCCGGTCACTGGACATATACCTGGCTCATGCTTTCTGACCTACTAACATGCACCCAGTACCGCCCCCATCCTCACGCAAGCGTATGTCAAGGACTGTTAAAGTCCAGTGGCGGACCCAGCCCTCCCACCACCACCCCCAACCCTTACTGACGAACCCCTGACAAGTCTCCGCACGCGATAGGGTAGATCTCTTAATTGGTACATCGATTGTCGACTTTGTCTGAGACCAAGACCATATCGGTAGGCGATATAAGCTTAGCAAAAAAGGCCCATTACCCTTATATTTGTCACTTTCTGTATATCTACATATATGTCTTGTAAAGGTGTATTCATGCTACTGTACCGTAGAGTTAATGTCTTGATTTCAGAATATAACATCTTGTCAACACCGACTGACGAAATCGAATCTATCCTAATATTGCATAATATCGCTCACTGTTAGGGCTACTGATTTTCGAGGACATGTTCCGTGAATGGGTCCATGTATTTAGGTCTATGGACCCACTGCCAGGGCCCTGTAATTTAGATATAACCCCAGGATATAGAATTATCTATATTTGACTACGTAATCACGTTGTTGTAGTTTTGTGGGTATAGCCTCGACGAAAGTTAATGACCAGGGATCAAATGCTTGGTAGTCCAATCTCAAATCTAAGCTCACCTTGCTGGGTATAGGAGTAGGTAGTGAAATAGGGCGGTCTCACACATTGCCAACCGTCAACTAGTATCTCCAGGCTGGTGCCGTTCAGCGACTGGTGGGCTGGGCCGCCATGTTGTTTGATCGACACTTGCCCGTTGCCTCACTAGATGGCGTAACCTGTCGCGTCAAATGATTGAATATACACGTTTGCGTTATGAGGTTGAGAACACTAGCAAATATTCAGTTCGTCTTGTCGTTCGCCGGATGGTAGAAGCTTAGTGCCATTAATGCCGGGATTACACGGTGCGATCATTCCTTCAACAGTCTTAACAACGGTCGAAGCATCGGGCGGTCAACAGTTCACTCTGTCAAACCGCATACCAACCGACTCAACAATTATCACTATTGCCACTTGGCGAGCATACCCTTAGAGCATCGTGTCATAATGTCATAATGCAAAAACTAAAGTCAACGTGATCTTCTCAACGCTGATTGGTTGACATTTCCCAAATCGTGAAGTTGATCGAAACTTTAAAACACTAAGCTTACAATGCGTGGAAAAACGGCCAATTGCAGAGCTTGTCGAAAACTTGATTTCTTTCAATGAACTTTACAACGTATTGCATCGTGTGAACAGGGCACAAATTATAACGTAATCGACCATTCACGAAAAGCTTCCCAACGCAAACATGTAGGGGAGACCGGGGCAAGTAGGCCCTCGGGTTGGCGCAAGTGCCCCCAGGCAAGCCCGCTTCTCTAGGGGCACAACGGTAACCATGTTAAAATCCTTCGACGTTAGTAGGGAATCGACTGTAGCTTTTATTATAATGCGAGCGCGTACAATAATAGTGCTTACGTATTCTATATACCTTGTTCTATCTTCTGACATCAAGAAAGTGTGTCAACACTAGATTGTTCCAGTCATATTTTCGCGAACAAATGTTGGAGCTTGCGACTTTTCCCTACCAACCGCCATGTGTATGCAGCGCCACCTGGCGAATCCCGCCACCATTTGAACCATATGTAGCCTGGGTCCCAAACTCCGTAACAGTCAATGATCTGTGAAAGAGGGCGCTGCTGTTGTCCTTAAGTTCAAAGTGAGCGACTGACAAGGCCCTCTAGCGGAGAGTCATATGCTAACGGAGAGGAGGAACCAAGTCGCATTCACAGGTACCGGCATCCGCCCAAAACAAATATGGCGGATGGCTGGTCGGGAACAGTTGTGTGCTCCAACATTTCTTCGCAAAAATATAGTCGAAACAACCTAGTGTCGACACACTTTATTGATGTCAGATGATAGAACAAGGCATATAGAATACGTAAACACTATGATTGTTCGAGGACACATTATAATAAAAGCTACAGTCGATTCCCTACTAACGTCGAAGGATTTTAACATTGTTACCGTTGTGCCCCTAGAGAAGCGGGCTTGCCTGGGGGCACTTGCGCCAAGCCCTCGGGGTACGTTAGCCCACATCGATTTTTTCGACTTTACACCCCTAAAGCACCAAGTTGTGTCATGTGATGCGGTCATGTGATGAATGTTTTGCGTCCCAGAATTTTTTCATCAAGATCGAGCTGCGCGACGAACAGTTTGGCGGGAAATGAACTTTTTCTGCCAGGTAAGTAAATAACAGTTCCGCCATGTGTTCTTCGCTTTTCAAGTATGTCTTGTAGAGTTAGAAAATGAATAATTTACCGAAAGTCATGTACCATGTGCGCCTAATTTTGATTACAAATTTAAAACTCTAACTTCTAGTCCAATTCATATTTTTTGCATCCAAATATAGCAGACACGTTTGGGGCACATCCACCCGCTTGAGTCGGGGCAAGTTGGCCCACTGGGCGAACATGCCCCGGTCGCCTGGTCTAATGTACCCCATATGCATAACATGGAACATCTATACAACGTTCACACAATGGAAAGGTGGCCCTAACATAAGACTGACAGCCCTACCTGATGCAGACACTGCTTTATACATGACCCCAAAGATCTTCAAAAATAAGTTACAGCCCTTGCTGCAAGACTCGTCCGCAACACAGACGTGGTAATGAGGGAAAGGGATTCTACATATATATATATATAGTAATATGATGGGACAGCTTACTATTCAATTCAGACTTAAGATTCAATTACCAATTAACATTGATATTAGTATAAACACCTTGTAAGTCAATCATAAAGGCGAGTTATATAGTGGCCTATATAAAGACATACCTAGTTTGATATTGCAGGATGGTCCGGAATTATTTCTTAGTGGTGACGGTGTCGCAGCACACTACGCTGCAATTGTTCCTACTCCCTCCGTTTCAGAGCCTGCTACTACCATTTCAAAGCCTGATCTCATCGTCACCAAGCCTGCTAACGTGTCTAAGGACCAACCAGATCTTCGCGAAGACCGTTTTGTGCAGCAGAGCGGAAATTCATTCTCGCCTATTGAAGTTCAGCCTCATCCTAAGACTCCGCACAGGAAGTTAACGACCAATTAAAGGTACAAAACAAAGACGAGCTGAAATCCTAACCGATACACCAGAAAAAGAAGCTATCGAAGCCGAAACACGCAACAGAAACAAAAGGCAAAGGAAACTTATTGGTGTTACAAAAGAAAAGACTAAATCAAAAACAGGTAAAGAACCCAAAGAAACAGAATGAAGCGAAGAAGAAGCCTCAAAATTTTATGATAGAAAGCGGATGCTTTAATTTTTTTATCTAGACGAAACAAGCACATATAAACAGTGTAACAAAACTGGTTGCTAACGTGTCATGTAACTATTAGATGTCAGTTGTTAGACTACAGCCTTGAATATTAGTATATGCCATTGTTGCTAAGTTTTCTCCACTTACTTGTCCAGCGGTCCACCAGCAAACCCGTTTATACCCACGAAAGGATTGTATCAGATTTTTCTGTTTATCTAATCGTGTTTAAATAAATATGTTTAAACCAAGAAGAAGCCATTCGTCTAGTGATGATTCCTCTGAATATTTCTGTCTTGTGTGTCTATCACCATGGTCAGAAAGCAGGAAAGGAGAGGTGTGGGTGCAATGCGCATCATGTAACGACTGGTCTCACAGAGAATGTACAGGGATGGAGTCCCCTCTCTACCTATGCCACAATTGCAACTCACGATTCGATTTATACCAAGTAATTCCGAGTAACTTGTAGCGATCCAAGTGTTTTGTTAAAGATTTTGTTGGTTGTGTCTAGATTGTTTAAGATAACGTTGTATTTCTAATAAAAAAAAGGGTATAAGACGGACAAATTATTTGCGTTTTGTACCATGGGCGTACTTGCCCCGCGGGTTGGGTCTACGTACCCTGTCACGGGGCACATTAGCCCTTGTCGGGTGCCTCTGCTAAACTGCAAACTACAGGAAAAACAATTGACGGAAACAAACTAAACAGGGTCCAAAATATAGCTACATAATACAGCTGTCACCTAACGAAAAATCAGACATGCTTTAACCTAAGCGCATCTATGGACTTTAATGTAAAAATGGAGCGAACGTGCCCCGGTCTCCCCTATGTAACATTGCTTGCGACATTGCTTGTCCACGTGTTTATCTACTTTTTCAACACGAGAGGCTGCAGCCCATCGCCTATCGCGTTGCATAGTCGACAATAACTAATAAGGTTAGACAACATATTTTCCTAAAATTAGGGTTGATTAGCGTTTAACCGTTCGGTTCGGTATAATGCCAGACCTAAATAGAGTGGTAATAAGTAACATAAAGAGGCGGGGGTGGAGGTAGGTTCACGCCCAGGGGTGGTACTTAATACATTGCTGGGTTTGGTGGGGGGAGGGGGGGGGGGGTCCGCGGTAAACCTTCCCCCCTTTTTCCCGGCCCAAAAAATCCGCTCGTTCGGGGCGTTTTACCGCCGCAATCCGCTCGGAAGTGTTATTTTTCGCGGCTAACCGCTCTATGATATTAACGCACATTTTCAGAGCCTCCCCTCCCCCCCCCCCCCCCCCCTCCGGTCGCAAGTTTTTGAATATACGCTGTATAGGGGTATATATATCTATATATCTATGTATAGATAATATATATCGATATATGTATATATATAACTTACAAGGGCGGATCCAAGGGGGGAGGGGCACGGGGTCCGGACCCCCCCCCCCACCCCCTTTGGAGGAAGAACGCTGTTTTTTAATGCCAAATTTAGCCTATCTGGTCGTCAAAACATTGGTGGATCCCCCGGTCGCAATGTTCCGCACGCCCCCCCCCCCCGGTCGCAAATGTTAATGGGTCCCCCCCCCCCTTTTCAAATTCCTGGATCCGCCCCTGAATTTATATGTTATATAAACGAATAAGCTCCCAGAATAATTGACAAGAGGGAGGTGAGCTCCCAGAAAGAGATCAGAGGGGGTCACATTGCATGAATAATCTGGTGTGTTATGCCATGTTTGGATATAGAAAGGCTAAGATAGATCAGTTAATTAAAATCCCAGGCTGACGAAGGATAAAAAATAATGGATAAAGATGCCCCAGGTTAGGTGTTAGTCCAAACCCAGGACCTATTTGATTGATTTGTGGTCTAGTGTCCCATACCCCAGGGATGCCCCCGCCTCCTACAGAGTAAAGCCCCAATTAATTAATTTGCAATGATTGAGTGATATATCCATGTCACATGATAACGTACAGCTAGCTAATAATTGTTGTGATAAGTTGCCATGTTTATTTATATCTTGGATGGTTTTTTTTGCAGGGACCAATGAAAGTATTGCTACATTAAGATAAATAATAAATATGGATGATGTGCTGTACTGGCCAGAACTCTGTGGAAATGAAAGCATTGATAAAGCATTTTGGGTGAGTTTAGTAGGTTATTGATATGTCAAATATTGAAGAAGTGCTTGAACTGAAACAGTTTCTTATACCTATATAACAATATTAAACATACACCTGGGTCGTAATTACTTGTCATTAGGTATACTTTGATTTCAAACCTTTTCATTTTCAAGAAGAAGAATTGGTTAACCACTACCAGTAATTTCTGTTACACGTCCCCTGCTATTGCACATCTATACGTCTATAATGGCATATTGTAGTTATTGAAGGTACTGATGTATATCACATGCCTGCGTTTCTAATATATATATATTATATATATATATATATATATATATATATATTATATATACTGTTCTACATAAGTCAATCACCAATGTGCACCAATATCAGGAATTTGTTTTTGCTTGACGCGGATTGCAGGATGCCAACTTGACCCTCTTCACCAGTCATCCGGATCTGACTCGGTGTTTCCAGAAGAGTGTTCTGACATGGCTATCCTGTGGGATTCTATGGATCCTGTCTCTAGTCTATATCCCTTACTTGTCGCAGTATCCAACCGTCCATCGCTTGACGTCCACAAGCTGGATCAACCGGGGGAAGATGGTAGTATATGCTACAATGTGATTTGCATGTTTCTTTAGAGCATTTTACTATTGTTCTGGTACATACTCATGGCTTCGAAAGAAAGAAAAAACGATTATGCAGAAGAACTACAGGAGACGTTAAAAGAAAGACTTGACGCACGGTTTTGATATAATAGACATTTAATTGTTACAGATTTATATCGGAAATCATTCTTATATGTCAAGAAATGCATTTGCTTTTAAACTGAATTAATAATAATGAGGCACCATTGGCATATAGCTCTAAATATAGCTAGATAGCAAGTGCAGTATTGTGCATGTAGCACGTTGGCAGAAGATGTAAGAAACAGAGCCTATTTTACTGGTCTTCAGTGAAATAACAGACTGGTAACCGCATGCCCATGCATTACAGATTGGACTCATAGGTTTAGTAGGAGTCGGTTTGGCGGACCTTTTCCACCACATCGCATCCGTCTTTGATGGTCTGGTAACGCCACAGCCCCACCCGGTGGACTACGTTGACGCTGCAGTAAGAGTTCTGACCTACGTACGTATCAACTCGTATTCAAACACCCCCATAAGCCTTGTGTGCACCCTGTTCATTTTAACGCGCGACAGTCTTCTTGCGATAGGCAGAGGTGGGTTGGGGGGCCTTGCGATACGCGACTTCGTAAATATCCGCCATCTTGGAAAAACCATGACCGGCGCAAAGAGTTCTGGGACATGTTGTGGTATTATCTAGCTTTTTTATTCCCAAGTTAGTGGCGTGTCACTATAATAGTTATCATTGTATGGGGTCCGTCGTTATAATGTTTACCCGTATCTGTGGATGTATTTTAAGCCATATATTCGGGCTAATTCTTGGTCCTGGTAAATGGTCGCCTTGTAGATTACCTGCTTGTAATACTCATTTTTCTAATTACTTGGAAGCGGTAAATAACGACACGCGACATTGCCGTTTTTGAAAAACCGACATTCGACATTGGTCCCCAGATTTTGACACAGAACATGTAGCTACATATTAACAAATCGACTCTGACACAGTGGTTGCTGGAAAATTTCTCGAGCTTTTTGAAAAGACGGCACGGACCTGGTGAAAAAGGGACATTAGGCACACAGAATTTTGACATATGGACACTGGACCACACAGACCCCTCGCTGTAGATTCGTGACACATACATACCCGCTGGGTGAACATACATTGCTCTGATAGATTATATGTATTACTTGTATGAATATATGTTTTTCTTTGGTCGATATCAGGCTCTGGCGGCATTCCTGACAAAATGGGGGTTCTTGAAGGGAAGACACACGTCTGGTGTCCTCTTTGTCTTCTGGTTGATACAACTGATCACGGCAACCGTTACTTTCCGCTCCAAGGTCATGAACTACGTAGCCATGGTAACTGATCATTGATGGTTGTCATTTGACGCCATCTAATTTACTCCACTTTAAAACAATATTAATTAAGAACTGCGTAATATATTGAAAGGCTATAGTATAAATGTATGTAAGTGTAGAACATTCTGTCTGTTAATTCTGTTAATAAACGGTTGGTCGACAGTTCAGTGGCTTCTGAGACTCGGAGAGATCAATGTGATAATTCGATAAACTAAACTGTGAGTTACTACTGCATGTCCTTTATTCCAGGGCTCCACTGATGACCTCTTCACCTTCGTCACTTTTGTTATACACTTCGGTTTGATCTTGGCTGAGTGGATCAGCTGGTGGTTTTCTGACTTGGATGCCATACACCCAGTTGTGTCCACATCTAGACGGGCGCTTGACGCCGGGGAGGAGACGTCTCCACTGCTGCTGGGCGATAATAGGGATGACCAGGACCACGTGGCCCGGAAGCTTTGCGCCAAGTCTACTGCGTCTTTTCTCTCCGTCGTGTTCTTTGGTTGGTTTGTGCCGTGAGTTCAATTAATATTGCCTCGATTTGCTGTTATAAGTGATAATGTATCCCTTTCAGTATTACGTAACATTAATTGATAGTGTAAAGCAAAGCGCTACAGGAAACATGACTAGTTTAGACTTAGTCCGCTAATCTCTGAATGTCTTTATTGATGTGCCTAAACGAAAGGCATTGGTGACTCGCACATGAATCCCTTCATATTGCCCTGTATTCCTCATTCATTGTGATGCATACACCGTCCAAGTACTCGCGCGAAGTCAACCTGCCCTTTATGCACGTTTCCCAATAATGTATATACAAACTTTTCCGTGACTGACTTACGTAAGTGTCAGAATGTCTTGTGTTTCTCAGGATGGTGTACAAAGGCTTCAAGCAGCCTCTGACGTATGATGACATGTGGGACATCAGGGACGAAGACAGCGCCAAGCGAGTCATGCCTCGCTTTGAGGCGGCCCTGTATGGCACTGGGACGCGCCGGTGTGTGATGCTCATTCAGGGCGCTGTGTGAATAACTTATGTATTAACCATTCATTAAGTCACCTTTTCACGATATCTGTAGACTATTTCTATGGATTAAGTGTTGTCATAAACTAAGACTGTGACGTATTTGCATAAAACTGTTTGCCCCTCAGTACTACCGTGTATTGACTTATTTATAGACGATAAATATGAGCTCTTTCTGGATGGTTTTAAGCCATCAAAGATCCACCTTTCGGATCCTTGAGCATGATAGTTTGACCATTTTGCCTCCGTTTCTTTCCCTTTCCTACTGCCACAGTAATATAGCCGATACGACGACCCCATTTCTTACCGTTGAAATGCCACTTTCCATCTGTCCTAAAATAGATCAACTCTTTCTGAATATTATGATCTTTCAAGAACAAATTCTATCAAGTATAGGCATCATCGTCCATTGCGATTTTGCATTCTTGTAGAGACAATAAACTCATAATTCAGGACTTTCTGTATTCATTTCAGTCGACTTTCTCATGATGATAAATTGCAGTCGTATGGAGCGCTAGGAAATACACAAGCGGGTACTTCTAAAGATCACCAGGGGGCAGCACTGACGTCTGAATCCAAGCCATCTGTGTTGAAGGCACTACTAGCGACCTCTGGCGGCTTGTATGCTTCGGCAGGACTTCTACTGCTCACGTTCGACTTCCTGCAGTTGTCCAACCCTATGATCCTCAGGTAGGCTGGATAAGTCCCCAAAACCTCGCCTATGGCAATATATAGGTACCTTCAAAATTATATAATTTAATGTAATTATAATTTTTAGTTTTATGAATAAATAATTTCGAGTATATTTTATGCTAGATTAAATTTCAATTTCCAATCTGCCTAAAAGTTATTCCGTATTTTATCTCAGTTTCTTAGCTATTGTGCGTCTTTGGGGATTAATTACTGAAATTTATAATTTCGGAATAAATATACTGCGTCCGCTTAACTGGCATCAAAGAATCAGGAGCTCCATGGACTGACGTAGACGTACATATACCAAGAAATTTATAACCAAAATCATCCTGCCCAAACTTTTTTCGTATCTTATTTCAATTCCGTACCTATTTTGCGCCTTTGGGTATCAATTATTGTTTCTATAATGTCAAAAGAAATGTACTGCGCCCTGTTAAATGGCAACCAATAAGCAAGAACTCCATCGGCTTACGTAGACGGCCGGATACCAGCCATGCAGTCCCTGTCTCACGGTCATTCAGCGTGCCGTCTGCATTAACAGGCATGAATTATGCATTAAATATAATTTGTGTTTATGAGATGCGATGAAAATCGATCATATATAATTCAAAACCCACTTTTGTCTAGTTAGATCTGCTTTCCTCTTACTCGCTCATTTGTCCTTGGCTCGGTTGACCCATATGCATAAAGGCCTTAAACCCCTGATCTACCCCTCCATCAACCACACAAAGATCAAATATCATCTTGCGTGAGCAGGATAGAAGTCGGATGTTTCTGTGCAAAGAATAAGGGGAATAAGAAATGGCTTCCTTGATCCTTGATCCTTAATCTTTGACCTTTGATGCTTGATCCTTGATCCTCGATCCTTCCCATCAGGCGACTGATCCGTTTCGTGGAGGAAGGAAGCCCCTATTCCTGGCAGGGCTACGTGTTGGCTGTCGCCATGTTCACTGTGTCCGTGACCAGTGTCCTCTGCCTTCAACACTTCTTCAACTTGATCTACCTGGCTGGCATGAGGAGTCGGACCGCCGTCACTGCCCTCGTCTACCGCAAGGTAAGCGCTGCTGGCATGAGGAGTCGGACCGCCGTCACTGCCCTCGTCTACCGCAAGGTAAGCGCTGCTGGCATGAGGAGTCGGACCGCAGTCACTGCCCTCGTCTACCGCAAGGTAAGCGCTGCTGGCATGAGGAGTCGGACCGCCGTCACTGCCCTCGTCTACCGCAAGGTAAGCGCTGCTGGCATGAGGAGTCGGACCGCCGTCACTGCCCTCGTCTACCGCAAGGTAAGCGCTGCTGGCATGAGGAGTCGGACCGCCGTCACTGCCCTCGTCTACCGCAAGGTAAGCGCTGCTGGCATGAGGAGTCGGACCGCCGTCACTGCCCTCGTCTACCGCAAGGTAAGCGCTGCTGGCATGAGGAGTCGGACCGCCGTCACTGCCCTCGTCTACCGCAAGGTAAGCGCTTCTGGCATGAGGAGTCGGACCGCCGTCACTGCCCTCGTCTACCGCAAGGTAAGCGCTTCTGGCATGAGGAGTCGGACCGCCGTCACTGCCCTCGTCTACCGCAAGGTAAGCGCTGCTGGCATGCGGAGTCGGACCGCCGTCACTGCCCTCGTCTACCGCAAGGTAAGCGCTGCTGGCATGAGGAGTCGGACCGCCGTCACTGCCCTCGTCTACCGCAAGGTAAGCGCTGCTGGCATGAGGAGTCGGACCGCAGTCACTGCCCTCGTCTACCGCAAGGTAAGCGCTGCTGGCATGAGGAGTCGGACCGCAGTCACTGCCCTCGTCTACCGCAAGGTAAGCGCTGCTGGCATGAGGAGTCGGACCGCCGTCACTGCCCTCGTCTACCGCAAGGTGAGCGCTGCTGGCATGAGGAGTCAGACCGCCGTCACTGCCCTCGTCTACCGCAAGGTAAGCGCTGCTGGCATGAGGAGTCGGACCGCCGTCACTGCCCTCGTCTACCGCAAGGTAAGCGCTGCTGGCATGAGGAGTCGGACCGCAGTCACTGCCCTCGTCTACCGCAAGGTAAGCGCTGCTGGCATGAGGAGTCGGACCGCAGTCACTGCCCTCGTCTACCGCAAGGTAAGCGCTGCTGGCATGAGGAGTCAGACCGCCGTCACTGCCCTCGTCTACCGCAAGGTGAGCGCTGCTGGCATGAGGAGTCGGACCGCCGTCACTGCCCTCGTCTACCGCAAGGTAAACGCTGCTAGCTCAGTTATTGATGACTAAAGTATTATCTGTTGTGGCATGGTTACTGTGCTGAAAAGAACGTATGATGTAACCTCTGCCCTCTCAGGTTGGTTGGTTGTATATATTCAGGACGCTTTAACCATTTTTGGTCATATCGCGTCAATGGGAGATGGAAGGGAAAGTGGAGCCATGTCCCCGGGGGTAACCCCTTACTCTTTGCGAAGAAGAACATGGGATCTTTGTCCTGCGACCAAACAGACATGGCCACAGCGGGGTTCGAACCACCGACCCACGTGCCGTTAGGCTCTCCGGTGGCCAGAGCACTCAATGCGAGCGCTCTAGCCCACTGGGCTATCGGGGCGGCCCCTCAGCTCTCTCGGTGATTAAGCCTGGAAAAAACCTGACAAAATGTTGTTTCTTGGTTATAACCTCTGTTTATATAGTTTCAAGTAATGAAAGTTATAGACCCGCAACGATGGTTGACATTTAGATCACCACTGCTATCAGATGTCTTTGTAAGCCTGCACATTGATCTTGCAAAAAAAATATGGTTTGGGAATTTTGCTAATTTATAAATATTTAGGAACTCGAAAATGACGGCTATATTTTCCAGGCGGTCAGGTTGTCTGGCATGGCGATAACCTGTGTGACTATGTCTTACAGGCGATGAGTCTGTCTTGCAAAGGCCGGAAGACGTCCACGGTTGGGGAGATCAGCAACTTGATGTCAGTGGACGCGGCTCGGATTCAGAACGGATTTTTGTATCTTCACCACACGTGGTCCACGCCCCTCATGGTTGCACTCGGCATCGCGGTCCTCTGGCAGGTGCTCGGTAAGGCGGGGGGTGGTGGAGGGGGGATGGGGGCTTTCGATAGTCAATAATGGGTTGGGGGCCTTGCGATAGTCAAAGGTGGGTTTTGGGGCCATGCGATACGCCACTTCGGAAATATCCGCCATCTTGGAAAAAGCATGACCGGCACAGAGTTTAGGACATGTTGTGGTATTTTCTAGCTTTTTTATTTCCATTTTAATGGCATGTCACTATAACATTAATGAGCTTGTTTAAGTTACATCCAGAAATTGTAATTTTTCCTTTACATGGATGACGATACGGTGTGTTTAATTGTCTATATTGTCAAACCGGTCACAGGTTTAAGTTCCACCTCAATCTCCCCGCACGGTGGCGCTACGCAAGCTCCGCTTGTACCGCTGCTATCGGTCACGGGCAAATTTCAAGATTCTCGAAAACCGGTCAAATCAGCTGTAATTTCTTGCATCATAATAATTTTCAAGAATAAAACGAGCTCTGTGTATTTAATACAGCAAAAAACATCTTGTACCCCCGCAAAAAAGTTATAATTGTGACTTGAGCTCTTTTCTTTTCATCACCTGATACCGTGTGTTATTAGGCTTAGGCTGGTTCCCCGGCACTAATTTGTATAAATGCGCGGCGCATTTCAATTTGCACAGCGCCGCCCTGGCGAGCGAGTGTGAAAATGCATGGAGGAAGTGGGCGACAACAGAGATATAATGGAGCCCTAGCTTTTGTACTAACCCACAAAGTCCTCCACGGCCTTCCATGTGTCCCCAGGTGTCGCCTGTCTGGCCGGACTCTTCATCACGTTGGTTATCCTACCACTCAACTCTGGATTGCTGGCCAAGAAAATGCAGGAATTCCAGCAAGCGCAAATGAAGCGGAAAGACGAACGCATTCAACTGGTCAACCAAATCCTAAATGGCATCAAGGTAACGTGGTAGAGGTATTAATGGAAATGTTGGAATGCGTTGTACAATTTAAAGAACAATCCGTAAAAAGTCTTGAGACGTAGGGGTCCGTGGTGCTCGTTATGTATTCTTTGCACACTTTATAATCGATGGTAAGATAAAAAAAGAACACGTAGACTACGATGCCTGATTTAATGTTATATATTAGAAGAGGCCAGGGGCACAGCATTTGAAGAAGTGAGGGGGGCAGATGTACCTTAGGGTCTGAAAGGGGGGCACTTGCCCCCTTTACCCCCCCCCCCCCACCCCTCCACTGGACACGCCCATAACCGCCACCACTGAAAACGTTCCGATCACTGAAGGATGTATAGGCGGTCAGTCCTCAAGTTACCCCTTCACCCTGGCCACCACTGAAAACGTTCTGGTCACTGAAGGGTGTATAGGCGGTCAGTCCTCAAGTTACCCCTTCACCCTGGCCACCACTGAAAACGTTCTGATCACTGAAGGATGTATAGGCGGTCAGTCCTCAGGTTACCCCTTCACCCTGGCCACCACTGAAAACGTTCTGATCGCTGAAGGGTGTATAGGCGGTCAGTCCTCAAGTTACCCCTTCACCCTGGCCACCACTGAAAACGTTCTGATCGTTCTGAAGGGTGTATAGGCGGTCAGTCCTCAAGTTACCCCTTCACCCTGGCCACCACTGAAAACGTTCTGATCGCTGAAGGGTGTGTAGGCGGTCAGTCCTCAAGTTACCCCTTCACCCTGGCCACCACTGAAAACGTTCTGATCGCTGAAGGGTGTGTAGGCGGTCAGTCCTCAAGTTACCCCTTCACCCTGGCCACCACTGAAAACGTTCTGATCGCTGAAGGGTGTATAGGCGGTCAGTCCTCAAGTTACCCCTTCACCCTGGCCACCACTGAAAACGTTGTGGTCACTGAAGGGTGTATAGGCGGTCAGTCCTCAAGTTACCCCTTCACCCTGGCCACCACTGAAAACGTTCTGATCGCTGAAGGGTGTATAGGCGGTCAGTCCTCAAGTTACCCCTTCACCCTGGCCACCACTGAAAACGTTCTGGTCACTGAAGGGTGTATAGGCGGTCAGTCCTCAAGTTACCCCTTCACCCTGGCCACCACTGAAAACGTTCTGGTCACTGAAGGGTGTATAGGCGGTCAGTCCTCAAGTTACCCCTTCACCCTGGCCACCACTGAAAACTTTCTGGTCACTGAAGGATGTATAGGCGGTCAGTCCTCAAGTTACCCCTTCACCCTGGCCACCACTGAAAACGTTCTGGTCACTGAAGGGTGTATAGGCGGTCAGTCCTCAAGTTACCCCTTCACCCTGGCCACCACTGAAAACGTTCTGGTCACTGAAGGGTGTATAGGCGGTCAGTCCTCAAGTTACCCCTTCACCCTGGCCACCACTGAAAACGTTCTGATCGCTGAAGGGTGTATAGGCGGTCAGTCCTCAAGTTACCCCTTCACCTTGGCCACCACTGAAAACGTTCTGAGCACTGAAGGGTGTATAGGCGGTCAGTCCTCAAGTTACCCCTTCACCCTGGCCACCACTGAAAACGTTCTGATCGCTGAAGGGTGTATAGGCGGTCAGTCCTCAAGTTACCCCTTCACCCTGGCCACCACTGAAAACGTTCTGGTCACTGAAGGGTGTATAGGCGGTCAGTCCTCAAGTTACCCCTTCACCCTGGCCACCACTGAAAACGTTCTGGTCACTGAAGGGTGTATAGGCGGTCAGTCCTCAAGTTACCCCTTCACCCTGGCCACCACTGAAAACGTTCTGAGCACTGAAGGGTGTATAGGCGGTCAGTCCTCAAGTTACCCCTTCACCCTGGCCACCACTGAAAACGTTCTGGTCACTGAAGGGTGTATAGGCGGTCAGTCCTCAAGTTACCCCTTCACCCTGGCCACCACTGAAAACGTTCTGGTCACTGAAGGGTGTATAGGCGGTCAGTCCTCAAGTTACCCCTTCACCCTGGCCACCACTGAAAACGTTCTGGTCACTGAAGGGTGTATAGGCGGTCAGTCCTCAAGTTACCCCTTCACCCTGGCCACCACTGAAAACGTTCTGAGCACTGAAGGGTGTATAGGCGGTCAGTCCTCAAGTTACCCCTTCACCCTGGCCACCACTGAAAACGTTCTGGTCACTGAAGGGTGTATAGGCGGTCAGTCCTCAAGTTACCCCTTCACCCTGGCCACCACTGAAAACGTTCTGGTCACTGAAGGGTGTATAGGCGGTCAGTCCTCAAGTTACCCCTTCACCCTGGCCACCACTGAAAACGTTCTGGTCACTGAAGGGTGTATAGGCGGTCAGTCCTCAAGTTACCCCTTCACCCTGGCCACCACTGAAAACGTTCTGGTCACTGAAGGGTGTATAGGCGGTCAGTCCTCAAGTTACCCCTTCACCCTGGCCACCACTGAAAACGTTCTGGTCACTGAAGGGTGTATAGGCGGTCAGTCCTCAAGTTACCCCTTCACCCTGGCCACCACTGAAAACGTTCTGATCGCTGAAGGGTGTATAGGCGGTCAGTCCTCAAGTTACCCCTTCACCCTGGCCACCACTGAAAACGTTCTGAGCACTGAAGGGTGTATAGGCGGTCAGTCCTCAAGTTACCCCTTCACCCTGGCCACCACTGAAAACGTTCTGATCGCTGAAGGGTGTATAGGCGGTCAGTCCTCAAGTTACCCCTTCACCCTGGCCACCACTGAAAACGTTCTGGTCACTGAAGGGTGTATAGGCGGTCAGTCCTCAAGTTACTCCTTCACCCTGGCCACCACTGAAAACATTCTGGTCACTGAAGGGTGTATAGGCGGTCAGTCCTCAAGTTACCCCTTCACCCTGGCCACCACTGAAAACGTTCTGGTCACTGAAGGGTGTATAGGCGGTCAGTCCTCAAGTTACCCCTTCACCCTGGCCACCACTGAAAACGTTCTGAGCACTGAAGGGTGTATAGGCGGTCAGTCCTCAAGTTACCCCTTCACCCTGGCCACCACTGAAAACGTTCTGGTCACTGAAGGGTGTATAGGCGGTCAGTCCTCAAGTTACCCCTTCACCCTGGCCACCACTGAAAACGTTCTGATCGTTCTGAAGGGTGTCATACATATGCTGTAGGTGCTGAAGCTGTATGCGTGGGAGTTGTACTTCGGGGACCAGGTGCTGCAGACCCGCGCCAAGGAGATCGCTCTGCTGCGCAAGGCCACACTGCTCAACGGCATCACATTCTCAATGTTCAACGTCTCGGGATTCCTGGTCAGTACCCCGATACCAAGCCCCGCCCAAACTTTTTCCTTCTTCCTTTTTCCTTAATCCTGAGTATGAAATTGACAATCAAAGCTGATGGTACGTACAAGTGAGAAGTACTAATTTATGAAAGTGACAATAAAGTGACAGGCTAGTTTGTTTGTCCGACTTGTTTGTCCGACGTAACGCACGTGGAAGACCTTTTTTCATCACATGATTGGATAAAAGCAGCAGTGACGTCAGCGAATGATTGACAGTCTGGATCGGTCTATTGTCGAACATATTTAAAATTGATGCACCCCGTTATACAACAGTAATCTTAATACATTTGCATCTAAACAATTTGAAAAATTGTGCGATCTGTTATTCAAACTGTTTAATATATGCCGATCTGTTATGCAGGTCTCTCTGGCGGATTTCGTCACTTACATTGTGATCAACGGTGGTACAATGGATGCACAGACTGCCTTCACCACCATATCCCTGGTGAACGCTCTGGCTTTACCACTGGCCATCCTGCCAGCGGCCATCATGTATACCATCCAGGTCAGTAATCCCTTGCCATCGGCCATCATGCATACCGTCTAGGTCAGTTATGTCCTGCCATCGGCCATCATGTATACCATCCAGGTCAGTAATCTCTTGCCATCGGCCATCATGCATACCATCTAGGTCAGTTATATCTTGCCATCGGCCATCATGCATACCATCTAGGTCAGTTATATCTTGCCATCGGCCATCATGTATGCCATCTAGGTCAGTTATCTCTGGCCATCGGCCATCATGCATACATTCCAAGTCAGTAATATATCTTAACGCGTTCGCAAACACTTAAATTGGTTGGTAAAATATACTATACTAACATGAATAGTTGGTAAAATATAATATGTTAACATGAAATTGTTGGTAAAATATAATATATTAACATGAAATTGTTGGTAAAATATAATATATGGACATGAAATTGTTGGTAAAATATAATATATTAACATGAAATTGTTGGTAAAATATAAATTATGAACGAAAACTCTCTTAAGATGTGCTTAAGATACAAAACTATTTCCTGTCATTAAATGATTTTCATGTGCTGGGACGCCTGCCTCTAGATGATGGTCTCTGTCCGGAGAGTGGAGAGCTTCCTGGCGACCGAGGAGATGGATCCAGACAACGTGAAGCAGGACTTAGGCATCGGTTAGTTGTCATGGTGACGCCGGATTTCGATGAATCCCTATAATACCATAACTTACGCGAGGGTCAGTCACCCTCTGGCTTAGAAGGTATAGCGTGTCCGGCCAGTGTCCAGTGCGCCCTGCTAGGCCAGCCCTGCCGCCCTGTGCGGGGTTCGAATCCCACCTGTCCAAAGGTCTGCTTGGGCAAGGATAAAGGTCCCGTGTCTTTCTTCGCAAAGAGTAGGGGGTTACTCCCCCGGCCCATGGCTCATCTCTTCCTTCGTGGACTTCATGGACTTCGATTCATCGGTGACATCTTGGATAATCAACTCGTTCGCCTGTCTTTTCAGAAGCTGCTATACAAGTAACGAACGGGGACTTTTCGTGGGATGAGAGCGAAAAATTGACCTTAAACGGGTGAGTGGGGTTACAAATTTACAATATATATGTATATATATTTAATTGTCTTGATCATGATATGGAGTATAATGGCCAAGAATGAATTCACCAATAGACATCTGCAGAGTGCTGCAAGAATTGGCGAACTATACCGCCGACGTGGCAGCATTTCTGGTCATATCATACCACCGTGAAATCCAGATGTCGTGAATATATATGTGCACTGTTTTTGCCACTAATGCCATCCCTAATAATATTGCAGACGCACCCCTCGCATGGCGTATCTTTGTCTTTGGTCTGTCAGTTCTAATGTAGGGAAGAGAAAGTCACCCTAGAGAAAGGTCTCTAGGGTGACTTTCTCTTTCGCCCTTATTTCTCACCCTTTGCGTCTGCTGCTCATTTCCCTACAGAGTGCGGACATCAATGTAATATATCCTTATTAGCTCAGAGAGCCCTTGTCAGTATATCTTACTCCTGTTCCCACAGTTACGCTCTCAGTATAGGCCTATCATGCTCGTTGTCCCAGAATCTTGCTGTCATCATATCTTTCTCTTTGTACCAGAATCTTGCTGTCATCAAATCTTTCTCCTTGTATCAGAATTTTAGTGTCATCAAATCTTTTTCCTTGTCCCGGAATCTCGCTGTCGTCAAATATTTCTCCTTGTCCCAGAATCTTGCTGTCATCAAATCTTTCTCCTTGTATCAGAATTTTAGTGTCATCAAATCTTTTTCCTTGTCCCGGAATCTCGCTGTCGTCAAATATTTCTCCTTGTCCCAGAATCTTGCTGTCATCATATCATGCTCTTTGTCCCAGAATCTCGCTGTGATGAAATCTTTCTCCTAGTCCCAGAACTTTAGTGTCATCAAATCTTTTTCCTTGGCCCAGAATCTCGCTGTCGTCAAATATTTCTCCTTGTCCCAGAATCTCGCTGTCATCAAATCTTTCTTCTTGTCCCAGAATCTCGCTGTCATCATATCATGCTCTTTGTCCCAGAATCTCGCTGTCATCAAATCTTTCTCCTTGTACCAGAATTTTAGTGTCATCCAATATTTCTCCTTGTCCCAGAACCTCGCTGTCATCATATCATGCTCTTTGTCCCAGAAGCTCGCTGTGATGAAATCTTTCTCCTAGTCCCAGAATTTTAGTGTCATCAAATCTTTTTCCTTGGCCCAGAATCTCGCTGTTGTCAAATATTTCTCCTTGTCCCAGAATCTCGCTGTCATCAAATCTTTCTTCTTGTCCCAGAATCTCGCTGTCATCATATCATGCTCTTTGTCCCAGAATCTCGCTGTCATTAAATCTTTCTCCTTGTACCAGAATTTTAGTGTCATAAAATCTTTCTCCTTGTCCCAGAATCTCGCTGTCATCAAATCTTTCTCTTTGTCCCAGAATCTTGCAGTCATAAAATCTTTCTCCTTGTCCCAGAATCTCGCTGTCATCAAATCTCTCTTTGTCCCGAAATCTTGGCGTCATCAAATCTTTCTACTTGTCCCAGAATCTCGCTGTCGGTGTCACGTGGGCAGCTGGTGGCGGTGGTGGGACAGGTGGGCGCTGGGAAGTCCTCTCTGCTGTCCGCCATGTTGGGAGAGATGGACAAACTGCGGGGTCAGGTCACGGTCAACGTGAGTATGGGTGACATATAGGCAGAAACCAATACGTTACAGTGGAAAGACAGCTGGAGAAAGGGATGATGCCGCAAATATGTTTCCTTCGAGATCCCGTAGATTGGCACGCAAGAAGGGGGGGGGGGGGGATTAATCGTGGTTTGTCTGAGGGCAATGGGCTTCTTTCGTGTCAATGTGTTAACCTTATTGTCTGCATATTAACATACCTATAACACTTTTTTATACGTTTTGGTTTCATTTTTCTGACTAAATCACGAAAGACTTTAATTGGCTGTTCAATGTATCGCCATTGGCAAGGGGCAAAGCAATTCATCCTTGAATCTGTTAGTTACATTGACGTCCATTGCCCGAAAACAAATCGCAGGAGATTCGTGGCATATAATCCGCATCACACAAAATATAGAGTGACACTACAGTCACTACAGTCACTGCAGTTACTACAATCATAGTACGTTCGCAGTGTTACCTTACTCCGTTACCATGGTGCAGGGAAGTGTGGCCTACGTGCCGCAACAAGCGTGGATACAGAATCTGACACTGCGAGATAACATCTTATTCTCGCGTGATCTTGACGAGACGAGGTACTGGGAGGTCGTCCGCTGCTGTGCCCTTGAACAAGACCTTGACATTCTGCCGGCCAAGGACAAGACGGAAATAGGGGAGCGGGTAGGTTAAACAAGTTGTCACGCCCAGCCGCCTGTTGGCGCCACTGTCGCCGAGATAACAGAAGTGCATCCACATAGCATCTTATCTCTGGTATTAATCGGTACAAACAGCTGTCTATGTGTATGTACCCAGCAAACACACAACGTTCGCACAGCGTGGGTTTTTGGTTGTAATCATGTCATCTCAAAGTTGACAAAGAACAACGTTGCTACAACGTTTTTATTTCACAAACATTGAACTAATATTTTCAAGCCTCTATTCCATAAAAATAAAAGCTTTGCCATGTGTAGTGACTGATGAAACATTATTGCAACACAAAATAACGTTGTATCGACGTTTTCATGACGTTAACCTGTTCGCTGGGTATTTATTGCGCTTGAACATTTTGCGTATTTTATTTCTTTAAGAATAATCGATAGTTCAACAATAATGTTTGGAGTGATTTGTATTTTATAGCCATACTTCTTATACAAGTTTTACGTGTACATGCAGTCATTGCCTCACAGTGAACATAGAACATAAATGATGAATAGACAAGCAGTAGTAGCCAACATCATTCGATTTGTTTCTCATTTCACTAAAATTCAAATCTGAAGTCAAATAAGGACAATGAATTTGGGAGGTTGGATTGAAATTATGTGCCACATCCGTAAAAAGTGTTGTCAACATTTCGTGATGAAGAGTCTTTGAGTCTTGGGGGTTTTAGGGCATCAACCTGAGTGGAGGACAGAAGCAGCGCGTGAGTCTGGCGCGAGCGGTCTATCAAGACTCGGACCTCTACCTCCTGGACGACCCCCTCTCAGCGGTCGACGCTCACGTCGGCAAACACATCTTCGAGCACGTCATCGGACCCCAGGGATTGCTCCGGAATAAGGTGGGTAATGTGACCCAGGGATTGCTCCGGAATACGGTGGGTAGAGTGCCCCAGGGATTGTTCCGGAATAAGGTGGGTAGTCGGCCCCAGGCATTGCTCCGGACTAAGGTGGGTAGTGTGCCCCAGGCATTGCTCCGGACTAAGGTGGGTAGTGTGCCCCAGGGATTGCTCCGGACTAAGGTGGGTAGTGTGCCCCAGAGATTGCTCCGGAATAAGGTGGCTGGTGGGCCCCAGAGATTGCTCCGGAATAAGGTGGGTAGTGTGCCCCAGGGATTGCTCCGGAATAAGGTGGATAGTGGGCCCCAGGGATTGCTCCGGAATAAGGTGGGTAATGTGACCCAGGGATTGCTCCGGAATACGGTGGGTAGAGTGCCCCAGGGATTGTTCCGGAATAAGGTGGGTAGTCGGCCCCAGGCATTGCTCCGGACTAAGGTGGGTAGTGTGCCCCAGGCATTGCTCCGGACTAAGGTGGGTAGTGTGCCCCAGGGATTGCTCCGGACTAAGGTGGGTAGTGTGCCCCAGAGATTGCTCCGGAATAAGGTGGCTGGTGGGCCCCAGAGATTGCTCCGGAATAAGGTGGGTAGTGGGCCCCAGGAATTGCTCCGGAATAAGGTGGGTAGTGCTCTAAAGTGTTCAGGCCTATGCTTTGAAATGTGATAAAAATCACAATGTAGTTAGTTTTACGATTAATGTTTTGTTTCTGCGAGAAATGGGCCACAAAGAGCTGATACACAACATAAAGCATGAGGCAAATGGTGTCACATGTAAATACAGAAAAGTGTTCCTTTAAAAATCAAGCTTTTTAAAATGATTTAGTATTTAAAATTATTATAAATACCTGTCACAGTGTCACGTGTTTCTGTCCCCCGCCCCTTCCCCGCACCCAGACGCGAGTGCTGGTCACCCATGGGGTGACCCACCTCCCCAAGGTCGATCTCATCGTGGTCCTCAAGGACGGACAAATCTCGGAGATGGGAGCCTACAATGAACTGATCGACCACCAGGGGGCATTCGCTGAATTTATTCAGACCTACCAAGCCGACAGCGGACGTGAAACTGACCTTGACCTTGACCTTGACCCTGACCTTGACATTGATGAAGGTAAACGGCCTTGACTTCTCTGTATAATGTCAGGCCATAAATCAAATACGTTCTTAAGTCAACATTGCACCCCTTTGTTGAGCCGCTTGTAAACTGTGCTATGAACTGACCCTAATGACCTCTGTATGAAATTTCAAATCAGCAGATGGCGTTGTGGTCTATACCCTTATATCGATGGGAGGAATGCATAGCGGACATACATAAAACAAACGAGAGACCAAGCTTGCGATCGAACGAAAATTCCCCGTTTTAGTAACTAGTTTGTAACATTATTGATACATATTCATTCAGAGACAAGTTCCCATTTCTGTTCAGTTTAGTTTACAGTATTTATATTATAGAGTGATAGCCTGAGTGATTCGATAAACGATCTCGCTTTCAAAAATGATCTACAAAAAAAATATTCAATATTAATTCTAGTCTCTCTGCGCAATTAATTGGATTTAATTGGTTTCAAAATCCAGTAGATGCAGCCACTGGTGAACCAGAACGGCCACCGAAGGAGATGCCACACCCTTACGAGGCGCGTCGACCATCACCTTCGGCGGGTGATGTCAGCGATGGCGGGAACCACGGCGAAATGTCGTCTGCTCCCGCTGGATCACGCGACGGGCAAGGTCACCACCCAAGGCTGCATCGACGACGTATCCGGCAGCGGTCGACGACTATGTCCAGTGTGACGTCAGAAGGTGGCGCAAGCAGAAAGACCGCCAGAGGTCAGGACGAGAAACTGGAAGCCCGAATAATCGAAGACGAGGTCGCCGAAGTCGGATCTGTAAGTGTTATGGGTGTTTTAACTATAGCACAGTATTATGGTGAGGCATATTATCTAACGTCCAATCTGACCGACGTCACGACAGAAATAGTTATGTCAAGATCGCCCATATTATTCTGGGAAGAATTGAAGAAAACGGTCAAAAAAAGGGATATTTACCCGGTTGTTGAAACAATATGAAATGATGATAAAATGAAACGTTGCTGTTTTAAGTTGATTTTGTGCACATGAAGGCTAAATTTGGCAAAGAAACCTCAAGCGGTTGGATGAAAACTTTGCCCCAGATGCAGGAGCCAGGGCTCGTGGAACCGATCTGTTGATCTTTATCACAACATGCTTAGCAACTGAACTAGTGTGTGTGTGTGGGGGGGGGGTGGGGGGTGGTCCATTCCACTGCTACCTTATAAAATCGTATTGCAGGTGAAGGTCGGGGTGATCTCAGCCTACATGGCCGCAGCTTCACCACTCTTCACGTGTGTCAGCCTCCTCAGTTTAGCCGTCCTCGTCGCCTCACAGGTAAAGTGCTGGGGCCGCCCCGTGGCCTAGTGTGTAGTGTGTTTGCTTGTTCTGGTAGGCTTACCAAAGCGGTCGGTGTGTAGTACCAAACCAACCTGTGAAAACGTATGTCTTATGGAGTATGGACTTTACTTCCATTTCACATTTATTTAATTATACATACTTACATAATTATTTATCAACATTAGTTATTTCTCCCCTGCCTTGCAATAAAATCTTTAAATTTTACTGGAAAAAAGCTCCATTGTAACGTCAATATTATTTCAATCCCGCAAAGTTTGTTTTGGCAACGGGAATGTTTTTTATTGGCACTAAAGGAGCTACTATAACACATTTAGTGGAGAAGGGTTTCGTGACGCTCTGCACCAGACTATTGAAGAATAATTCTCGATCCTAAGCACTGTGATTCTAAGACTGCACGGGCGATTATAGCCTGTTGTGTGGCCCCGTCCATTCGAAATTAGTTAACACAACAAATATTTCTTGCATTGGCATTTTGATGACATTATTTTGATGAAATTATGTTTCATATTCCATCACAGTAACAGTACATTACAGTACTTTACAGGGACGGCCCATAGAAAAGTAAAGAAAGTTACAGAACAGAATCTGGCGACATCGCAGAAAATGCACGAATAAACCATAGGAACTATCTACAATATCAGTGACGGTGGCCCTCTCTCCTCGTACAGGTTGGCCATAACGTGTGGCTCAGCCTGTGGACAGGCGATACCCTTCTCCCGCCAAACAGTACGGTGGCGCCACCAAGCGTCGGCTACAGACTGGGAGTGTACGGCGCGATAGGTGGCGTGCAAGGTCTGTTTCACTCTCCCTTGTGCAAGAATCCTCCGCTAAAGGTTACTACACGAGTCGTCCGCATGATCATTTCTATATCGTTTACCAATATCGCTGAACGGATGACGTTGTGGTTTATATACATCTATGGATGGGCGGCATGCGCCGCAAAGTTATATAAAATCAAATATTACACCCAGCTTGCAATGTTCAACGAACAATCTCCGTTCTTATAGTGATCGGAGCCGGCCCGATAGCTAAGTGGATTAGAGCGCTCTCCTTGAGTGCTCTGGCCACCTGGGAGCCTAACGGCACGTGGCTCGGTGGTTCGAGCCCCGCTGTGGCCATGTCTGTGTGATCGCAGGATAAAGATCCCATGTCCTTCTTCGCAAAGAGTAGGGGGTTACCCCCGGGGACATGGCTCCATTCTTCCTTCCTTCTCCTATTGACGCGGTATGATCAAAAGCGGTTAAAGCGTCCTGAATATAAACCAAACTCTTTGCGATCGCTGTTGATACTTAATGATACCCAGAGTTGGTTACTTCATGGCGTACCCAGTGATCTCCATATATCTCACGGTGGTACGCGCCTTTATACGGTAATAAAATATCATAATATAATAATTTATAATAATATATAATAATAATAATATAATGATATATAATAATATAATAATATATAATGATCTATAATAATATAATAATATATAATGATCTATAATAATAATAATATAAAAATGTATAATAATATGATAATGTATAATAATAATATAATAATATATAATATAATAATGCATAATAATATATAATAAAAGTGTCTCATAAAACGCCCACGTTTCACGCCATTGTTTCCAGTGCTTGCCGTCTTCGCCGTCGCCATTTCCGTCGTGTTCGGCACTATGCGGGCCTCCATTAGTCTACACGCCGGGTTGCTAAGCAACGTGTTGCGCCTGCCGATGTCGTTTTACGACACGACGCCATTGGGTCGCGTGCTGAACCGCTTCACCAAGGATGTGGATGTGATAGACGTCACGCTGCCGCTCTACATCCAGAACTTCCTGCTCATCATCGGTCCGCTTCTCACCACCGTCATCATCATCATCTACAGCACGCCAGTCTTCATCCTCGTCATCATCCCGCTCGGCGTGGGGTTCATCATCCTCCAGGTAAGGCGGAAAATCGCTAGCTATTGTCATCTCCACGCTAGCTGGTATCATCGCATCGCTAGCTGGTGTACTCTCAGGATTAGCTGGTGTCATTTCAACGATTGCAGGTGCCACGCCAGGTGTTCACTCTAACAAGGAGATATGGGTTTAAGGCCGCCTGGGATTTATAATATTATCAGCGTAAAATAACAACTGTAATAACAATTGGTTAAGTGAGTCATTCAACATAATATAATTATTGTCTATATTTGCTTACTAAAGCCTGTTGTATAATCTAATTATTACACATGGGTCAGAGGTTTAATGTCATACAATTATTATGTTCTGGTATCATACCTAGCCAAGCAGTACATCATTATCTAATATATGTTCTCCACCCCTTCCGCACCCCCTCCCCCGCTCTTCATCCCCAGGCACACCCTCTTACTACCACCCCTAGCTCCCTCAACCCCACACCAGAGTACTCGCAAATGTTAATTGTTAAAGCTTTTGCCCTCATCCGTGTAATAAATTACAACTAAGGAAATTTACCGAATTACTAGTGAACGGATCTACAGAAATTAGCAACGAAAAATATTACCATATTTGAATTGGTCCATATTTACATTACAGAAACAAAGAGGTTTTTGTGAGTGGTTGATTTTGTGACTTGAAGAATTGTAGTATTGAAAACTTGAATTAAGGGAACCAATTGACGTTAATATTGTGTCAGCATGAACATGTGAATTATATGTTCTTCTTACTATTCTTTATTGTCTCTCTGTTCGGTTTGTTTCTATACCGTTGATTGTTTTCAGTATTTGTAAATGGTGTAGTGACCATTTCCATGTGTATGCGTTTGCTGTAAACCTCATAAAATAAATGATGTGTACAAAAACACTTTTATTTTCGTTTCTTTTAATTTTATTTCTAGCGGTTCTATATCTCCTGTGCACGTCAGATTAAGCGAGTGGACGCCATCAAGCGCTCACCCATCTTCGCCTTCTTCCGGGAGTCGCTGGCCGGAATCTCCGTCATCAGAGCCTACGGCCACCAGGGGCGCTTCGTTCGCCACGCCGACCTCCTGCTCGACAACAGCCAGAAGGTCTGGTTCGCGGTCTTCACCTCCAACAGGTCGGTGGTAGCGCCGGGCACTGTGACACAATAACAGGGGTCTGGAAGGGGTCAGGAGTGGGGGGGGGGGTCTAGTGTCCAGTGTCGCATTTTCAACATTCTAAGTGTCGAATGTCGATTTTTCAAGTCGCTTTTTGGCTACTTGCAGTGTCGTTTTTTTCTAAAGTGCCACTATCTATGTCGATGTCGCTTTCTCATATACTCAGTGTCGGAATTTGGGGTCAATTTCGAATGTCGATTTTTCAAATATGCTTGTGTCGCGTGTAACCATTTACCCCTTCCAGACCCCTTATAACATGCACATGTCAAAGTCGCCCGATATAGTGCAAACTGCACCCGTATCTGATTGGTGCAGGTGGGGGTGTTGTGCGGTTCTTTGCGTCACGCAACTTTGTGATTTGCATGTCTGTGTGGTCGCAGGACAAAGATCCCATGTCCTTCTTCGCAAAGAGTAGGGGGTTACCCCCGGGGACATGGCTCCACTTCCCTTCCTTATCACATTGCTGCGATATGACCAAAAATGGTTAAAGCGTCCTGAATATACAACCAATCAACCAAATCACGTTACACTACACGCCAACAGGTCTGGAGTATCCGAAGCGGTATCACTGGATGCCCTTGTTATCTTCAGGATCCGGTGTTGACCCCATGGCTCCACTCTGCCTTCCTTGTCACATTGACGCGATATGACCAAAAGTGGCCAAAGCGTCCTGAATATACAATCAACCAACCTAATTCTTGGGGCATGTTTCATCATCGACCCGGTCACCATTCACCATTCACCATTCAAGTTCCTTGGCCCGATTTAACCCTTGCGTGCATGTTAAACAGCGGCCTAAATGAAAGCCCCTGTCCATTGTATTCCATGTTCCGCTCTCCGTCCTGAAGGTGGATCTCTGTATGGGCGGAGTGTCTGGGGGACCTGGCCGTACTCTTCACAGCAATCTTCGCCGTGTCGCAGAGAGACACCCTGGACCCAGGGGTTGTCGGCCTGTCACTGACATACGCCCTCCAGGTGAGCCCCTCCCCCCCCCCCCCCACCACAAACCCATCTCCGTAATTAAGGCAACCCCCACCCCTCCCGTGGACCCGGGGGTCGTCGGCCTGTCGCTGACCGACGCCCTCAAGGTGAGGCCACCCACAACCCATCCCCGTAACCGAGACAACCTTCTCCCCCTCCCATGGACCCTAGGTTCATCGGCCTGTCGCTGCCCTACGCCCTCAAGGTGAGGCCGCCCACAAACCATCCCCGTAACCGAGACCACCATCCCCCCCCCCCCCCCCCCCGCCCTGCTCGTTCGTCCTAGGTATAATACAGTCGTGCTGGGCCCCGGGGTCGTAGGCCCGCCAGGAAAGTACCCCAGACAACCACCCCCTCTCAGGTAACATCCATAATCCAATCTTCGGGTCGATTGGTACCTGGTATATTTCCTCAATGTTTGGACTTCGTTTGAATGTATATGCGTGAATCTGTGATTGGTCAGTTGATCTTCGCGAGAGGAAGATATGACTTGTAAACTCTCATGTGGAAATCTATCAAGGTTCGTGTCAAGCCCACCACCCGTCATGGCCGTGTTTCACAGCTTGGGGGTCTTCCCTCGCTCAGTTTGGTATGCAGACTCAGATGCAGACCAACAGGTTGTGGGTTCGAACCGGCGTGGCACCTTTATCTGTGGCATATTATTTACTCCAACCCCATTTTAGTGTCCCGGAAGCTAATTTACCCTTCATGTGCCTAAAACGTTTATATTTCACTAAATTATAATCGGGAAAGAAAACACCATATAATATGCAATATGTGTGTGGCATTGATTCTTTGTTTGATCTATATGCCGCGATGTGTTTACTATTCTAATGATATACAACTTGGTGTTCCACTGGTAACACAACCCACTGGCCTACTTCTAATACAGCACCCCCTTGGGTATACGAACCTATTCTATTCCGCCGACAGAATAACGTAATGCCAAACACTGAGCCAGAGATCCTATGGTAAAAACATAATCTCCGATTGAGATGCTCGGTCCCAACAAGTAAAATTCACTGTTGACGTCACTCCATTGTCATCTCACGACATTATTTTTAATGTAATGTAGTATCTTTGAGTCATAAGGACGTGGATTTTACATAAATTAATGTCCTCTGAAAACGACATTACCGGATAACAATGGGACCCGCGCTTCGACCTCGGATCCATTATTATGCGGTAATGTCGTGCTCCTTGGATATTAACTTACACATAGTCGGTGCTTGTTGGATGGGCGTTCCAGGCATATGTTTGCTTTCAGATGAGCATTAATCTGGTGCTGTCCGTGCGTAATTCCTGTGAGCTGGAGACTTACATCGTCTCCGTGGAGCGGATCAAGGAATACAGCGAGCTGCAGACAGAGGTGAAGGTCACGAGACCACGTGACATTTGTTTGGCTTTTTCTTTGGCATTTCTCATGACATTTCATTTTGCATCTTTTGGGTGAGTTATTCTTTCAGTAAGATTGTTGACGATGACAACGTTATAATCCTGGTCCCTCTTTCATGTTCGGGCGCACAATTAAATGTGGCCTAATACATAAACTCCTGCTGAATCCCCCAATAATGTGCTTATAATTGGTTTCTAGGCGCCTTGGGAGCTAGCCAAACCTCCGCCCAACTGGCCGCAAGATGGCGCCATAGACTTCGACAACTACAGCACCCGGTACCGCCAGGGCCTTGACCTTGTCATCAAGGACGTCAACGTCAAGGTCGAACCCCGGGAAAAGGTACGAAGTCTTTACATTCGCGTCCCCACTGTATGGTTGTGTAATTAATTTGTTGATGTCCGGTGCGGTTTTGAAAGCATTATTTTTTTCGTTATTTTAGATGAATGGATTGGAAGTATCATTAAATGAGTGAAAGGAATTGGTGTCTCAGACCGCGGTTGTGCACATAGGGGCTAAACTAGACCAGGATAATGAATGAATCGCACAGTGGGAACAACTAATTACTGAATCGTCTTGGCCGTGACTCACAGGTTGGCATCGTGGGTCGGACTGGCGCTGGGAAGAGCTCCATGACGCTGGCCTTGTTCCGGATACTAGAGGCAGCGGCGGGATGCATCAGGATAGACGGTGTGGATATTTCCACGCTCGGGTTGCACGATGTACGCTCAAGATTGACCATCATTCCACAGGTAAGGTTCTTTCCGACAGATCCCTCCCAATGATCTGGACACGGATCCTGGCACGGGCGAAGAGACGAAGCTGAGGACCGAACCAGGGAGCGAGGCTAAAGCATGAGGGTGCAATCAGTTGTGGCTGTTGTGGCTTCAGCCGCACGTGGTAGTGGGTGGTGAGCTGTACCTTGTAGCATGCTATCATTTGGGGCATATCATTTTAGATAGTTGTGAATATCATATCATTTTACATCGTTGTTAATATCATATCATTTTAGATAGTTGTGAATATCATATCATTTTAGATAGTTGTGAATATCATATCATTTTAGAGAGTTGTGAATATCATGTCATTTTAGAGAGTTGTGAATATCATATCATTTTAGATAGTTGTGAATATCATGTCATTTTAGATAGTTGTGAATATCATATCATTTTAGACAGTTGTGAATATCATATCATTTTAGATAGTTGTGAATATCATATCATTTTAGATAGTTGTGAATATCATATCATTTTAGATAGTTGTGAATATCATATCATTTGTAATATCACAGTATAGCTGTTGCAGCATGATATTATTTGTTTCATGATGTGAATAAACACAGTTACAAAGCGATACTGGGATGAACATGTTATTTTAAACTATGCAGCCCAAACCACGGGGCACTACACGTCAACTAGTCTAGAGTATCCGAAGCGGTATAACTGGATGTCCTTGTTATCTTCAGGATCCGGTGTTGTTTTCGGGGTCACTGCGCTTTAACCTGGATCCGTCTGGCCGCCACAGCGAGGCTGACATCTGGCGGTGTCTGGATCAGGCGCACCTGGGGTCCTTCGTCCGGTCGCTGCCCGCCAATCTGGATCACGCATGTGGCGAGGATGGCGAGAACCTGAGGTAACCCCCGGACGTCACCCCGGATAGTCACAGGGCATGTACTCCGGGGAGTGGGGGGGGGGGGGCAAATACCCCCCGTCAATCGCAAATCCGAATTGAGCAATATCGATTTTTTCAAGATTATGACATTTTAAAGCTGGGCGCAAAAAAAAACACACCTTAAAAGTGATATCGCGAATATCGAGGAATACACAGACTGCTATAACGGATCGCGGTAAATAGGGAAATGGTCTTTACGTCGAACCAGGAATTGTACAGATAACGAATCTCCAAGAATTCCTGGGTGCCGGGCCAATCGCGGAGATTGGAAGAGGTATTCCCTCCCCTCCTCCAGGGGCGGACCTCCGATTGTGCCTACGGGACGGAGCAGGGTTGGGGTTGCGGTGTGGGGTAGGGGGGGGGGATGTTCGCCAGATGTAGCGTCGTGGGGGAGGGGGTATTTCCTCGCAAAACATATTATCATGTCAGGGAAGGGACGCTCGAGGCGATACTTCAAAACATGCCGCTCGGGGGTTTGGCGGTGTCAAATAAACCTGCCGGGCGGGGTGGGGGGGGGTGTGTTTGGGAGGACGGGTGCTATTATTATTGCGACCTAAACAGGGGGTGGGAAAGATGTAAGAGCGCCGGATCCGCCACGGCAGTCCGCTGGGGATCTTTCAACGCGGATAGTTACCATGGTTACGAATAGGAAGATGTATTCGTACTTAACGCTCCAGGCCATGACCAGGAGGTTTGTTACTATAGCTTAATTAGTACCGCGTCGCCTGTTTACGAATTATTCAATTCTGGCATGCTGTTAAGGCAGTTAAAAAATATAGCCGCAAAAGTTTTCAATAAGCGGTTGATTTATCACACATTTTTTGTGCCATGTCCCGATGTATTCTATGACACAGCCGCTCCTTGACTTACTCAAGAATGTGTGCTGGTCGAAGGCTTATTATCAATATCTTGTATTTTGGGTACCTTATTGTAAAAGGATGACCTCACGCCTTTAAAACTTGATGGGGGTCGCGACAAACTAATTTTGAACTTGCTAAAACGAAATAATGAGCAGCCAACGTCTCAATTGGCCAAAAAGAGTCAAGCGTACAGACGAACGAATTGTCTTTTGTCTGTTGTTCAGCGTGGGTCAGCGTCAGCTGCTGTGTCTGGCGCGCGCCCTCCTACGTCACACCAACATCCTGGTCCTCGACGAGGCCACGGCCGCCGTTGACATGGAGACCGATGACCTCATTCAGGCGACCATCCGGTCCGAGTTCAGGGAGTGCACGGTGCTGACCATCGCCCACCGAGTCAGCACCATACTGGACTACGACAGGTAGGGGGGAGGGGGAGGGGGGAGGGCAGGCTAGGGA